>ML782345.1:58513-92894 GCA_009831015.1 Picea engelmannii | reverse complement strand
AGAATAGATCTTCAATACTTGCTCAAGAGATTACATGAGAGATGCATTTTTACAAGAGACCCTTGCCTCTTATTTATACTTTTCAAGTAGCTTCCTTAGAAGCATCTTCTAGGTCACTTATCCCACTTCTAGGTCACTTAACCCATTTCTAGGTCACTTTACCCATTTCTAGGTCACTTAAACTATTTTCCTCATTTTTAGGTTTAACCACTTTCCATAATTAGAAAGTTCTCCATTTCTTTATCATTTAAATATTCCTCCTTGACTTTGCCACCTCACATTATTATTTAAATAATCCTCCTTGACTTTGTCATTTTTCTTTACCATTTAAATAATAATTTCTTATTTTCAAGCACTTTGACTTCTTTGACCTCTTGGGGATTCAAGCCAACATATGAGGGTCCTTCATCTTTGTAGGGCCATAACTCTCAAACCATGAGGAGTTATGTGACATTCCCCATACCACCAGAAATGGCATGACAAGCACTATCCATGTAGGATAGTTTCACTAACAAATTCATTGATCATCATCTCATTATTTCACATATAATCATGGGTTCTCTTCACCATACTTCAAGGATAGCTCAACCGCAAAGCGTCTTCCCGTGAGGGTTTTCACCATAAGGGGACCACTTTGGATTTCATCCATTTGTACTCCTTATCAATCATGATAATACAATAATGACTCATATTTACATCAACCCAACTATGCATCATATCAATGACTATGATTCCACTTGTCATTTATCCATTCACATCAAGGACAATACATCAATCAATCAATCCTTTGGCATAAATAAATCCCTTGACATCAATCAATCACTTGACATCAATTAATTAAACCTTTGGCATAGTTGACAACATGATCCAACAATATCCCCCTTTGGCATTGATGGCAATATCAACATTGATGTCAACATGTAGACAAGGCATGATCTACATCAATAGTCATCAATCACATCAATGTGACTATCTCTCCCCTTTTGACATCAATGGAAAAGGGTCATTCTTCTCTTGGGGTTGCTCCCCCTACTTGAACTCTCCTTGGGGTTGCCCCCCCTATCTAAATGTCGTTGATCTTCCTCTGAATAATATCTCCCCTTTTTGAACAAGGGATATCACTATGATGTAATGTTGAAGATATATCGTTGATGCTCCCCCTGTTATCATTGCTCCCCCTAGAATTATGCCTCTGTACTTTTTCTCCAAATATAGGGCTCTTTCCTCCTAGAATCATGGGAATAAGAATGACTCCCCCTATGGGTATGTCTCCCCCTATATTCTTTGCAATATGAACAATATGCTACCACTGCAATATGCTTCTATTGCAAATGCCACTGCTCAACTGGATCATAGAACAATCGCTCTTTCTATGACGATCCTTGGACTTGTCCATGCATCAAAACTCGTGCCATACCATGAAACAAAAGATATGTCAACAATGAGATAGAGAATCATGAATAAAACATCAACCAAGTACATCATGTACCAAATTGTGTTCCCGCAATGCACAACACCCATGTACATCAACACCATACAATGTGTCATCATCAATGGAATGCATCAACCATAAAAAACATGTGCCAATGGTGTACCAATCATATGCCTCCATCAACATGCCAACCATGTGCATCTACCAATGGTGTACTTTTAGCCAAGTACTATCTTCCAAACATATACCATCTATGAGTGTACCAAACATGTACATCACCATTTGTACCAAGAAAGTACATCATCCATGCACCAATGCATGTATGCCAAATCCATAAAACATATGCCAATCAAACTTCCAGTAGGTGCCTCAATGTGCTAGAAGTGTACCAATCATGCATCAACCATAGATCAAGCTCATCAATGATGTACAACATGATCACCTCATCAACTCACCAACTACATGTTCCAATATGTAGTCCAACCATATGCAAAATGCATGCATAAAATATGCTTCTAATAATACTTCATAAGATATATCAATGAAACTCAAATATGTACCAGCCATGTACCCCAACAGATCATCCTCAATCCTCCATTTACTACAGCAAATACTAGGCATCCAACAATACATGTACTAGTAGTATGCTTCAATAGATCAATGACATATCTAGCTAGCATCATCAAGATATATCACATAACCAAGGTGCCATAACTTCACGGTCCTAACCAGCATTGTCTTTCAATAGAAAAAGACTCAATCCATACTCATGGGTTAGTTCTATGCATCCAAGATAGCCTTTCATTTTATATCATTACATTGCATAATCCAATATGTAATCATGAAAACTTGTAGCAAACAATGTCAAAACCTGCAACAAACTATGTCAGACCCTGTAACACGGAGTTATACCATCACATCAAGTTGCAACCCATGTGCAAAGCCCTCTTTACCTAGGTTTTACCACATATATGTGGTCTGCTACACAGACAACTCGCATATGTACGCGGCCTATTCAAGGTCAGCCTACATATGTATGCAACTGTTACCACTATCACTCGTGTATGCTTCAGTAAATTACACACTTGAGCTTCCCTCAAGGCTTCCATTATGCTCTGGTTGTTCAGTCTTCTTCACCCACTTCTTAAGGTGTCCCTGCTTCTTAGAACTTGAGCTATGAGCTTCCATCTTTTCAAATATGTCTCCATTCCTTACTCCATTCCTTCTTCTAGTCATGCTATATGAAGTCCTCATCATGGACTTTCTTCTTGTGTTCCAGCAATCCTGGGATTTGTGGCCAAATCCACTACAGTTGTAGCATCTCATGTTGTGGCAGTGAACAACAATGTGTCCTACTTGATCACATATCCAACACCTTATCGTGTTATGAAATATTTCATTATTTCTCCTTGCATAATATCTTCATTCCAAATCTTTGTGACCATATTCAATACATGAATAACATTGACCATGAAAAACACTTTCATACCTTTGCTTTAGTGTCCATCCCTTTTGAGGTGTAAAGATGGCTTCTTGATGTCTTCCTTGCTTTGATCTTTTGAAATTTTCTTTGTCTTGTGTAGATGGTTGATTTTCAACATTGTCTTCATCCTTTGAGAATGAGGGACTTACCTCATGCTTCTTTGAGGTGCTTCCTTCAACATGTGTAGCTTCTCTCTTGTATCCAAGACCTGATTTATCATTTGGCGATCTTTGACTTTCCAAGATCTCATTCAAGATTGTTGAGCTATTCAAGAATTTGTTTGACTTCTCTACTTTATTTCTAATATCAACAACTTCAGCCTCTAACTTATGACATGACTCTTCCTTTTCATTTACTTGACACTTCAATAGTTCATCTACCCTTTTGGCTTCTTCGATTTGGGTCTTGAGATGGACAATAATTTCAATACTTTTGCTAATCTCAGCATCTACCTTCTTATCTTCTTTTTCATTATTTAGTCTTGTGATCTCTTCTTCCTTTTCTTCTAATTGAGTCTTATTACTCTCTTCTTGTTCTTTGAGCATTTCCTTTAACTTCAAGATGTTCCTTTGACTCTTCTTAAGAAACTTTTTAGTGTTATCTGAAAGATATCTATAGTATATATAATAGTGGTCATTGCTATATTCATATATACTTCTTTCAACTTTCTCTTTAAGATCCGATAGTTTTTCTTCTACTTCTTCCATGGGATAACAATCAATTGATTCTATCCAAACTACTTCTAGATTTTCTTCTTCACTTGTAGAGAAAAATTCAACATCATCACATTTTGAATTATTGAAATTAAGGGTTTGTGGAGATTCTTTACCTTCATTTGAAATGTCTTCAAGATCTTCCTCTTTTCCAATATCATCACATGATTCTTTGCCTTCATTTGAATTGTCTTCAATATCTTCCTTTTTGCCAACATCATCATATTTAGAAATAATGCAATCAAGAATTTTTGGAGATTATTTACCTTCATTTGTCTTGATGGAGTTGTCTTCAATATTTTTCTTCTTGCTTTGATATGTCTCCTCTATCTTTAGCCATAGATCCTTGGCGGAAGTGCATTGTCCCATGCTCTCTTTGATATGGATTGAGAGTCCACTAAGAATGGTCTTGAGAGCCAATGCATCATTCTTCTTTCCTTCCCTTTGAGCTGCAAACTTTGACTTGTTCCTCAAAAAAAATCATCCACCAATGGTTGCCTTCCAAATACCTTCTCCCATCTCTTTCAAATGCACTCTCATTTCTATTCTCCAAGTAGAATAGTTTTCCTCATCAAGGATTGGAACTTCATCATCCATTTGTGTGTCCATAGATATCCTCCAAGCTTGTTAAGGATTATAGTGAAGGCCCGCTCTGATACCAATTGTTGGACACACTGTCTACACTGAGAGGGGGGGTGAACACTGTAGGGATTTTTTTCCCAAAATTTCCCTTTCACAAAACTCATTAGTTAGAAATAATCATTTACTCATTACTTATTGTTGTCATTTATAACCAATTAAATGTGAACATACATCAGCAACATATCATCAATAAATCATCACCACAAGGAACACAAAGAACACAAGATGTATGTACAATTTTCTTTTTATTACGGACTACAATCCTTGGGTTTATCGGCAACAACTGAATAGAGTACAACTCTACAAGAGCACCATCTCTATAATGTAAGACTCAGCTTACACCCTCAGCACCAACTGATATGAGGCAACAATCCTCAATAGACATTTATCTGTCAACAGGTGCGCGACCTGTCAGTAGTGCAACACATGTATGTACGCTCCCTACCAGTAGTACAACTAGCGTATGTACGCGGTCAGTCTGTACTACAGCCTGCGTATCACATCTGAGTTACTTAGGATTTTCTCTTCAATATGAACTTAGATCCTCTGCAACCTTCAATCACATTCTCTTTTGTCTTTCACTGTCCAATCTAATCCATAACCAATCATAACACATCCAAGATCTCCAACAACTTACTCATGCTTCTCAACCATACAATATGAATTCTACTCAATCATGTATAAGAAACTAGTATGTTATAGCAATCATATCAGTATTGAATCATAAGAGTGATGCTTAATCCATCAACCAACACAAACCATATCACAACAGCCATACCAAGAATGCATTAAGCATTCACTACACAACCAGCAAGAGTATCTATCAAGTCAACAATGTAACCATACCAGAGTTTCTATGGAAGATATGATCCCATAGAATCAATATCTGGAACCTGCGTCAGTCTTCAAGAGCCAGGCACCATCTCACACACAAGTCTTCATGACTTCATCCATTGTACGCGCAATGTCCTCATTCATCCTGCGTATGTATGTTCCCTAGCTCACTACAACCTTCTTATACCTCAGAAAGTAGGGTTTCTGAACTTCTGACACTTTTGTCATCATGATCTCAGACTTACCAAAACTTTGATGCATCCATGAGATCCTCCAGATCTCCTCTCTCTCAGAATGGATCTTCAATACTTGCTCAAGAGATTACATGAGAGATGCATTTTCACAAGAGACCCTTGTCTCTTATTTATACTTTTCAAGTAGCTTCCTTAGAAGCATCTTCTAGGCCAC
Source organism: Picea engelmannii (assembly GCA_009831015.1). Classification (NCBI taxonomy): domain Eukaryota; kingdom Viridiplantae; phylum Streptophyta; class Pinopsida; order Pinales; family Pinaceae; genus Picea; species Picea engelmannii. The sequence goes on along the minus strand of ML782345.1, from coordinate 87,382 downwards.
TTATCCCACTTCTAGGTCACTTTACCCATTTCTAGGTCACTTTACCCATTTCTAGGTCACTTAACCTATTTTCCTCATTTTTAGGTTTAACCACTTTCCATAATTAGAAAGTTCTCCATTTCTTTATCATTTAAATATTCCTCCTTGACTTTGTCACCTCACTTTATTATTTAAATAATCCTCCTTGACTTTGTCACTTTTCTTTACCATTTAAATAATAATTTATTCTTTTCAAGCACTTTGACTTCTTTGACCTCTTGGGGCTTCAAGCCAACATATGAGGGTCCTTCATATTTGTAGGGCCATAACTCTCAAACCATGAGGAGTTATGTGAAATTCCACATACCACCGGAAATGGCATGACAAGAACTATCCATATAGGATAGTTTCACTAACAAATTCACTGATCATCATCTCATTATTCCACATATAAGTATGGGTTCTCTTAACCATACTTCAAGGATAACTCAACCGCAAAGCATCTTCTTGTGAGGGCTTTCACCATAAGGGGACCACTTTGGAGTTCATACATGCGTACTCCTTATCAATCATGATAAGACAATAATGACTCATATTTACATCAACCCAACTATGCATCATATCAATGACTATGATTCCACTTGTCATCTATCCATTCACATCAAGGACAATACATCAATCAATCAATCAATTCTTTGGCATCAATCAATCCCTTGAAATCAATCAATCACTTGACATCAATCCTTTGACATCAATTAATTAAACCTTTGGCATCAATGACAACATGATCCAACATAGCTTGCTTTTGAGGCTGAGGGAAAGGAATAAGTTTCTATCACTAACTTGATTGGCTCAAGATCCCACTCTACTTTAATTAATCAAGGAAAAAGAAAAAGTAGTAAGGTTGTTTCTAACTAAGCATTACTTGTAGTTGTACACTTTTGATAAGCCCTTGATAATAGCGTAAAGCAATGCATCCTCCCTATGTCATGATAAATGTCACTATTGACTATCATTTGTTGTTATTGTGAAATGTCATTGTTCCAAGTTTCATATATCTTTGCAAGGTTAGGAAGCTCTGGAAAGTGAAACGAAAAATTATCTATGCTCATTTAATGTTGTTGTGAGGGTTAGTTTAGGCATAGTTTTTGTTATCCCAAATAGTCTTTACAATAGTTATTAAAACTTGAAACGCTCCTATGATATTTTACACTTTAATGTTGAAAGTAAAATATGCAAACCACAAGAATTATATTCAAGGAGTTTTGGTCAACATGACCTTGGAAAAAATCCCATGGGGAAAACTAGTTGAAGAGGAAATATATGATGGATCTCTTAGAGAAAATTACAGCAAAGAAATGAACATAAGGAACCTAATTTACAACAACCAAAAGATCTCAAGCTTGGAGGAAAATTTCTCCTTGAAGTGTGCACCCTCCCTGGGATTTGTGCCCTTCTTCTTTGTTGCCCTCTTCCTTGAAGATTTGTGTTTGTTGTAGAACTTATGTGCCCTTTCTCAACAAGTGTGCCCTTCCTCTTAGCTTGTGCACCCTCGCTCAATTGTGTTCATTCTTCTTTTCTTAGTGGACCCTTCCTTCTCCTCAAGGAAATGTTCCTTATATCCAATGGTACGCCCTTCTTCCTCTTTGAACAAGTGGGCCCATCTTTATTCTTGTTCAAATTCCTTTCTCCTCTTCTTCTCCTTCACTCTAACTCTCAAGTGAATAATGAATACCTTTTCCTTCCTTCACCTTTCCTTTAGCCTCATCCTTAGGCCAACCTAGGAACCAATTGCTAGGATTAGATCTTAGCTGACCAAGATAAAGGGTGGAGATTAGATATCCCCCTTAACTTAAGTTCCCTAAGTCACTTTATGATTAAAATTTCATAAATTCACTTTGACTTTATAACATAAAGTAAAGTGAGTGAGGGTCACTTTTCCCCCTTTAGTGTTAGGCACTCAATAACACTAGGGGACCAATTTCCAAGGTACAAAAGCTAAACTCTCCCACTTATTGAGGAAAGTGTTCTTCACCACTCCCATCTTGTCTCTGAAGTAGAAATGCTTACCCCTTGGTAAAGACTTCGTGAGAAAGTTTGCAATCTATTCATTAGTAGATATGTACTCAAGTTGAACTGTTCCTCTCTGAACCCAATCATGGATGACGTGGTATCTAATCTCTATGTGCTTGGATCTATCATGAAATATTGGATTCTCAGAGAGTTTGATAAACCTTTGATTATCACAGTGAATCAATGTAGGCCTCAACTCATGACCAATTATACCAACCAACAACTTGCGAAACCAAATAGCCTCACAATTGGCCTGACTAGATACCATATACTCTACATCAGTAGAACTGAGTGCCAATGACTTATGTTTTCGGTTGAACTAGGAAACAACTCTTGATCCCAAGTCGAAACAACACCCTGAAGAGCTCTTCTTGTCAACTGCACATCCTTCCCAATCTGAATTTGTATAGCTAATCAACCTGACCCCATCACATCTGACGTAGTCCAAAACATAATCCATTGATCCTGCTATGTACCTCAAAACATTTTTTTCTCCTATCCAGTGCACACTCCTAGGCTCCACCATATACTAATTGAGAGTGTTCACTGAAAAGCAAATATCTGGTCTAGTGTTGACCAGATACATCAATGAACCAATCAACCGATGATATCTCCTGGCATCCACTAACACGGACTCAGAGACACTAAGCTTCTTCCAGTTGGTGACCATAGGTGTCAACATGGGTCTACAATCCTCCATCTGAAATCTTCTTAGAATATCAGTTGCATACTTCCCTTATCCCATAAAAATGTGCTTATCCTCCTGCCAAACCTCCATGCCCAAGAAATAATGCATCAGTACCTACCCAAAACATAAGAAAAGACACCTTGCAATTCTATGTGTTAGTGTGGATCAGCAAGTTAATCTTGTTGTCCCTAATTTATAGCAGTGGATGACAGTTTATATAATAAAATGAAGTATCCAAACCAACATATAAAGCACAAGATCAATTGGCAATATCATCAATGAATTTAGAAATTAATTATGACTTGAGCATAGCACTTTAAGACTGAATAAGGCAAGTTGTTATAAAATGATTTTCTGCAATAAATTATCATCCTTATGGTTGTATAATTCAATGGCATGCAACAGCTAAATCAACCATAGAAAAAATCCCCAAAACTAGCTTAAACAGTGCACCCTAGTTAGTGGAATTAGTGGCTAAAAAATGGAAGAAAGTTAGGGACTAGTTAGTGAGATATTAGCACCTAGGGTTAGTGATTTTCTACAGCCTGATGGATGTATAAAACAATTTAGTACAACAATGATAAATTATGGATGAAAAGGGACGCCCTAAGGGAAGAAAAACCCCCAAGGCATCAAGATCATTATCCAAAACAGAAAGCTTGTAAAGGCTGAAATTTCACATTTGTCGAGGAAAATGTCTTGTATCTCCAATGAAAAATTTAAAAAATATGATTAGTGCCTTACTATTGGGTTTATGAGGTCAATGAAAAATATGGATTGGCTAAGCACTTGGGGGTGTATGCCCTTGTAGTTCCCAAGTGTAGCTAAGTCAATCTAGGAAATGCCAAGAGGGTGTATGCCCTTGTACTTATCTTGGCACAACCTTGAAAAATATGTTTGACCTTGAGACGAAAAACTTGGATTGAAATGTTTGATCCACAAAGCCCTAGGGGTGTAAGCCCTTTAACTTCCTAGGGTTTGCAAAACAACACAAGATGACCTTGGAGGGTGTACGCTCTTGTAGTTCTCCAAGACAACTTGTAATAAATGACCTTTATTAAGCGAGAGAACAAACCTTGGGGAGGGTGTATGCCCTTATACTCCTCCAAGGGTTCTAGCCAACAATAATTGTGGAAAAAAAGAAAGACAAAAGATAATAAATGCAGATTTTCCCTTACCAATTCCACGACAAATCTATATCAAACCCTAATCTTCCAAGTTAATTCCATCCACATTCATAAGAAAGAGTCTCCAAGCATAGCGCATCACTTTTCACCATCAATAGAAAAGATAAACCATAACAATTGCACAAGAGATAGAAAGAGCCAAGAGGGCCAAAAATTTCAAATAAGTATCCTTCTCCACAAGGGAGAGTTATGTTTAAAATGAGATCTTATGATCTCTATTTATACTAAATGTAGCCAACATAGTTTTTCCAAAAATTAATGAGTAAAACACAATATTAGGGGTCAACAACCCTAATCTTTCCCCCTTAACAAATTAATATTAAACAATTCACTTAAAATTTCACTTTTTCCACAAATTAAGCCCTAATTTAGGAGGATGTCACCCTTTAGGGGATGTTTTGCCACTTTGAGGAGGTCGTTAGTGCTGGAGAAGTATGGATAGGCCTATAAAGGCCACATGTCAAGAATCTAAGCACTCTCATCATGGTGAAGACCCTTCTTCTCCTCAAATGTCCATCTGTCAAAAGAGTGGCACCTCACCACCATGCCCTAGCCCCCAAGATCATGGCGTCAAGGTCAAAAGTGGAACGTTTTGCCCCTCTTGAGAAAATCGTTTGGCAAGTAAGGGGTGGGCTAGGTTTTCCAAATCATAAACAAGGCCATCCAAGTCTTCTCTCTTTCATCTAGCATGCGGTCTTCCAGTATCCAACCTGTGGGCTTGTAGCCCCATGGAAGCCCAAGATAGGATTTTTCTCCCAAAATTGTCCACCAACTAGGTCTTGGAAAGACAAATGAACTCGCCCTCCAAGGATATCAAGTCATAATGTCATGATGAGTTAATCCAATCAATAAATAATCCTTCTAAGCATGTGCATCAAATATCACTGTACCAAACAATTAACAGCTCAAAGACACTATGCGACTTGTCAAGTTTAGATATGGGAGGGTTGACAAGGTGTCCTATTGGGTAGATCTTGCACTAGGTCAAGGAGAGATTCCAATAGGTCCCTCTTTAAGACATGCAAAATGTATGAGGTGGATGGGGTCAAGAATCAATGGGCATAGGGCTCATGACATACAAGGGGTCGTAGAGTCTCATTCATGTGTGCCTTTGTAGAGGGTGTGTGGTACCTTTGCCTGCAATGCACTTTTTCCAAGCCCAGCAATTTCCTTTTAAATTGATTTCTTTATATTTTCTTTCATAATAGCATAAGAGAGATTGAAGGTCACTGCCCTAGCATGGTGACCAGGTGATGGAAATGTCACCCACAAACACCTAATGGAAATTAAAAGATTGGCTCGTGATGAGACCCCCTTTCTCTCAGCCATGCAACTGAGATCCATTGTCCTTTTTTGGTGACCAGATGGTGACAATGGCATACCACTACATATCCATGGACGTTATAGGTCAGCTCGTGATAAGACCTCTTATCCTTCAACTAACCTTTTAAGCATTCTTTATTATATTGTGGGTCCCTTTTATTCAAAGATAAGTGTTTCAATGCTTTCTTGGGTGATACTTGGGCGAAGCATCTGGAAGGTTTATATATGGATTTTATATTTTACCCAACACCAACCCCTGTGGGCCTTTAGCCCCTTCTTCCCATAGAATGAGGGACAACCCCTTCTTGGGTCAATATACCCTAAAATCCCAAGAGATAAGGAAATGGAGGGGAATAATGATGGAAAGTGGTAAGTATGGTCAGGAATGGTATGATGGATCATTAAGAGAGTTCCCAATAGAAAACCAATCCCCAAGGAAAACCACTTACTAGGGAACAATGTCAACCACCAAGGTGAAGCAAAGAAAAAGGCATAATGTCCAAGCACATATCATGAAATCTAGAGCAATCTAAGATACAACATAATCAAATGTCTTAAATATTTAAATGATGCTCACCATAATACCGACTTGTACCTCATGCAGCAAGGCCAACTACCTTCTAGAAGCCATCTGGTGTGGTGGATGCCATCCTCAAAACTGTGACCATCTGTGGTGGTGAGTGGGTTTTCATATGTGCAAAAGGGTAGTGTTGGTCATGTAGTCTATTGTCACTCCATATCCACAACCTAAGGGCCTCGAGACATCATCTCCTTAGCTATCCACAAAATGGGGATAACATCTGGCTCCTACTTGGGGACATGTGTTCGTCGTAGAGTGCATGAGAACCACAACATCTCCTAGTAGACCTATGCCTATAAGGAAAAATCAAACTATCAAGTGTAGGATGGCCTACTCATCCTTATTTTCATATGATCATAATCAAAACCACCTAAGCTAAAAAAAAAAAAAAAAAACTGACATTTTTTCAAAAATCATAAACTAAGCATGAAATCAATATGCAAGTAGAGAAAAATGGAAATGAAATGCATCTAAACTAATATGATCAATCAAAATGCAAATGAAAGGAATCAAGATGACTTACCTACTTACATGGGGTCCTAGGACCCTGAATATTAAGCACTGAAGGTGTCAGGTGAAACCATACAACCAGTGCAACTACCTGATCATCAAACAAAGACATTTCCCAATGTGCTTAATCATGTGAAACAACAAAGATAAGTCTAGCACATAGTAATCATGAGCATAAAAATGCATATAATCAATCATGGAATAAAACTCATGGAGATGGATGGGAGGGAGGAAATCTTGTTGAAAAGAGAAACCACAATCTCGATCGTCCTGGAACTCTCGCTTGCAAGCGTAGCCACAAGACCAATCTATACATATCTAGAGTGCACTAGATGATGGCTCATGTTTATCCTCACTTAGAAGATCACTGCTCCCTAAAGGCTAAGAAAGGACAAGAGATCCAAAGAAAACCCTATGATTTCCCAAACAAGAGGAAATGAGGTAAGGCACAGCCTTAGAGGAAAACCCCTTTGTTGGACTCAGGAAACGTCTCTTCTTTTTCTACAAATACATTACCAAAGTATCAACATGAAAGTACTTCCTTTTGGTAGTATGGACCTTGTATTTCTTTAGGTAGGCCACGACCTAGTGTCTATCAAAATCTGATTATGGTAGTTGAAAATCATCTTGAAAACATTTCGTCAAGTCATCCTTGAAAGAATGGAACAAATATGTGATCATGTCACCATAACCATCCCAAACATCTAATTCATATATGTATAGAGACCCATACGTTTGAGGGTTGCCCTCAATGGTATAAGTGGGATATTCAGCAAAGGTGAAAAGGCTCATGTCCCATCCATGTTTTCCAATATATATGAAAGTGTCAATATGTTGATTGACTGCATCTGAGGCCTCTTCACTTCCAGGATCATGGAACAGGCTGTCATCAATATCCTCAAAAGGGTCATAACTCATAATGTTCTCCTCTTGATCTTCAACATGATAAGCTTCATCTGGGTCTTCTTGGAAGCTTTCTTCATAGGCACATTCTTCAAGCACCTCTTCATCTATGAGGGCTTGGTCTTCAGAAGATTCATGAAATAACTCTTTTACTTGGTTCATCAGCTCTTTAGCAGATTTATTAGCATCTTTTTCCATTTCCATCTGCAAAATTTTCTTCCATGAGGGATGGCAGGGTCTTGGTTGATTCCATGGTGCCATAGTCCCATTGACTATAAGAACACCTCAAAGGAGTTTCCAGGGGAGAGAAAGTTTTATCAAAGGATGAAAGGGGAGAGTATGGGAAATATGAGTAGGGGAAAGGTGGGTTCGGGAAAGGTGGAGTCGCCAGAAAAACTTTAAAGAAGGTTTGTCAAAGGAAAAGGGTAGGTTCTTAGAGTGGAGTCACTAGAAAATCTCAAGATGAAGGCTTTGGGAAAGAGACTTGTCAATAGTGTCGTTCAGGGCATAAATAGGATTCAAAATCCTCCCCAACAATGGTGCCAAAATGATATAGAACAATTTGTACGTTTTGCAAATCTTGACCCAACCACAAAATCAAGTGCTATAACTTGGGAATCCTACAGCCAATTTCACCTTGATGTAGATCCCGCACTTGGGGGGTGACTAAGGTCACTCTTGGGAGGTGATCCCGAAGACCCTAGGGGTAAATACAAGGATGAAGGGAAGTGTAAGGATAATTCCACGGGAAGGTCAAGTGATGGAAGGATGGATTAGTTGAGAAAGGTAAGTGAAGAGAGGTAAATGGATACCAAGTGAAGAGATAGTACTTGTCGGTGCACCTATACCTACCTGAAACACAAGAAAAGACACCTTGCAATGCTATGTCTTAGTGTGGATCAAAAATTTAATCTTGTTGTCCCTAATTTTCAGCAACAGATGGTAGTCTATATCAGTAAATGAAGTATTCAAACCAGCACATAAAGCACAATATCAATTGGCAGTGTCATCAATGAATTTAGAAATCAATTGTGACTTGAGCATATCACTTTAAGACTGAATAAGGAAAGTTGTTATAAAATGATTTCCTGAAGCAAATTATAATTCTTATGGATGTAGCATTCAATGACATGCAGCAGCTAAATCAACCATATAAAAATCCCCAAAACTAGCTTAAACAGTGCACTCTAGTTTGTGGAATTAGTGGCTAAAAAATGGAGGAAAGTTAGGGGCTAGTTAGTGAGATATTAGCACCTAAGGTTAGTGATTTTTTGCATCCTAATGGCTGTAGAAAAAAAAATTGTACAGAAATGAGAAATTATGGAATAAAATGGACACCCTAAGGGAATAAAAACACCCAAGGCATCAAGATCATTATCCAAAAGAGAAATCTTGTGACACAGTAATCACATCCACCCAAGGAAATTGATGACATGGGCCTGCACACATCAGAGTGTACCAAATAAATTATCCCAGTTGATCTATTGTCACTGCTCGGAAAGACAGTCTTGGTGTACTTCCCAAGAGCACACCTTCTACATACTTCATGATGCTCAATGTTGAACTATGGAAATCCTATCACAATCTCCCTCAACACTGTCAAAGCTCCATGATGCAAGTGAACCATCCTCTTATGCCAAATATTACACAATTGACTGTTGTTTCTACTACAAGCCAAAGAATTTAATGGATGAAAAAATATTTTGTACAATTTCCCATCACAAATCCCAATCACTTTGGTTGATGGGATATTGGACCCCTTAGGGTAAATGAGGACCTTCTCACCTCAAAATGACACCTCAAATCCCCTATCTTGAATGGTGGAAATTGATATCAAGTTCTTCTTCATCCTGGGGACATACAAGACATCCATGAACACCATGGGCGGCCTAAACTCCCTCTAAAATGAAACTATGCCATGCCTAGCCACCCTGACTATGGTGTTATTCTCAAGCACTATCTCCAACTTGATCTGAGAGTTTGTAAGATCAGTAAAGTGATATCTAACACCAGACATATGAATGGAATCTCCATTGTCTATGTACCATACACTAGATGGTGTCTCAACCATAGACATACTAACAAGCAAGGACATCTCCCTCTCAAACTAAGAGGTGAACCCATCCTCCTCAATCGATGTTGTTGTACCACCCTACTTCTTCTTATTCTTCCTATTGGGACATTGTCCAGCATAGTGCTCCATCTTGTTACAAGTAAAGCATTTAACTTTTCTCATATCCTTTTGTTGTTCACCTCCCTTTTGTTGTTGCTTAGCCCCACCCTTGGTAGCCTTCTTGGTGTTCTTCTTTCCCTTTGCCAAAAGAGAAAGATCCCCCTCATCATCCCCACCACACTGCTGACTAGAAGATCCAAAGCCAAACCTAAGCTCCTCCTGTACAAAGTAATCCCATAGCCTCTCCCAATTGGGCATATGCTCTCTGAATACAATTCCTTGTACAAAGATCTTTGATGGTTTGGATAATCCATTTAAGGTTGTCATTTCCAACTTACATGGATCCACTACCTCCCCCACAAATTCCAAATCATCAAGAATTTGAGAAAATATTGTGAGGTATGAGGTGACCGAATCAATCTTTGTACTCTTAGTGTCCCTCAACTTCTTTTGGAGCACCATATTTCGGTTTTGGTTAGGGCTCTGGTAAAGACTACATAAGGACTACCACATATGAAATGCAAGGTACTTACTAGAAACATGATGAATAATGTGGTTTTTCACTGCATCTTGGATACTCCTCTTGGCCTTGATGTTCCTCTTCCTAAACTCAGCCAAGATCACTACATCAGTAGGAGGTACCACAAGATTTTCAACAATGTACCATAGCTCACCCTCTTCCAAAATCAATACTATCCTAGCCTTCCATGGAGACCAATTTCCATCCCCCACTAGCCTATCCCCCACCCTCAACTCTCCACCCGACATGGCTGCCAACTAATAAAAACAACAACAAAATAAATTTGTTGTTAAGGTGAGTGAAAAATCTTCCAATTGTTTGCAATTTACCAGCCCTCTTTTGTTCCCTTAGGCTTTGATACCATGAAGATTTTTTAGGCTCTTTTAATTCTACTACATGACTACTTTTACCACTGATAACGAGACTGATTAAGGTCACTTACAGGTCTGAAAAATGGATTGGTTTACTGTCGTAACAGAATTGTTCTCTCATTGATATAAGGTTTCCTTTAGAGCTTTGGTTTTAGGTTCATTTAATGTTGTTGTTAGGGTTAGTTTAGGCATATTTTTTGTTTTCCCAAATATTCTTTACAATAGTTGTTAAGACATGAAACACTCCTCTAATATTTTACACTTTAATACTGAAAGTAAAATATGTAAACCACAATAATTATACTCAAGGATTTTTGGTCAACATGACTCTGGAAAAACCCCCATGGGGAAAACCAGTTGAGGAGGAAATGTGTTATAAAGCTCTTATAGAAAATTACAGCAAAGAAATGAACATAAGGAACCTGATTTACAATATCCAAAAGATCTCAAGCTTGGAAGCAAATTTCTCCTTGAATTGCAAACCCTCCTTGGGATTTGCATCCTTCTTCTTTGTTGCCCCCTTCCATGAAGATTTGTGTCTATTGTAGAACTTGTGCACCCTCTCTCAACAAGTGTGCCCTTCATCTTCACTTGTGCATCCTCACTCAACTTCTCCCCTTCTTCTTTTCTTAGTGTGCCCTTCCTTCTCCTCAAGGAATTGTTCCCTATCTCCAATGGTGTGCCCTTTTTCCTCTTTGAACAAGTGGGCTCATCTTTCTCCTTCTCCAAATTCCTTTATCCTCTTCTTCTCCTTCACTCTAACTCTCAAGTGAGTAATGAATATATTTTCCCTCCTTCACCTTTCCTTTAGCCTCGTCCTTAGGCTAACCTAGGAACCAATGGCCAGGATTAAATCTTAGCCAACCAAGATCAAGGATGGAGATTATATCTTCCCCCTTAATTTAATTTCCCTAAGTCACTTGATTAAATAAATTCACTTTATGATTAAAATCTCATAAATTCATTGTATTTATAACATAAATTAAAGTGAGTGAGGGTCACTTTTCCCCCTTTACTGTTAGGCACTCAATAACACTAAGGGACTACTTTCCAAGGTACAAAAACTCAACATTTAACCATTTTAATGATATTATAATTCTAAATGCATCTAACAACATATATAAACAAAAAATGTGAATGCATCTAGTAAGCACACAACAAACACCCAACATTCATATGAACCATTTACACAGTGGAATATCATCATAAAAACAATAGAAAGCTTATTTGTTAATAGATAACCAACTAGATGCATACGAAGGATGAATCTCCCAGCCATAGGCATTGTTTTTCATTTTCTCTCAACAACGGGCCACCCCCAAGCTGAGGCTATGAATCCACATGGAGATATGTCCCTCTTGGTTATCCACTCTCCACACACAACAACCCTAAACCCTGGTTCCAAACTCCAAAAATAGTTCCAATCCACCACCTCTCTTCCCTACAACATGCACAACCCAAGGAATGTACCCCCTTCACTAATCACATCCCTTGGGTTGTACCATTCCTTTATCAGGGTTTCCAGTGCCCTGGGTTGGTCGGGAATATCTCAGCTAGGGACTCTAGGAACTCTTAGTTTCCTAGAGAGTGCTCACAACAACCTTTACAAGACTCTTGAGCCATTTCCTCAACAAGAAAACTCTCTACGGGCTTACATCCCATTTTGGCAAGCACACAAGCCTCTTTCTCAACATAAAACACAACCAAACAATGGTTGCATTCAAGCACAACATGGTTGGTTCTCTTCCCAACACTTAGCTCTCCTCTTGCTACCCAAAAACTGTATGTAAAAGCTTACCTCTTTCTGTATAGGAATTTCCCTTCTTCTCCCATGCTTGCTTGACTTACATTCCTCTCAATGATGATTATACTCAGCCCCATGCTCTCCAATAACTGATGGATGTGACTTCTCACACCCACCCTCTTCAAGATTTTAATGATTGGCTTTGGGAACACTCAACAACAAATAGATGGTTACACATAAAGATAATAAAATTCAAGAAAGTGGGTTGGATTAAAACCCATGAATAAAATCCCCCTTGGACCCCTCTCTCCTATGGAATCATATCACCCCATTATTTTCATCCCTCTCATATTGCAACTAGCAATTACTATTTTTATTCATTATTTTGATGTACATAATATATAATTCGTCCCCCGGACACATTAAATCAATATGAGCTATTTTCCCCAAACATACTGGCTCACCAGCTTAAATCACATTTATACAATTACATTATAATTTGAGGGAATTAAAACCCAAGATGCTATAATCTCATCCCCCTTATTTTTGCATTGTCCTCAATGCATGACACCGCCACGTGTTCATACAATTACAATGTTAGGCTTTCTAGCCATTAATCAACATATAGGCCCTCCAGCCTAACATCACACATTCATTCTAGCTTAATTATAAATGAAAAGGTGATTTTCCCCCCAAAACCATAAATACATGGGTGCTCCAACCCAAAAACATAGATACATGGGCACTCTTGCCCCAAAACATACATACATAACCCATTGGCATTCTCCTACAACTATCATGATTTCCACTAGCTCTCTTCCACTTGACTTGCCCAACCCGAGGAATTTACCCCTTCACTGCTCTCAATCCATCAGGTGTCCCATTTTTTTATCAAATATGACCCAAGGAATGTTCCTCCTTCACTATTCTCATTCCATCGAGCTGCACCATTCATTTATCATGGTTTCTTTGGCACATGTTACCATGAATCTCACTATTGGGAACTCAAGGGAACTTGATATTAGGAAAACTATTAGGAATTAACCAACAACAACCTTGTTGTTGCAGTACAACTCACACATGAGTTCACTCTTTAGGCATGACAACCTAGTTCTTCGATAGCGCAACTCCCACACATGAATTCACTCTTCAAGCCTAACAACTTGCTTCTTTTGGTTGTCCCCAAAAATATGCATGATAAATGTCTTTCATTCTTCAGTTGTTCCTATAACAACCATTAAGAAATAATGCACGTTATATCGATTATCATGTATCAATTATCTTATTCATAAGAGTTTTCAACTCCAAAATATAAACAATTATTCAACATAAATCTACAATCGTAAACCAATACTCATCTGTATGGCTATCTTTCACAAATCCACCACAGGAAAACATTCAACTCATTTTTCTTCTCTAACATGCCCACGTGATTCCAACCACCATTCCGTATGCATTATTAATTTATCTCTTCCTTGTTGTACTTGCCCTCTAGGCTCAGGCATCCTCTTCTTTGCTCCACAATCCTTCGAGTGATCTATCTTGCCAAGGCTTCCACATGCAAGGAGAGAACCAACTTACTATGAGACTCCCACTGGAAATATATAACCTATGGAAATCATAGGGTTCTGGTGTCCTAACAGTAGCCTTATTCTTGAGCTTTCTCAAATTCAATAGCTACTATATCATTTGTACACACATACAGTCATCATGAGATATCATCATAACAATTTCACTTATTAATTTTCAAAATATGTTTTCTATAGGAAAACATAATTTCCCAAGCATGAGTTTTATGTTCATTATGTTTAGATCTTGTAGAAATGGGCACCGATCTTCCATATGGGCTTACACCACTACCATATCCAAGACCATTTTCTTGCAATTTCCTCAACTCTCATTCAGCTAAACCAATTGTCAGTATTCATGTACATTATCATTTCATTACAGCATTTGCAATCAGTCGATGAAATGATTTCAAAATAATATTACTCTAAAATTCAATCACTTCCAACTATTGATCATATTAAATGGAATGAAACCATCATTCCTTGCACATGCATTATCTAGCATACAAAAATTTTCATAACGCAATCAAACTTTACCAATAAATAAAACCCCAATGCATATTTATTTTATCTTTATTTATTTAGTTAGTTTTTATTATAGATGGTTATCAATGAATTCGTGTAGAACCTCACTACCCTATGAACTGCTATTATGCTCAGTTGTGCACCATTGATCCCTATTTTGAACCTTCTAGCTAATCCTAACTTGGCCCTTCTGCATTTCCAGCCACTAGATCCACTATTGTTGTCATCTCACAACTACTTCCTTTATGCAGGGAATCATGTCCTAACATTTTTTTGGCTAAAATTCTCAATATTCATAGTGTCGTAAAATGCATTACTCCAACTTAATATTAACACTACAATTTAATCGACCACTCCCCATTTCCTTGACCAAACCAGTCTTGAAATACCATTATCATTTATTGGCATTTTAACATTATGAAATGTTTCTTTTATGTCGAATATATTTTTTTATCCATGGATTTGCACAATTTTAAATACCTCTCTTCACTTCTTTGGGCGATTCATTGTGAAGCACTACTTAACCACTCAAGACCGTTTTGCTTTGAATTGAATGCTACATTCCTCCATTTTCACCTATACCCTGCTTCCACTGCGCACTCTGATAATAGAGGCACTTTCTTGCTCTAAGTACTTTATCCAAAAGTGGTTAGATCATATCTAACCATTCATTCTTCATGCATTCCTATGCTTACACATATATATGAATCATCCACTTCATGAATCACACCTCACTTCGTGATATCTTTTTTCCTTCTCCTACAACAAGCTTTGTATCCTTCACTACATTTCTACCTTCAAGGTTATGGAGTTCTCCTTAACTCTTGTGCGTGAAAATGACACTCCTACCTGCTAGCTTCATGATTTAAGTGAGAACCTCTATTTATTTTCCTTTGCAAACCATTTAGACTCTGTAACAATTTAATACTAATCTTTCTCTGCTCTCACCTAGTCCTTTGTCAACCTTGCATCACCTGCTCTACAGCCCTACACATCCCTTTGTAGCTCTTTGATGCTTCAGCCAATTGTACAAGGTTGACCTGCTTCCTTATCCAATGGATATTGTTATTAATCTAGAATAGACCCACACCATACTCATTTTTGGAATCTTATCTTCTTGCTAGGAATCCCTTCACACAACACTCTATGCTCGAGTGTTCCTCTACTTATTAACAATGTCGTGTTAATAAGCTCAATCCCTTTTTCATTTTTCAAAGATATTGCACTTAAAATGTGCCTCTATACTTATGCATAAGAACTATCATGAGTTACAATAATCTCCCTTACCCATCAATCACCTCTAGCACTCACCTCTATCATCTAGGAAATTTTCTCCAAATTTTGACATTATTTGTAAAAATCTTCACATCAAGTAGTTACATGGTTCATGGAATCCAATTCCACTTTTTCCTACAACTTTATGGAGAAATATGATGCTCCCGTGAAGAAATTAGATCTTCTATCATGTTTTCCTTTGTATTACCTTTCTTATGACCATACTCATGCTTCAATATGATTTATGAGCTAAAAGTTATGACTTCCTGAAATTCCCATTCTGCTCAATGGTGTCCTTCAAGTCCACCAGAAACCTTCCTCCTGATTCTTTGAAAATTTGTTGGCTCGAAACTAAATTTTGAGAAGATATATTGATTCTTATATCTAATATATTTTCAATGATTGCTTTCTTGCTCAATTATGGGAACTAAGCATAAATTTATAATCAATTGAATATTGGCAATTTACCCCTTTTGTGCATCTTTCTCCCTAGTGCAAATAATCTCGCATACCAACTTTTGCCACTTATAGAGGAAAATATATCAGAAACCAAGGAAACTTTTCTAAGCGACACGAATAATCACGCCAACATTGAATTCACGGCAACTCTTATATTTTCAAATCGATGCTCCAAAAAAAATCTGCAACAATCTAGAAATGACAACTTTGCCCCTTTGCACTTTCCCCTAGCTTAGCAATTTTAGTCTTGTTCATGCATTCTTACACCACTCCTTTGGGATTTTGGCAGAATCTCAATTAGGTATTCTCAATACTACCTTCTGAACGATTTGTTAGTATCTCACCTTCATCCAAGCTTCGCGCTGGTAGTTACAACCTGTGAAAATTTTGATTGTTTTCCCATTTTTAGCCTTGTATGCTACATGTGTCTTCTCTCTCTTCCTGTACATTTTTACATACCCATATTCCAAATATGATTCCATGGCTATCTTATATGGTTCATAATCTTTCCATATATTTCTCTTATGCCCCAAACAAACTTATGAGCAAGGAATTATGCCCTCTAGAAGTAAACTAGTGTCAAAAATATACCTTGCATTATTTCAGTTGTAGCTTTCTCGTTCAAGCTCTATTTTACATCTAGGATAGCTCGTTGGAAATATTTCTCTGAGTTGTTTTATTTAACTTGCAAAAATTGTATGTGTTCCATTTTTCACTTACAGTTTCAAAAATTAGAACTCCTAAAAACGTTGTTTATGGCCTCAAGATTCCCCTACAAGTTGAAGACCTTTGAAAGCTGGAAATTTCATAGAAAATTGACTATTTCACTATTAGAACGGTCTTTTAATCTGCACTATTGATCTCTAAATTGGCAGTAATATTATTCATTGATCCACTAAACCTTTCTCAAGCTCATGGATGAATCTCCACCGTCGATCACCCAAGTTGAAGCAATCTAGATCATTGATTCAAGCTCCATCGATGATCGACGACCGACATTTTCCTTTGCACGCACATACCAATTTACCAACATTTTCGACCCAACCATTGACCATTGTTCCCTTCCTTTGGAAATCGATTTGCAATACATCATTAAACCAGTTAACTCGATCGTCGACGATTTCTCTAGGAGGAATGGAATGTGTTTCCAATTCAGCCAATCCAATCATCGACCATCGATTGTTTCTTGGCTGATGCAGAATGACACGTGCGTGCAGACATGGAAATACGATTGATGCGGCATGACACATGGATGTCGATGTGGCGTGACACGTCATCACCCTCTTTTCCTTCATCAAAGATCAAAAATTTATTTTGGATGCATGAAGACTTCACCGAATTCCCCAACCTAATCATCAACCATCGACAATTTATGTTGGTGAATGAAACACTTCACCAATTCGATCGACCCGACCATCAACCATCGATGGTTTCTATTGTCTAACAAAACACTTCGCTAAACTTGTTGATCCAACCATCGGTCCACTCCACCTTCCAAATTGTCGAAAATGAATCTCGATCGTTGATTTGATCCACTTTCCAAACTAGATAAAAGTGAATCTCAACCATCAATTTGATCCACTTTCTGAACTACCAAAAACAAATCCAGACCATCAATTTGATCCACTTTTCGAACTACCAAAAATGAATCCAAACCATTTGATAATTTTCATTTTCGCAACTGTTGAAAATGAATCTCGGTCGTCGATCTGGTAGACCTTTCCAAACTCTAGAAAACCTTATAATTTTTTCAATCTATTTACAATGAATATGGGCCGTTGATTTTGAAATCAAATGCAAAATTGATTTTCGATCCATCAAACTTCGCCCAACTCTAAAGCGATCATTAAAACATGAATTTCAACCTTCCAAGTAAAATTTTAACTCTACAACCTTATAGATTGATGCAATTAGCCTTTCTTCAATGGTTATGAGGCTAATCTGACTTGAATTTTCTCAAATATTGGGGATTTCATTCTGATTTTTCATCGATTTTCCCCAATTTCATCACATATATAAATATGTAATAGAGATTTTTCCCAAATTCACATTGGTTCTTGGCCCATATGGGTATAGTGTTTGAACAAAAATCTCTGATACCATAATGTAATGCCCCCAACCCAGCTAAGGTCCATTAGATGCGGGATACACATTAAAATTAAGATATTTTATGGTAAACAATTTTCTATAGCTTACCAGTTATAGATCACACACAGATTTAACCATTTCCAATGCCATAATTTCAAATGCATCTAAAACATGATGAAAACCACAAATGAAACTCGTTCAAGCCAAAATTGTAGACACACATCATTCTTATAAACATTTGCATAGTGGAATATCATCATAAAAACAACATAAAAATTATATGTTAATAGATAACCAATTGGATTTGTATGAAGGATGAACCTCCCGGCCATAAGCATTGTTGTTCATTTTTTCTTGATAGTAGGCCACCCCTGAGTTGAGGCTATGAGTCCACAAGGATATATGGCCCTCCTAGCTATCCACTCTCCACACATAGCAACCCCAAACCCAAGTTTCAAACTCCAACAACAGTTCCAGTCTGCTAGCTCTCTTCCCCACAACATGCACAACCCAAGGAATGCACCCCATTCAATACTCATAGTTCCTTGGGTTGTACCATTCATTTATTAGGGTTTCCAGTGCACTAATTTTACCAGGAATATCTCAGTTCAGGATTCCATGAACTCTCAACTGCCTTAGGAGTGCTCACAATAGCCTTCACAAGACTCTTGAGCTATTTTCTCAACGGGAAAACTCTCTACCGGCTTACAACCCATTTTTGCAAGCACACAAGCCTCTTTCTCGACCAAAAACACAACCAAACAATGGCTACCTTCAAGCACAACATGGTTGGTGCTCTTCCCATCACTTATCGCTCCTCTTGTTGCCCAAAAACTACATGTAAAAACTTACCTCTTTCTGCATATGAATTTCCCTTATTCTCCCATGCTTGCTTGAATTACACCCCTCTCAAGGATGATTGTACTCAAGCCCATGCTCTCTAATAACTGAGGGTGTCACTTCTTACACCCACCCTCTTACATGAGTTTAATGTTTGTCTTTGGGAACACTCAACAATAAATACATGGTTATACACAAAGATAATAAAATTCAGGAAAGTGGGTTGGATTAATACCTACAAATAAAATCCCCCTTGGACCCCTCTCTCTTGCAGAATCATAGCCTCCCATCATTTTCATCCCTCTCGTATCGCAACCAACGATTACTATTTTTGTTAATTATTTCAATATACATAATATGCAATTTTCCCCCATGCCACATTAAATCAGTACAAGTTCTTTTCCCTAAACATACCGACTCACCAGCCTAAATCACATTTATACAATCACATTATAATTTGTGGGGATTAAAATCGGGGATGTTATTAAAAAAATGTGGCACGATACCTCGTTATGAGGCAAAAATAATAAATTACCAATTAAATTTCTTGGTAAGAAATCAGATGCACTGATAAGTCATTATGTGGCCTCGAAAAGAGGCCAAATAAGAGGTGAAATGAACTTATTGATCAATGGATTGAATTTGATTTTGTCCAAAGTTAAAATTTAATGTCTTCTTCAAAGCATAAAAAATTGCTTTGTGTGATTAGTTAATATTGTCCAAACTATTGCTAAGTTTAGTAAAAAGATGGCAAGTTGATTCCTATAATCTCGACCAACGACTTATAAGTGTCGTTCATAATAATAATACATATCAAGCTTATTTTAATAGTCAAATTTATTGAACATAACTTATAAAATTAACATACAGAAGAGAAATTGTTTCATCATTGCAAAAAAAAAAATAGAGAGTTGATAGTATTATAAGCCACATTTAATTTAATATAATGGAAAATATTAGCTACGATATTTTCTTTCCAATAGTATTTGAGCCAAACTTATAAGTATCACAATGACATATTCCAAGAGAGAAAATGCAAGATTTCATTATTTCCCTTGACTTGTTATGGAACATGAACAATAGACACATGAAACACCTTGTGTAAAATTTTATAGAATATATAGAGACTTAAACCCATGGTAATGAAAGTTAATATAACAACTAAAGAAAATTTATATAAAGCTTCACAACTATATATTTATAATGAGGAGTTGGCACGACGAGAGCCTCTCCTAATACATGAAAAACAAAAGAGTTATCTAACAAAAATAACTTTTGGAAATAATAAATAGTCTTTCGTTCTTTAAGAACTCATCTCTAAATTTCATGGATATTCCACTAATAATTCACCATGCTAGATCTTAAATTCTACAACAAATATTGTGAGGTTATATTTTATTATTATAATAATAATAATCTATTTTTAAGGTCATGGCCAAGCCAGACACCAAATTGGTGTATGAGACCCTCTCCGCTCAGCGATTTTACTGGTAAAGTCTACGGAGGTATACATACCGTACCCCCCTCTAGATTTGAACATGTGACCTCTTAGGAGGAAACACATGTTATTAACCATTATGCCCACTCATGATGTATTGATTGGTTTACAATTAATGTAATATTACAAGTATGATGCTCACAATATTGGGAATGTGAGGTCATATTTTATTATGCAATGATTGGTTTACAATTAATGTAATATTACAAGTATGATGCTCACAATATTGGGAATGAAATGAGAATGAAATAAGCACATTATGAATACAATGAACACAAGATGTACCCTAGAAAAAGCAACATGAAAATGAGGATTATAGCTTGCTCTTTCTACTCAAATATATAATGCAAGATACAAAGAAATAGGGACTCACTATGGAGTTACAATAGACATTGTGGCAAGTGAATAGTTATTATAGGGTCTTATTCTTCCTTTTTTATACTATTCATATCACTCAATTGATCTACTCAGATATGGACCATTAAATTATTAAAATACAAAGGGGACCCCTTCCTTTCCTTGCGGTTTTGTTTTTACCATGTCTTGATAGTTGTCTAGGGTTAGTGTTGGGGTTTTTCATGCTCTAACTCCATCTTAGGGTCAAGTCTTTTGACCTCTCGAATTTTCTTGAAAGTCCACATGTGACTAGCTCCACTTGTATGAGTAATGAGAGTTGACGTGGTATCCACTTGGAACTATGGTGGTCAAAGCATAGGTCAACTTGTGGGAAGCTCAATTCCTCACACATAATTTAATTGAGGTGTTATTTATACAATTGGAAATCTATTTATGAGTAGAATAGTTTCAGGGGGATGAAACTTCATCCCCAAAAATACCATTTGATGTGCAAAACAAGCTTTGAAAGTTTCAATCCCCCAAATCACCAAAAGAGGATATGCCCCTAACATGGGCCCAATAAAGCCATAGCTCTGATTTTTTGCCTCAAAAAGTACAAAAACAAATGAAAAATTATATAGTGATCCATTTTGTATCATACCTCCCCATTTTAGGAGGCCTTTGGTCCCCAAAATATTTTACTAAAAGAGATGAGGGAAATTTTCCTCAAATTTATCCTTGGAATACCATCTGTCCTTGAATGTAAATTGTCCTTTTAACCCAACCTTCAAGGGTTCTTTCTCTCTGCATATAGTTTTTGGGGAATTCTTACGCAAAATCATATATTTTTCTAACACCACATGAGATTCTAATGTTAATTCCTCTATGGTAAGTAAGGCTTGCCCCATATTTTCCTCATCGGGTATGGATGGCTCATAGGGTTTCGAATTCTCTACATTCGCCACTAAGTAAATGCACATTTAAGTAGGTAAACTAATTTTCTACGCATTATCATCTACTTGTTCTAGCACTTTTAAAGGATCATATAAAAAAATCCTTGATCTTATTGCAAGGTCCATGCAACCTCTCTTTATCCAAATGCAACTAAATTCAATCTCATACCTTGAATTTCTTCTCTATTCTTTGTTGGTTATGTCTGGCCTAGTACTTCTCCCATGGCATCTTCCTTCTCTCTTCCTAGTGGAAGTATGGATTGCTTTGTTATTGGAGTTTTGAATGTATATCAAATTCTATAGACATCATGCCATTATAATATTGGATCAAAAGTACCAAAAAAAGTTACTAAAAACCATCCATCATTTGAAAGGTGTTGATCATCTCTTTTTCAATTATTGGTTCTTGGCTATTTTGGCAAGTGTGGGATGGAAACAAGCTTATAATGGGGATGGATCTCTGGATTGGGTGTAAATTACCCTATATATTATTTAATGGTCTCTTGGACCATCTTCAAACCCTAAATATAGATGTTTTATCCAATGTATTTATGCAGGTTTGAAGGTTGATGTCCAAGAATAATGGAAGACCCCAAAGGATTTAGGGCTCCATGATGGCCTAGCAGGGGAATTGAATAATTTCATACATCATTTGGAGTCTAGTAATATAAACTTCACCTTGGAAATTATAATTTGGTGTGGTTTAGGAATCATATGGGTATATCCTATATAGTCAAGATTGGTTATGAATCTCTATTTGTTCAGGATCTATAGGGAGTTCAAGAGTGGTTGTGAAAAAGGATATCGAATTCAAAATCTTGATTTAAAACTAAACTCTTTTTCTAGATGGCATTATCGAACAAGGTACTAATGTGAGAAGTAGTGTTGAGAAGGGCTTGGTATTTATTTCTTGTGTAGGGAACATGAGGAAACAATCTTTCATTTACATGTAGATTTTCATTTCTCTCTGGAAGTTTCAGACGTTGTTCAATATTTGTTGGGAGGTGTTAGAAATTGGAATGGTTGGTTGTTATTTGATGCTTTTAGTAATTGGTTGGAAGACACCTTTGTTAAATAATTCATGTCTCTACCCTTGTTGGTAATCTAGGCTATTTGGATTTCAAGAAATGAATCCATATTTCAAGATAAGGTTATGACTCCCCTCCAAGTATTTCATAAACTAAAATTCATCATGGAAGCTTTCAAGGTTCATGTTAAATCAAATTTTCTGGGTAGATTGGAGATTTGGAAATTTATGCTTCATTGGAATGGGGCCTATTTGACAGGGCATCCCAAGGAAACTCAAGTGAATCGGGTGCTAGTGGGTCATCTTCTTGACTACCACTTACTCCTATTTTTTGTTCGCAATGGGAAGAGATACCAACAATTGAGAAGAGCTCAGTGCCCTTGCCACCCTTCTTAGAATTGTGAATGAGTTGAGCATTAATAGGTTACAATATATATGAGACTCAAAAATGGCATTGGTTAGATGAGTGGGCAATATGGATTTCACAATATGGCTCTTCAAACAATAATGGACCAGGTCAAGTTTTGGTAAGAAAAAATCATCTTTGCCTCTTTTAATCATGTCTACTACAAGAAAAATACAATTGTTGATCAACAGTAACATGGTGTGACTACCTAGTCCAATCTCATAAAATTTATAAAAGAAAAGGACAAGACTATCACTGAACACTCCCCTAGATATTTTTTGTGAGTAATGAACTAGGAAGTCTCGTATTTCTTTACTATGCTTTGATATATAATGGTAATAGGAATATGTGATGTAATCTACTTTTGGAGTAGTGGTGCCTCTTAGAAACATAATGTCAATAGGTAGTGTATATTTTTTTACCATATCTTCTATGATGATATTGTTTTGTTTTGGACACTTGATAAATGCAATGTTATCATTTATCTCTATGAAATAAAAATATTGCAATTTTTTTCTTTTTGAAAAAACATATAAGGTATAATCAGCTTAATTATTAATCGTTGTAAGTGGAGCTCACAAGAACAAACCTCAAATAAACTAAGTATTACCTTGTGTATAAGATCCAAACTATAACTAATATCAGGAAAACAAAAACCAAGATCTCACCACATAATATTTTCATGAATCGTGGATATAAAACGTTGTAATGTAATTAAAATGTTTGCATCTTGTTTTTTTCTAAAGACTATTTTGTCACAGTTTAACTTTGAGAAATGGATAGTGATATGAATTTTTGTATAATAATTTTGATCATGGATCAAGACAAAAAAATAATTTCATAGCCTTATTTTTTGTGTACATACTCATGTAGTTATTTCTTAGATGGAGTTCATGGGGACAACCATACATCTGGGTGATTTTGCTAGCTAGAATGCCCATCAGCATATACTTATGTAATTTTGTTATAAACAATAATAAAATTACTAGCTTTTATTCTTTGAAAAAAAAAAGATCTAAACTATGACAAACATAATTATTGACTATGTAAGTGGAGTTCAACATATTGATTCGTAAAAGAAAGAAAGAAATGATATCAATGTAGACAATTGATTGAACTAGGGTAGTTAGTATAATATCCAAACTATAGCCAACTTACTTATTGACTACCATAGGTATAAATGTAGAACAAAATCCCATTTTGAATATACCACTATAGTGGTAAGACTTGTTGTAATTAGGCATATTGTATAGGTAATGACTATGTAAGTGGAGTTCAACATATTGATTCGTAAAAGAAAGAAAGAAATGATAGCAATGTAGGCAATTGATTGAACTAGGGTAGTTAGTATAATATCCAAACTAGAGCCAACTTACTTATTGACTACCATAGGTATAAATGTAGAACAAAATCCTATTTTGAATATACCACTATAGTGGTAAGACTTGTTGTAATTAGGCATATTGTATAGGTAATAAATACAAGCTAATAAGGGCATGTAAGGCATGTCACTTGGATTAGATAAGACTTACAATAATTATCCACATCACGTAGATGATGACACAACCACAAGTTAATTATGACCCATTAGGCATGTCACAAATATGGCATAAGACTTGCAATAAGTATGGACACAACACAAACAACTAGATAACCACAAGCCAGAGAAGACCCATAAGACATAATACCAAAAAGAGAGGGAGGATTTTCGCTAATGGTTTAGTACTTGAGAGAGAGAGAGAGGGGGGCAGGGGCGGGGGATGCTCGTGATCTGGTGAAGGAGGATGTGATTACATCAACTTAAGGATTTTCACTCAAATTAAATTTCCAAATTGGCAAACCTTTAGTGCAAAGTAATCACTTATAAATAGCCTCTATCTCAAATTTACAATGCTAGTGAAATTATTCACAACATGCCCAATGAAAAACACCACAAAAATATAAACCGTCAGGATAATAAAAAACAAAATCATAAATAAGTGATTGAACTCATATAAGTAAACTTTAGACAAGATGAGTTTTCATTGGCGGGGAAAGTTCATCTCCCATTAGGGATTTTCCTGGAGCCATGGGGTCACCTTGAGGTAGTGGTAAAACATGTGGTTGCACCTAAAGAAATTATATTAAATGGTTTTGTGACATTTGTAGTGGATCAAATCCCACCCCCGTGTACTTCAATGGGTTATCTCAATAAGTTGTTTCCAATGCCAATCGGTATAGCTAGTTCCTTGTTGGCAAGTGCTTTGTTCAAATCCCTCTAGGTTAGTTGCATTAATTTATACCTACATGATTACTAGGGATGCCACCCACAACTATGAGGATGCCAACAAGGTATTACAATAAAAAACAACCAAAAGATAAATACGATTCATAAGTCATGACAACAAAACCACCAATAAAATTAGTGTTAGGGTGAGGGAGGACGTTATCACATTAACCTAAGAATTGCTCCTATTGTCAATAACATAGTGGGAGAGAATGTTATCCTATTAACCTAGAGACTTATACCTTGGGGGGGATATTAATATGGAACCAAATCCTGACATATGAACATTCCATCATAGTAAGATAATATGCAACATCACATATATAACAACCATGAGCCAAAGATGAGCTATAGGCATGACACTGAAACTACCAACGATGTTAATATAAAAGTGTGGGAAGATGATATCACATCCACCCAGGGACCATTAACAATGTTAATACTAGAGTGAGGGAGGATTCTATCACACCAACTTTGAGACTTACACCCCAAAACAAACTTCCAAATTGTCAATGATTTCGGTGTCGGAAATGCCTTGTAAACCATCTTAAACTTACAATTGTTATGCATGTGTGATTATACAAAGTACACACCCAAAATACATAATTAAGAGAGTATTAATGTCGAACAAAATACCCATTAAGTAGATAATACTCAATAATATATCAGATAATAATAATAGTAATAGTAATAATAATAATCTAATTTTAAGGTCATTCTCAAGCCAGACACCAAATTGGTGTATGAGACCCCCTTGTTTGTGGGACAAGGGACCCCCTCCATGCAGCAATTTGACTGCTAAAGTCTACGTAGGTATACATACCCTACCCCCCTCTGGATTTGAACTTGTGACCTCTTAGGAGGAAACTCATGTTCTTAACACATGCAACTTGAGTAATCTAACATTACATTTTAGGAGTTAGGTGGTTGAACCTCCAAACTACCTTGGTATAATTATAAATATGTAACAAGAGAAATCATGTAACTGTGAGAGACATCATGTTAATCATGCATTTTTTATATGATATGTGTTATCCATATCTAGGTGGGATAGATCAAGTTTTTAAGTGTGTTGAACTCCATGTAGGAGGTTGCAAGGTCAATCCCTAAGATGGTGTTGTGTGCCTTGTTCTATGTCACTACAAGGTTAGGTGGCGTAGTCAATGTCAATGGGTTTGCACTTAGTAATATCCACAAAATATGGGGAAGTGCCTAAAGGTTTCCTCATGAGATTTTCCTTGGAAAAAAATGAGATGTATTACTCATCCTCTCTCACCCACTACAAGTAATATGTATGCCCTAAATTTCTAATGTATGGTATTTTCCCTCCACTTGATTCACAAAAACGAAAGAGAAAATTTGTATGCTCAATAAAGAGCCATATAATAACAAGCTTGCATATGCATATGAAAGGCCACTTTGTTTAAATTTAAAATTTAAAAAGTTTATATTGATTTTTCTATTTCCTCTCGTAAAATTGATGAAAATATACATTTTCCAACAACGACAATAGTGTTTTGGAAATCTTGAGAAACATTCAAGTAGTTGCAGTCAACAAGATTAGACCAATAATAAATGTGAGGAAATTTCATTCATGGATAGAGTTGAGAATAAATAAATCATGTTTTTTTTTTCCATTTGCCAGGTCAAACGAATTAGAGGTGTGTGCAAATCAATGCACAAATCACCACAATTTAGATGACATTAACTTGCAGAAAAATGAATCGATGGTGACATAAGTTTAATTTTTTACATAAAACACATAAATGTGATGAAAAATGTTGAAGATCAAAGCCAATGTTCTAGGAAAATGATGGGTGGATTTTTGATAGGGAACATTGAGCAACCCCATTTTGAATTTTGAGTTTTGTAAAACAGAAGAAAGATGAAGAGTAGACGTGATTAAGTCCATAGCTTAAAACCCATATATTAGAGGTAATAATTTGGTGTTCTTGAAATTACTTTCATGGAGTAGAGGTATTTTCTCTATTAGGATGAAAACTAACTTATTTTAGAGGCCTTGTAAGAGTTTATCTTTGAAAAAAATGTGGATTTTATCTGAGCCCATCTTTGGAAAAAAAAAAAGTAATGGCCATACGAGAAATTGTATTTTGAAGTTTGATGGAGACTACATTCAAAATGATGGTTATGTTAGTCGCTAGAGCAACAAGGGGCTTCTATATCCAATGAATATAAATAGTGTCACTAAAGAAATCTCACATCAAAAATATTGTAAAATTCATGAATAGTAAAATGTATGATTATTTGAATAAGGGGAGGGGTGGTAAAATCTCAGAATTCTCATTTTGTGTCAAGGGGGCATTGTTAGGGCAATAACACTTATTAATATGCCACATTATATGTTATACATGTGATTGATGCAATGTAAAGTTAGATGGTAAGGATTAGGTGGTTGAAGCTTCACTACCTTCATAGAAATATAAATATGTATATGTTATAATCTTATAACAGTCTCAACATAGGGATATGTCATTGTAGTAAGACAACTTGCAATGTCATATAGATAACACATAGAAAAGGTCATGACAACTCTCAATTCTTATAGTGGAGCTTCGAGCCCCAAAATCTATCTTTCATGAGTAGACCATTGTGTGTTCCACTAAGTCATGAGCCATTGAATGAGGTGTTGTTGTTCAATAATTTTATATTTATTTCATTCATTTTTTTCTTCAACGGTCATCTTGCAATCCTCATGTTCACTCAAGGCATGTTTCTAATATTCTAAAGGTTGGAAGTGAAAAAGTTCATATATTTTTTTGCAATCATGATGAACCTACCCACCATGTTACACTATCAATGCCATTTTTTGATAATATAGGCCCAACAACGATTGCAAAGAAATATTAGCTTGTGTGTTTAATGGGAAACAAGTTGTTCTTCCTATGAAAAAGGCTATTAAGATTCCGAATTATAGAAGAAGATGAACCAAGTATGAATATTGCTAAAAAACTCATTTAATTTTAATAAAGGAAAGAATTGCAAAAGGCATGTAAAATTTAAGGATTTCCAAAGTCAACAGAGATTCTAAAAATTCAACAAGCCTAGAGAAATTATGTTTAGACAAGACACTAGAATTTTGGCACAAAGATATGCCTCAAGCAACTATAGAAGTTGAACCTACCAAATGATTTTAGGGAAAAGTAATTCCAATGAGCCTAATTGATCGAGATGAAACTTAGAAGTAGATCAAGGAGTTACTATATCAATAACTTGTCACACCCATTAGTTCTCATCATGCATGTGCAATATTTCTTGTAAATAACCACATGGAAAAAGTTACATGAAAGCCTCGGTTGGTTATATACCAGTATAGCTCTATCTTAACTCTGGATCTATCATGTTTCGATGAGGATCAAATCCATAGTGGTGAAAACATTTTTTAGACTGAAAACAATTGATAAAATTTTAGCATTTAGAGGGTGAGGAATTAAGATGAAGCTATGTTGGTTGTACTTGCATGCAATTGCTTAGAAAAATAGAGATGAGTTTGATTATATATTTCATTATATTATTTCTTTTTGTAATATGTGCTCATCATATATTTGCATCTAATAAT
>ML782345.1:12774-23688 GCA_009831015.1 Picea engelmannii | reverse complement strand
TATATATATATATATATATATATATATACTAGTGGTCGGTGATTAGCAAAACGTACATCTTGGATAGCACATTGTTCACATATGTTTTTGATAAATACTGCTTGAAAACTGCTCCAGCAATGACTATAAATACACCATGCGTTGAGGAGGGGGTGTGAGATAGTCATAGACTAATACACAGAGTTTAAACAAAGGATAAGAAGCCAAAATATGATTCATTAAATGATTACACGAGCACCATCATACAAGCATCCCATAATTGAAGAGCTCAATTAGTTAAACTGGTGATTAGGAAATTGAGCTATTAGGTCGTGGAATTCATTCTGATTGCTAGTGTTTAATAACTGATTGACGTAACAAACATGGGAAATGATACCAACCTATAATAGATTGTTAAAACAACTAGAAATTAATTAAACCTGAGGAGAGTTAAGAATTCAATGTTATTTTGTGTTGTGATATGTGGTTTACAAAATACCTAAACAACACAGACTAAAAACCAAAATTGTTTTGGTTAGCTACGATAACAATGGGTATCCCTCTCTTGGTATATATCACCTTTATGGTTTTGATCCCCTTCTAATTGATTTGGATTTAGGAAAAATTAATGGAAAAATAGGACATATGACAAATGTCATAGGAGGAAGCCAGATGCAGTAAAATCATAGAATGGGCTCCAGGTATGCACCATATTTTATATCATGATCAACACAAAGCGCCCAGTATGTTTGAGTCCGGAGAGAGATGGGGTTTATTTATAGGAGAAAGATAAAATAGTTCATTGTTTACATGTATATGCACACTGTTGTCACCAAGATATATGGATTGTTGAGAATTGTGCATATTGTTAATGAGGAATTGTGTAGATTGTTAATGAGGTTGTCTATAGATTACATTGGTCTTCTAATGTCAAAACTTCTTTATTTTCATGTATGCTTCCTCTTGATGGATTATTTACTGTTAATTCAATGAAGTAAACAAGATCAAGTGTCTCGATAAATGGATCTGGAACTGTATCAGTGGGAGGTACTACAACAGATCTAATTGCATATATGCTCATTTATGGCATGGGAATGGGTGCATGACTATCATGAAATCGGTATCTATCTTGTGTAAGATTGCATTTCAAGTAATATACATAAAGGCACCATGTTTCATTGAGTAAAACTGGTGCATACGAGAATAATTTAAGAGGGTTGGTAGAACAGTGACTAAACCAATTCGTGGACTTAGAATGGCTTCTTGTAGTGCAACAACAAATTAATTACCAAGTTGATTTAGAGAGGGGAAATATGAATTGTGCAACAAAGTGTGATAATTACAAAAAAATATGAGGATTCGTGAGAAAGTGTCTATAGGCCATTGTCAGTGGCCAGCACAAGATGCCAAAATTCATGCTCGAGTTAGGGCTTACCAAAAATAATTATTATTTTATTTTATGTTTTTGCGGTTCTGGTTTTCTTTTGGGTTTGTCCTCCAAGTTTTGGGCGACCCTCCTATTTATCTTCTAGAGTTTGGACAAATAAATCCAGGTAAAGAAAGGACACAAGGATTAATGCAATTGAAGGATCATTGTGTTGGGTGAAAAGAACACACATAGTTAAACTCTAACCTCTATACAATGGTTTGTTAGCTGAGCAAATGGAATGTGGGTGACCTCTAATGATACTGATGGATAGAATAGTTGAATACTTTGACACTGAAGTGAAATTCATTTGCATTTAGGATGCCCATTAATAGATGTGTTTTCTTAGCATCTCAACCACATAGGTTCTTCGGTCCTCAATTTCATGATTTACAGATAGTAATTTCTAATTTATGGCAGCCAAAAAAAGGGAAAAAAAAGACTTGGCGAAAATTTGTGTTGGAAACGGTGCAATTTCGAGGAAACTCGGCTTAGGAAATATTAAGGAACTACAATCTCAATATGACTCAAAATATACATTGATCCGCCTAGTTCCCTTGGATTTCCTTCATTTGAGGTGAAAATCAATCGAAATATAGTATAATCTAAGGATAAGTCCTACATTTTTTTTTAATGAATTTTATGCTTCATCAAGCTTTAATGTTATGCATATCAAATAGAAGCTTTATGGATTCAATAAACGAGTAATATTTTGTAGGGTTTGATGCAAAGTGATTCTTTTTTTGAACTATTCAGGGTAATCCAGGATGATTCCTTCATAATTAAGATCTATAGGAAGGGCCTCCACTTTGAAATATTGGCTCCAGTGGCCATCTTTGGTGTTCATTGTTGTAGCCTTTGTTATGTTATTTAAATCCCCCATGGTCTTCATGAGGAAGAAATATGGAACCCTAAGATAAGATGTTGAACAAAGCTACTATAAAAAACAAGTATCTGGATTGATGACTTATCTGACCAAATGAGAGTAGGGACAGTGTTCTCTTAGATCGACCTAAATTTTGGTGTCAGATCAAGAAGAGGTACATCTATAAGATTGTATTCTGAA
Source organism: Picea engelmannii (assembly GCA_009831015.1). NCBI lineage: Eukaryota > Viridiplantae > Streptophyta > Pinopsida > Pinales > Pinaceae > Picea > Picea engelmannii. Next base: position 21,217 of record ML782345.1, on the reverse strand, counting down.
CTCAGTTCGCTGCGAGTCCAAAGTGGAAATTTTATTTTTTTCTAACCAATGCCCTGACAGCCCTTAAGAACAACGTGTTTCAGTATTTTTGGCCTTGTACTAGTCTTCTTGGACGACACTTTAATATGCTTGCTCAAAACAGGAGCAACATTTGAAATTGGTCTTAGGTTCAGAGGACATAATCTTTATGGTGAACAAAATGCAGCTCCTTCCATAAGGAAGTGCATTACTTAGGTCACATCATATCTAAGGAGTATTGGTAGATCTGGCTAAAATCAAGGCCATGGTTGAATGGCCCACACCTTGTAATGTGTTTGAAGTTCAGAGTTTGATGGGTCTCGAAACCATCTAATAATTCCAACATTAGTTTGTTGAAGGTTCTCTTGGATAGCCAACCCAATCACCTATGAGGAAAAGGCAGAAAAGACCAAGAAAAGTGAAAGTTCCTGCAAAAAATTGAGAGATCTATTGACCATCGCACCTATATTGCAACTTCTTGACCCCCATGGAGATTTTGTAGAGATATATATATATTAGTAAATCATGTAAATGGAAGATATTTAACCTGAGCCATCGTAGATCTGTAATCATATGGCTCACAATTATGACGATCCATTTGACAAAACAAGTGAGGGGGAGATATATGGAAAGTCAAAAGTAGGTAAACCAAAAGAAAAAAAAAGTGAGAAATGGTCTTACTTGTAACAAATAGGATTTTTGGAATAAGAAAGTTGGGGAAGATATAGAATGGTTGTGATAAGTTAAATGGGCAGCATGTTAATTGTAAAAAGATAACATAAATCAACCTCTTTTATAGGCTATAATTCTCATTAAGAAAATTTACACTTATATGGGCAATGCAATATCTACTTCATTCCTTCTTAAATGTGTAGTCCCATTAGTATTGATTTAGATTAGTATACATGGAGTTCATGGCCCTTTTATTCCTAGTGCTTGAGCCTCGGTTCTGATACCAAATGTAACACCTCACCATGAGATGATACTAAATAATATTTTATAATTTACACACACGCATTGCACCATGAGATGATACTAAATAATATTTTATAATTTACACACACACATTGAGTGTAAACAAAATTTCATGCTTCCATAGATGGAATAACCTACAACAAATTCATAACTTTTTTACAATTTTTGCAATGCTAAATATTCCAAATTTGAATCCAAATATACGAATCTAAATAAAAGGATGAGATAAATAATAAGTTCACTTTATGATTAAAATATCTAAATAGAAACATAACAAAATATAACAAGTAAAATACCTCTTCCCTAGTCTGTTGAAGATGACCATTTGCAATGTAGTAATGCCAGTAGTAGGAAGATGATTCCAACAATTCTTCTTCCACTTGCCTAGAGTGAAACAACAGAATCCTCCCAACCAACTAGGAGCCTAGCTGGCTTCCTAGCTCCAAGAAGCCTTTCGGTTTCTTGGCCCTCCGTGCTCGTGACTCCAAGAACACCAATACACATATGCTCTAAGAAACTATCACAAGAAATATCTTCCAAGAATCATCCAACCTCTCAACATGAACCCACATCTCCACCCCCTCCATCCCCACTTCCTCTTCCTATTTATAAAGTTTTCGTACCCCCTTCCCCAAGTATCCTCAACCACCCTCATTATTAGCCATCAACCTCCCTTATCTAGAATTTTGGAAAAAGTTAAAATAAACTAAAATATAAATGACTTGCATAAAATAACAATAAATAAAATGCAAAGTCTTTCTTCTCATGCTAGATTATAAAATCAACTTGAAAATTTTCCCCAAAATGCACATGACAACTCACCATACTCATTTAATTCATCATACCAAACTTCAATCAAATCAAAGAAGATATTTAATGCTACTAGATATTTTTGTATGCAGTATAATTTACATAGTCAATAAACCATTCAATTAAATAGTTAATAATCTAGTTTAATAATTAATACATTAATTAAGTCTACTAGTGTACATGTGCAGGGTATGTGTGCGTAGCTAGCAAACACATATCTTATGCATGTACTAAAGATAAACAATCACTACCTCTAGTGCATAGTTTCTACATGATCACACCAAGGCATGGAAGACAACAAATCTAGTAAATGCATCATTTAATAACCTTAATGAAAAAAATTACAATAATTCATCAATAACTCATTATCACACTTAAAATATCAAAAGGCAATCAAACGAGGGTTTTAAACATGGTAGGAACCAAATGAGTAAACAATAGTGGCACATCTAATCCCCAATCAGTATTCTCAACTAACATCGAAGCATTCTTCCTTCCTAACCTACTTCCATATTCCATCCTATCCTTTCCTTTGTTGAACTAATTTGGAGCGTGAACTATATTGACCTAACTCCAGATAGAACCCATAAGCGAAAGTGTCATACATATCAACCAAGCTTCCCCATCAAGAAACTAACATTCGTCATCACATGTCTAGGGGAGCATGAATTCACACAACCCTCCCACAACTCTGGGTTTTGGAGGATAAACAGTGGGCAATACCTCCACCCCTCCTCATATAACTAGGGTCAACACCCTACATCAAGCCATACTATGCAACTACTATTATTAGATTCACGTCATCAAAAAACCACTCTAGGCAAGTTGTGTGTCATGCCAAAACCACACTTACCACGTATCATAGAAATATTTCAAATCATAAATTAAATAATAAGTACAACTTATAGCATGCGATATCTTCTTGATGTCTACGACATCTAAGTTATCTCAACACTATAGTCATTTGACTATCACGTAGCTCATCAACCTGTAGGTTAGCTCACCAATAACTCATATCCATACATATACATCACAAATTTCATACAAGAATCCATATTTGCATTGGCGTTCAATTAATAAATGTATGTCTATTTACATCATGCATTGCATCTATTATACATTCACAACATAACTTGAACTGGCATCCATGCACTAAACTTCCCCATTTTAATTTTCATGTATAAACAATTAGATAATTATTTTTTTCATGAGCATGTATCATGTAACACATAAATAGATCTAGATGTACACATCTCCATGTCTAACTCAGTCTAACTGAATCCAAAAAAATGTTAAGCATTGAATTATTAAGACGAGTAAACAATAATACTCTAACTACGTAAGGCCAAAATATGGGGCATTACAAAACTCATCTGCAATGTCTTGCCATCTCCGCACCTTGACTACTTATGCTTCAAGGCACCATGCACCCATCGCCCAATTGTTAAAACATACTATTGTTAAATAACTCTTGTAACTCTCTGAAGAGGTACCTCGTCCAAAGGCTATGATCTTGTCCAATAACCCAACTCAACTCAATTGTTGTTCTCGACGATGCACGAGACAAAGACATTGTGATGGAAATGTGCCCAACCAACTGCCTATTGTGGAGCTACTCTGGGTCACCCCAAGTCGTCCAACTCACCCAAGTGATTCACCTTGGTGCAACCCAGAACTAATCCCCTTTGTAATCTCTTCTATGATCACCCTCTGTGTTTCGCTTATGTGATCACTTATGTAGTTAATCTGCGACAAATCTTACATTTTTCTACCTTTCCCAAGTATTTGTTTCACCCAACAAACTCTGCACCTGGTCCCTCCAAGGTGTGCACAATAGGTGCATCACTGACTTCCATCATGAATCAAACCAACCAAGTTTTCCTCTACGATCAAGTCTGCGATAATTTTTGTGATGCACTCTGTGATGAGTTATGAATTCAGCCACCCTATCCAAATGCTTTGTTTCACTACAAACTATGCTCTCGATCTACACAAGGTGTGCTATAATTTCCCTTTCCAAATGATCTCCAGGGGATTGACAAAATAGCCTAAGTAATTTTCGTAGGCTATAGTCATTGAAGGAAAAAAGGGAATTAACTAATTAGTTAATGTCAGCGGGGCGAAAAGCAATTTTTTTATAAAGTGACATTAAGTAATTAAAGGAAAAGGTGTTTTAAGTGACTTGAGCTTATAAAGTCACTTTAATTTATTAAAAGGGTCAGAAAATAATCAAAGAGGAAATAAAAGAGGGATGAGGGCGCCCTCTCTCATTATGCATTTGTTATTTTCTAAAAACGAAATTGAGAGAGCTCTTGTGGCTTTGGCTCTCGGGACAAAAAACCCTATAGGAGTTCGGGATTGGGTTTGGTGGTGAAACTATCCACCCTAACTGATTGAAGAGGAGAGATCATACAAATTTCTTCGATGTGCTTCAGTGTGGTCGAGTCTTTATCACCTTGGTGGCTGAGTTTACTCATTTGCGGTGAACTTTTTCTTGTATTTGGGCCAAGTTCTCTTGGGAATGTCGAGTTATCTATATGCGTGTAGTATATTTCATGTGGAAACTATTTTCATAATGCAGCGGTCGTATTTGAGGAAGAGGGTGGAGTTTTTGTTGAGGGAGGTCGATTTTTCATAAGAGAACGAATTTAAGAGGGTTCTTCATGTTGAAAAAATTTAAGAGGGATGGAGCGCATTCATGTGACTAGGAGGGCGAGTTTCTCATCTACAGAAGCAGATTTTGACAATAGACTTAAATACTTTTGTGAGGACGTTTCTCTTTGAGGGAGAGACCATGTTTCTCTATTGGGGTTGATTTCTCCTATCAGGTCGAGTTCTAGAAAAGAGGGTGATTTACCTCTGTGGGACATCAATATTTGGAGTAGAAAAAGTGCCATTGGAGGGAAGTCTCTTGGTACTCCTGCTCTTTCAGCCAATGAGACACTATCAACTATAAATGTATGAAGGAAACCTATGATTTATTACTCGTATCATTTCTCAGTTAAGCACTGATAATAAATAAATATATTTATGTTGTGTTTTCTCATTTATATCAATTATGAGTTGTGGGTCTTTGTATGCTTTTTGTTGTATTAAAAGGAACTTCGGTGCTCTTAAATCATATGTAAACCATCCATAACACTTCAAAAAACTCAACCAAAAATACCACAACAGTAAATTGGAGTTTAGCAGTGACGAGACACCTACAACTTAAGTAATTAACTAAAATATTCACTCAGAAAACACTCACATATTGCTACAACAGTGAGGAAAATTGTGACAGTAGTGATTAGGATCATTATAGTGGTATCAAAGCCTCAATCCTACCAACCTGAGGGGGTTTATTAATTCACGGGGCAAGAAGACGAAGGGTACATCACTTATAGAACGAGTGGGCAGCAACAATTGGAAAAACTCTTGACTCAATTAATTGCCAATAACCAAACAAATCAGAACCATGGGGGAAACAATGGTTTGGGAGGCAATAATGGACACAATGGGAACCAAAACCATAGGGGTAACAATGGTACAGGGATTTCCAATGGAAACAATGTGAATCATGCAGAAGGAAAAAACGATCACATTCCCACACAATTTGGCACTAGGATTACCAGTAGAATAATTCCTAGACCACTTATGCCTTAGTTCTTGGAGAATCAAGGGCAACAAGGATAGGGTGAAACCTTTGATGATTATTGGAGGGAGTACTAGGATCTTGGTGAGAATTTTCAGGCGGCCATATCACTACATGACTACTACAATATCAAGTACAAGAACAGACCAAGGGAGGTCAACAGAACATTGATCTCATGAGAAAGGTTGGGAAGCTCACCATTCCCTCCTTTGATGGTTCAAACAAGTGCATGAATAGATCATGGGTTCATAAGTTGGACACATACTTCCAACTTAACACCATGTTAGAGGAAAAAGTGATTAAATTTGCTACCTTTCATTTGGACAGAGAGGCCCATGGGTGGTGGTACCATGGATTTGTCACTTTGGGACATGCTAACATTACCTCATATCTAGACTTCAAACAAAATTTTATGGAGAGGTTTGACAAGAAGGAGTTGGAGTTACATTTCAGGGAGTTGGTACAACTCAAACAGGTTGGGACACCATATGATTACATCACAGATTTTTAGAGGCTTACAGTCACGGTGGTAGATATATCTGAGCAGAGGTTGGTGATGTTGTTCATTGAGGGTTTATCCGAGCCACTGCGTGGTTGGGTGAAAGAATTCAAACTAGAGACTCTATAGGATGCCATCATTAGGATATGAGAGATGGAGGATGCAGTATTGAAGACAAAACATTTCTCAAAACCTTTCCTTCCACATAAAGGAAAAGATAAGAAACCTTTTCAGAAAGAGGGGATCGATAAGGAGAAGTTGTATGAGGCAACTCACAATGAGTTGAGAAGAAAGAAGCTTTGCTTCAGTTGCAAAGAATCTTAGGAACATAGACATAGATGTATGGGCAAAGGTAAGGTGCATTATATAGAGGTGCAGTCGTACAATGAGGAGGAAGAGGAAGAACCTACACCAGAACAAGGCAATGAGAAAAGAGGCTCGAGTGATGAGCAACCTCATGTGGAGGATAAGGGTGTTACTATCACCACTCTATCAGGAACTCCTAGATTTTACACCTTTAGAGTTAGAGGATTACTCTGGGGATAGAGAGTCGTGACTTTGATTGATGGTGGGGCAACCCATAACTTCATTGATGCAACATTGGTGGTCAAGAGACACATGGCTATAGAGGACTTCAAGGGATTCAATGTGGTAGTGGCTAATGGATTTTCTTTGACATGCACACAGAATACTTCGAGGTTGGCCATGACATTGTGAAACTATACTTTGACAGATGATTTTTATGTGGTTGATCTGGTGGATGCCAATATAGTTTTAGGTGTTCAGTGGCTTCATTCCTTAGGGGAAATTACAATGAATTACCAGGTAATGGAGATAAAGTTCAACATATTAAACAACAAGAAGGTTGTTCTCAGGGGCATGTCAAATGGTGGCCCAAAGATTATGTCAAACAAAAGTATGGAGTTCATTTTCAAACACATAGATGTAGCATGTGCAATAGAGTGTTTGATTATAACTCAAGAGGATACAAAGGGTCGACAACATCATCATGCAGATATTCAAGCATTGTTGAGTAAGCATGACAAGGTTCTTGGACAGATACCTCTAGGGAGATCACCCAACGAGGTATTTGAGCACACCATTGAATTGGAGGAGGGATCGAAACGAGTAATCACTACTCCCTACATACATCCAAAGAAGTTCAAGGATAAAATTGAGAAGGCTATTAGGGAATTGTTGGAGATGGGACACATCAGGCCTAGCTCTAGTCCATTCGCTTCTTCTATAGTGTTGGTGAAGAATAAGGATGGCACGATGCATATGTACATTGACTATAGAGCCTTGAATAAGAAAATGATCAAGAACAGATACCATATCCCTAGGATATATGAGCTTCTGGATGAGTTGCATGGATCAATATTTTTTTCAAAGATTGATCTTCGATTGGGGTATCATCAAATCAGGGTCAGAGAGTAGGATATCCCAAAACTACTTTCATATGCCATTATGGGAATTGTGAGTTTTTGGTCATGCCATTTGGGTTGTCCAATGCACCAACTAATTTTCAGTCCTGCATGAACCACATCTTCAAAAAACAGTTGAGGAAGTTCTTGTTGGTATTCTTTGATGATCTTCTGAAATATAGCAGGACACGGGAGGAACATTTGGAGCATCTATATGAGATTATGAGCATCATGGAGGGTCAGCCATTGTATTCCAAGGAGTCAAACTGTAAGTTTGGCATGACATGGATAGTATACTTGGGTCGTATGGTCAGTGCTCAAGGAGTATAGGTCCATCGGGAGAAGATCCAGGCCATACTGGATTGGACACTGCCCAATAACCTTACACACTTGTGTGAATTCTTTGGTATATGCAACTACTATAGGCGGTTTGTAAAGGGGTCCTCATAGTTGGCTACACCACTCACAAATATCATGAAGAAAGGGGTTTTCGGGTGGACATAGGAGGCCCATAAGACATTTGATAGGATGAAGGAAGTGATGAGAACTTTCCTAGTTTTAGCACTTCTTGATTTCACTCAATCCTTTGTGCTTGAGTGTGATGTGTTGGGTGAGGTGATAGGAGCAATTTTGATGTAGCATAGACAATCGATAACATACGAGAGCAGAAATATCACAGAGTTGGAAAGACTCTACTCCATCTACGACAAGGAAATGCTTGCCATCATGCAAGCTTTGGTGAAGTTTAGACAATATTTGGTGGGTGGAAAATTTGGGGTTAAGACCAACCACAACAACTTGAGACACTTCCTGGGGGAAAAGGACTTGAATGAAAGGAAACATAAGTGGGTTAGAAAACTACAAACATATGATTTTGAGATCGAGTATGTGAAAGGAAGAAAAATGTAGTTGTTGATGCTCTCTTTAGGAAACTAGAGATATGTTCACTTGCAAAGATTTCAACTAACTGAAAATCTCATCTCTTGGTAGAATATTCCAAGAACAAATTTGCTTGTGATTTGATGGATCACAACGTATAGGATGACATATACAAGGTTGTGGATGGTGATATAACCCTATAAT
>ML782344.1:618892-629621 GCA_009831015.1 Picea engelmannii | reverse complement strand
TACTGTCTCTAAAAGAGTGATTTTGAGAGATTGACAAGTGTAACTTTCTTCATGAAAATGATCTTAAAGAAGAGCTAGATCTTCTATCACCATGTCATTATCATGTCATCATCTTGATAACCAAAAATGAGGATAACAGGTACCGATGAAGTCTCGTCGGTCGGAAAGTGGGTGTTGCACGGAGCGAGCGAGACATCAACTTAGAGTGGGCAATTAGGCAAAGATACGTCTTCTTCATTTTGTATGGTAGATTGTAGTAGTAATATGCTTGGATCTACATGTTTAGTAGGTAAGTAAATTGATTGTCTAGCGTTCTGGTTGTTGACTAAGTTTTCCTTAGCCTAGCTTGATGATTGATTGGCTCCCATGGCCTTCGATTCCCGGCATGTCTTGACCGCCTTGGGTGTATTGATTTGTGAATTTTGTGGTTGTTTTTTCCTTCGTCCCTGGCTCATCATTCCTCGCCTAAGTAGGCGGCCAGGAGCCTGATCTACAATCGTCGCTTTGGCATTAATAGACCTATGGATCTCAACGCCCTGATTTTTTGTGTGTGGATGATGAGTGAAGGATGTTCCTGTCAGTTTTCTACCTCCGTTATTGTCCTTGGATGATTGTTGATTCCGCCATCTGGCAAAGATCTCTGCATATGGATTATCTTGTGTCCTGGTTGGTTTTTCTTTGTGCCTTGACTGATAGAATCTTTGCGATCATTCCATGAATTTTCCCATTGGATCCTTGCATTTCTCTTACTGTTGTCTGTATTTTATTGGTTTAATGGCAATGGAAAAATGAATTGATTCCATGTCTGCATTTTTTTATTTGGTATTCTAGCAATGGAAAAACGCATTGATTTCATGTCTGCATTTTTTTTATTTGGTATTCTGGCAATGGAAAAGAGAAATGATTTCATGTCTGCAATTTATATATTTAGTATTCTGGCAATGGAAGGATGAAATGATATCATGTCTACATTTTTTTAATTTGGTATTCTGGCAATGGAAAAATGAAATGACTTCATCTCTGCATTTTACATTTCATATTCTGGCAATGGAAAAATGAAATGATTCCATGTCTTCATTTTTATATTTGGTATTCTGGCAATGGAAAAATGAAATGATGTCTCTGTCTGCATTTAGTTTTTACTTTGAGGCGATTTTTCCCTTGAGGAAGACTGTGTCTTGCACTTAATAATTTCTGTTTTTGATTACCTTGTTGCTTGGAAAATTCGCCCTTCTCTGGACTGCATTTTGTTTTACTTCTGGGGGAGATTTTTGCCCTTGTTGAATACTGAGTTAAGAATTAAAATTACTTCCATTGGATTCCTGTGTATACCTACGAATTACAATTGAATGATGATGCATTTTTCTTGTTATTTCCTAGAGAAACGTTCTCTACATCTTCCTGTTGATTGCCCACAATTTTTACCGTTTTAATGTGACTGAGTTGTTGTAATTGACACGGAGTTGATTCTTTACTGATACCACCATTTTGTTACCACAGTTAACACACAGATTATATTACCACGAATTTACTCTCACATGATCTTATTCTTTGCTATTTAAATGCCCGTGATTTTTCTTTTAATTGAGCTGAGATTGTTGTTTTAAATTCCCACAATTTTTTCTTTTAAAATGAGATTGAGCTTTCCGTAAATGCCCACGATTTTGCTTTAAAGCGCTTCCCTGAGCTTGTTGATCTTGCCCACAATTTTTCCCTCTTAATAGCTTGGCAATTTTGGCCAACTGTCATGTCTGCGTGTTGCCTTGTGTTACTAGGTGTTCGGCCTTTAGTTAACTGCGATTTGTTTTTATTGGAATATTTTTCATTTCTCATGCCATCTTGATCGCTCCTTTATTACATACCAGTTGCATTTTCATTTAATGATGGCGTAATTTCCCTGCAAATTGCAGTTTAAGGCTGGTGCTTGTACCCATTTTTTTTAGCTGACTGCTTGCTCCTTTAATAGAAACTCTTAGCTTCCAGGTGGAAAGGGATGACATGTTTTACACATCAGTTATTTAGTTTTCTTTAATGAATGAATTCTCCCTTAACAACCTTGATTGGTACAATATTCATTAATTAAACTGACTTTTCAATTAGAATAGCCTTCGTTGACTGGACAACATTTAATGGTTTAGTACAACCTTTAATGATTAAACATCCTTGTATTGAACGCAATAGTATTTTATTTGTATTATAGGCTTCCATTTGAATAGATAGCCTTGATTGATCAGACAACCTCACTTCCTTCTTAGACAATTCTTAAGTTAATTAAACTTAGACTTGTCAATTCGGTCTTAGTAATGATTAAAGGTGACTTGCCAGATGACTTGCCGATTGATTAGTAATTGATGTTATTTAGATTGAAAGTATCGACTAAAGTGTAATGAAGGATTTCCGAACGGATTCGTAATTGATGTGATTTTGATGGTAACTTAATGACTAATCTATAATTAGACATGCTAGTTAGATCATAATTATTGTTAATTAGATAGTAATTGTAGTTATGGTTTAGTATTGGTTATTTTAGATTCGTCAATTAGATGGTAATGATGGAAAATGGTAATTAGAATTTCTAATTTGGTTAAACTTAAGGTCATTTGATTATAAATTAATGGCTAATCAATAATTTAGACATGCGAGTTAGATTTTGCTTAATGTTTTTTTTATGGAATTTTTTTACAAGTTTAGAATTGATGAGTGATTGGGGTGTTGGAAAAGTTGTGTAACAATTGCATTTCTTCCCTTGAGTATCATCGTCCAGAGTCTTTTCGATTGAATTCTTAGGTGTAGGTGTAGTCTTGAGTTAGATTTTTCAATCTCCTAGCGCGAGGGTTGGTCTTGAGTCTTGGCCCTTTAGATTATGTTTGCAGCAGGGTTATTGTCGCATCTCTCATCTGGGGATGGCATGGTTATTGATGAAGGGATCATGGCACACTCTATTGGTTAGTGGAAAATCATATCTTGGTTGGATTCAGTGCCTTCTGTGTGAGTGTGGTTGAGCGTCATATGTTGACTTGGGCGCGTGGAATGAACACATTCATGCATTGGGTTCGCACGCCTTGAGGTTCTTGTCTTGTTCATCTAGGCCATTGTATAGGGATGGGGATGTTGTCCCTTAGCTCATAGGCGTGGTCGAGTTGTGTCGGGTGGGTAGTCATTCCTCCATGTTATTCTGTGCGTGTTTTTCCCAGTCACCCTTGTACCTGTGTGTGGTGTCATAGTTGCCTGTTGCATGATTTTGTTTGTCGTCTAGGTTGTGGTCATACTATTGTCATTGTTGCCTTATTTCCCTTTAAACAAACAAAAAAAAAAAATTGGCTTCGCTCATGGCCGCATCAATGTGGTTGTTACAAAATGCGAGGAGAAATTCTAGGGTCAGAATGTTGGACAAGTTGAAATGAACCCAAAACCCTCACTAATTTTGAAATCGAAGTACTCCAAAAGATGGTCACGAATACCTTTGACACTTGTTTCTTCGAACAGTCATGATCAATCCTTCTGCCTTCCCCTTTAAAATCCCGACACTACAACACCAAACTCTTCCATATGTATTAAACAATTACATTAAAAACAATGTATAATAGTTATGATATCCATAAGTGAATTTTATGTAGGGAAGAAACAATGCATGTATATCATAGTAATATTAAATTAAAATGAGATAGGTGATTACTCTAGGGTATAGGGTTATAAGGAGCAGTGATCACATACAGATATCCAAGTAAATATAAAGTTTATAAACATGCATTCTAAGGATCTTAGAATTATAGCAATTTACAAAGAATCACTAAGGGATTCGATGCTGGATCATGCGAAGATTTAAAATATTTCCTTTTACGAACCTAAGTTATCCAAGAGTGGGTAATAAAATAAAAGGGTTATTTTTCCTTACGTGTTTTTGTTTACAAGTTTGTGTCCATTTTAATAAAATTAACATAACAACATAGCATGAAGAAATATGGACCCATGGTGTTTAAATATAGTATGTGAATTACTTTCGAGGTATGAATTTAGAGAAAACAATTTAAACAAATAAAAAAAAAATTTATGGGTATATTTTGGATGTCTAACATTGAACTTTCTTGTTTATTTTCCAATAGGTGGTCCAAGAAATAATGCGGTTACTTTAGAGAACCATCTTTGTGTTAAAAATTCACTTAAGAAGTTAAGTGTATTCAATATTCTTTAACTTTTAACAATTAGAGCAATAATTGCATACATAAAGATCATTGAAATAAATACATCCACAATATAAAAAAGTTTATCCTATGAAACCCTCTCAGGGGAGAAAACCCAAAAATGATTCTTCAATATAGATTTTTCAACAAGTACAAGATCTCTCTCCAAGAGATATCTCACAAATAGAATATAACCAGAATATAGACAAAAAACCCTAACCATAATAGGGTATCGCATCACTAGACCAAGATAGACCTCCAAAAGATAACAAAAACCCTCCACAAAAACAACCTTACTCTGTAGATGCATCTCCTCCTAAGACTTGCACACTTTTCCTTGAGAGAGAGAATTTGTGTTGTGTGTCTCATTCAAATGAGGTGCCTAACGTCTTATAAATACAAGTTGAGTCACCCTGTAATTAGGTCAGGGTCAACTTGTTCAATTGACACTTTCTAATTTTAATTTGACTTTTACAAAGGCACAATAGAGACGACATAAAAAATAAAACATAATATTATTCTTTAGGGTTTTGACTTGGTCTAATACAATACACATACAATAAGAATATCTTCTGAATATACTCAAACTTCAACACTCCCTCTTAGCAAGGAAGGTATTCTTATGGCATGATCATCACGACTACTTCTGCACTTTCGTACACTTGACCATTGACTTGCAGACTTTACACGAATATATATTAAAGAATTTTTGTAACCACGACATGTATCGAGGGTCTCGTCATCTTTCTGGGCTTTATGTCATCACGTGGTTTTAACTGCTTCATACAGAACTAGGAAAATTGCCAACTGACACAAAATATGGCATCTAGTTCATACATGAATGGTAACCTTGCCAACCCACACATAATTTGTCATTTAATTCATACAATAATAGTAAACTCACGATCTCACATAGAATATGGCATCTATTTCATACACAACTAGTAGCCTATGGTTGGCACACCAGGAAACCGGTCCATAGTGACCAACATCTAATTAAAAGGATTAGGCGATGTAGTGCGCACACACTACCAATCTAGCCGAAGGCTAGGAAACACCTCCAAACAGACATGTTGGTCCTCCATCTTGAAAAAATGGGAAACTTGCCAGCCCTGAAGGATCGTCATTTGTTAACCTTGTGCGAAGTCTTGTTGATTGGTGCCACAGTCAGTAATGTTTCCGTGAATGACTACTTGCTGCTACTACTAGACCTTAATGTTGATGACCTGGAATCACATTTGTAACTCATCACTCCATCTTACTAGGGAAGTCCTTCTGGACCACACCAAGCTTGTCCCTGAATTACACAAACTTCACTCTTGATAGAGGCTTGGTCAACATGTCTACTATCTGCTCATTTCTAGTGACATATTGCAACTTCACTGCTCCCTTCTTCATCATATCTATGATATAATGGTACCTAATCTCGATATGCTTGGACTTGTCATGAAACAATGGGTTCTATGACAACTTCACACAACTCTGGTTGTCACACCAGATACAAGTCGCCTCTAACTCGAGATCAAAGAATCATGCAAGCAACTTTCGAAGCCACAATGCTTCGCTACTAGATGAAAACGCTACTATATACTCTTCCTCAATTGTACTAAGCGCCACACTAGTTTGCTTCCTGCTAAACCATGAGATCATAGCTGATTTCAAACTGAAGCAACATCCAGATGTACTCTTTTGATCTGTGACACTGCCAACCCAATATGAATCAGTATATCCTTGTAGACTTATCTCACGATCTAAACTATATGTGATTCCATAGTCAATTTTACCTTTCAGGTACCTCATGACATGTTTTGTTGCAATCAAGTGAACACCTCTAGGTTCTACCATATACTAACTCAATATGTTCATTGCAAAACATATATATGTCCTTGTGTTTGTTAATTACATAAATGAACCAATCATCTGTCTATACTTAGTGGCATCCACTATCTTTGAAGATGTATCACTTAATAACTTTAAAGTCATAACCATCGGTGTAGGCATGGATTTACAATCCAACATTTTGAATCTCTTTAGAATCTCTAGAGTATATTTTCCTTGGTTAAGAAAAATCTCACTTGATCTCTACCATACCTCTAGACTTAAGAAATAATGCATCATACCTAGGTCTTTCATCTCAAATTTTGTAGCAAGTTTCCCTTTAATTTCAATGATGAGCTTCTAGTCTCCTCTTAGAAACATGACATCCACATATAATAGTAATATCAATGTTCCACCATCTACAACCTTGTAGTAAAGGTTGGAATCTTCTTTACTCTTGGTAAATCCCAATCTCATGAGGAAACTGATAATTCTATCGTACCATGCCCTGTGTGCTTGCTTTAATCTACACAAGGCATTCTTCAATTTGCACACATATCTCTGAATTTCATGTGTCTCAAAACCTTGTGGTTGCTCCACATAAACTTCCTATTCTATTATACCATTTAAAAAAAAATTATTCACTTCCATCTAGTGTACCTTCCACTTCATTACTACAAATATCGCAAGTATATCTATAATTGAAGTGTATCTCATCATAGGAGCAAATGTCTCCTCATAATCTATTCATTCTTTCCGAGAGAAACCATGTGCCACGAACCTTGCCTTGTACTTTTCATCATTTTCATTTGTTGAATGCTTCATCTTGTAAATCCACTTGAAACTTACCATTGTCTTCTCTTTCGGTCTCAAAACCACACCCCAAACATCATTATTTACAATGGACAGGTACTCTTCAATCATGGAATCCTTCCACTTTCTTCTCTACAGTCTCTTCATAATAGGTAGGCTCAACATCAATAATGTCACTTAGTAATGCCACGTAATTAGAGTATGGTCATGGTCTTTGTTGACTATGTTTTGGGTCAACAATACTTGTGCGACAAAGCATTGACAAGCTCCCCATAAAATCAAATGCTTTCTCAAAAGCTTCACCCACTCTCATTAAATTTGGCATAGTGTTCCTAGCGAAAATATCAAGGGACTTGACTTACTGATAAGAATGACCATTTTGTCAATCCTCACATTATTCATACTATCCAATGTCGCATATTAACCCAATGTGTTTGAATCCTTATGCATTTCATCTTGTGGTCTTATATCTCTCTTTCAAACATTCTAATTATGACCTTCTCATCTTACCATGCCATGCCAAGGATTATTATTTTTTTTTCTTTTATCATGATCATATTCATTTCATATCATCTAAAAATAAGGGTTTGACCTTCACTTTATTTCTGAATCTACTCCATAAGTCATTACATGAGGTTCCCTACCATCTCTTTTATGTTTACGTGAACCACATTTTCAAAGTATACCCCTTAACTCTTTCCAATATTTTACTTTTGACATAAAGTTTATACCATGTTCTTTTCTTGGGATTATTATTTATGCCCGTCAAAAAACAAAACAAAAATATATTATGATATATGCCATCTTCTTTTCACGTTATAACTTTGTTTTTTAAGAGAGGTTGGTTATATCCTCCTCACATTCGAAGGAATACATTATGAAGTGGCAATGGATACATGGAAATGAACAAAGGGAGCTTCATGTTACGAGACACCTGCTAAAATACATAATCATAAAGATGTAGACAAGTTTGACTACGTGAAACGTGACTACCAAGCATGTGGAAAAATTTACAGTCATTTTCCATAAAGGGGTGTGAGTTCTATTTTGAGTATTATGGG
The DNA here is from genome assembly GCA_009831015.1 of Picea engelmannii. Taxonomy (NCBI): domain Eukaryota; kingdom Viridiplantae; phylum Streptophyta; class Pinopsida; order Pinales; family Pinaceae; genus Picea; species Picea engelmannii. The sequence goes on along the minus strand of ML782344.1, from coordinate 621,748 downwards.
TATACATGATATTAAAGGGCATCAAGGCTTGAGGAAAGAGACTCAAATATTATTAAATTAAGTATTTAGAGGAACTCTTCAAGAAAAAGGTGACAAATGTCATGTCTATGGAATGAGGAAGAACCTCCATAAAGCCAAAGAGAATTCCAAGTATGAGAGCAATTACATTTGAATGATGGAAAAACAAAGTAGTCAGTGGCATCGTTCATTCCACGCTTCTTCAAGTATTTCCCAAGTCTTTCAATCAAAATCATCAATGCACATTTCTATCTGTGAGAAGAAGATGAGTTGAGGGTTGTTGTTGGTATCCATAAAAATGATATTGATTCGGTTATCAAAACTTATCATTTAATGTCACAACGTCGATTCATCCATGTTTCTTTGAGGGGAAAGAGAATGTAATCGAGGAAGAGATGATCTAAACTACAAAGCTTTCCAATGGTCATGACTCCGTCATCTCTTTGGAGGAAAGATACGATATAAACTATGAAGAAAATGAGGAGGAAATACTCGAGCAGATAAATTTATTAACGTTATCTCAGTGCTCGGTCAAAATCTATACCATGGAGGTTCATCTCCAAACGTAAATTATATATACCCTGACATTTTCAACATAGAGAAATTAGAAACATAAACATAAACAATTGATAATTGGTAGTCAGAAATGTAGATACCCGCGAACTTTGGTTGGGATCTCTTCAGATATGAGGTTATAAAAAATGTAAAGGTCTCTCTTTGCAATAGTTCAAAACATGGCAATGGCGTCCTTTGCTTCGCAGAGATTCATCCCCAAGATAAGTCATAAATTTTGTGGACTTCTTATTGGATTTGGCAGATGTTGTGCTTAAGTCGCGGGGGAATAGGTACAGATGGTAAGAAAAGAAGATTAAATTCTCTTTCTAAACACAAGAAGGATCAAGAATATAACATTTATGAAGCTGTGAAATAGTCAAAGTCTTACCAAATAGCTTCACAAAAATTCACAAGCATTGGAAATACTTCTTCTGTTTACGTTGATCCGAATGGGCTTCCTACTCCACAATTGTATTTTATAATCCATATGTATCAGAGACTGATGCACACCAGCATCATAATTTAAAACAGAGCTTACTCCCTGCTATCTCAGCAATCAATGGTGGTTATCGTCCCTAGTTCTTTACAGCCTTGGATGGACGTCGATTTCATCATTCAACACATATATATTTTTATGGTCAACATCCACACTATATTAATCAACAAATTCCTTGATCAAAGAGCCAATATTGGCCATTTCCTTAGATGTTCCTCTAGCGAAAGTGAGGGTTACAATATTTGGCAATACGTGGCGCTTGGCATGAAAAGGAAGTTTTGATGAATTCAAATATATTAAATGAAGGCGGTTCTAACTATTTCACTTCAGTTGGTTAAACTGCCTAGAGTACCAAAACTACTCCTTAAACATAGATTAAACATAGATAAAAGAGCAACGAACAACCAACGCATGTGGAAAAAAAGAGAAATCATGAGAGGTATGATAGGAGAAAGAGAGAAAATGTAAATGGAAAATGCATACTCATGGAATCTTTAAGATAAGTTTGTTGTAGTGTGGTTATATTCTCATGGCTAATCATTTTTGATTTCAAACTTTTACATGTATATTGTAGGGTGGATCTCTAAAGGTATGAAAGATCTCCCTCCAAATCGTACATACGACTTTCGTCGAATACAACTTTCCACATGATTCTATCTGCATAGATGAGATATATTCTTTATGCATATAATTCTGTTTACTCATTCTCGATTGAGTATCCGTTTCCTTTCTTTTTTTTGCTATGATTGGAAATCCTGTATTTTACATATCTATACCATCAAGTCCTTAAGTTTACAAAATATATTATTTCCTTTATTTACTATTTTTATTTGTTATTCTTTTATTTCTTTAATAAGAATATTTTAAAGACAATGAAATAAACAAAACATAATTCACAATGAATATCATTATTTATTGTTCTGTTTTTTTTAAGTTTGTTTAAATTCTCTTTAATAATACAGTTTGAGTGGGCCTAATGGTTAAGAACATGTGTTTCCTCTTAAGAGGTCACAAGTTAAAATCCAGAGGGGGTAGGGTATGTATACTTCTGTAGACTTTACCACAAGGGAGTCTCATACACCAATTAGATGTGGCTTGGCCGTGACCTTAAAAATGGATTATTATTATTATTATTATATTTATGCACTAACTTAATTTGTTAATCTTTTGTCACTTCTATATAGATAGATATATAGATAGATAGATAGATAGATAGATATAGATATATACTAATTTACTTTTAACTTTCTTGTTATTCCTTAAAGTTAGAAAAGCATATTATAAAATGCATAAAAACTTAATATTGAAAAATACAAAGGAGGTTGATTTGTTGGTTCTCGAACTTCATGGAGCACCATACTTATCTACATACTAAATAATTTCTCGAGCTCAATATAGTTTTCTCTTCTTTGTATTCATCTCTCAGGATGAATCTCTAGGTCTCTATGGTTCTTCCATATCATGATATTCTAGTACAAAATCATTGTCTGCATCTGTATCTGCAACTCTGGAGCTTCAGGTTCCTCATCATTGACCTCATCTAAATGGTTTTGTCTCCATCTACTGAAAATTGCATCCTCATCAATGGTGACATCTCTTCTAGTCTCAATATGATGGTGACCAAAGGTGTAAACTATGTATGCCTTCGATGTACCACTATATCCTAAAAATATACCAAAAAGAAGATACCAGATATATAAAATATGCAGAACAGAAACGAAATGCTAGAAATGACAGAATAACAGTAAAATATCTAGCATAATCTTCACAATACACAGAAATGATAT
>ML782344.1:582700-613103 GCA_009831015.1 Picea engelmannii | reverse complement strand
AGAAGCGAAAGCTTCTATTAGGTCTTCTTACATCCGCCTTATTCTATTTTATTGAAAGGTCTTATTAATATTGACCTTTATTACATCCGAATACATTGATCTACCTATGTGCGGGTTAGGACCTTAACACAGGATGAATCTCTAGGTCTCTATGGTTCTTCCATATCATGATATTCTAGTACAAAATCATTGTCTGCATCTGTATCTGCAACTATGGAGCTTCAGGTTCCTCATCATTGACCTCATCTAAATGGTTTTGTCTCCATCTACTGAAAATTGCATCCTCGTCAATGGTGACATCTCTTCTAGTCTCAATATGATGGTGACCAAAGGTGTAAACTATGTATGCCTTCGATGTACCACTATATCCTAAAAATATACCCTTCTTTCCTGAAGGGTCTAACTTCTATCTCTTGTCCTTGGGAATGGTTCTTTCATATCATGATATTCTAGTACAAAATCATTTCCTGCATCTTACCTTCGAGAGCTTCAGGTTCCTCATCATCGACCTCATGTGAATGGTTTTGTATTGATCTACTGAAAGTTGCATCCTCATCAATGGTGACATCTCTTCTAGTCTCAATATGATGGTGTCCAGGGGTGTAAACCATGTATGCCTTTGATGTCCCACTATATCCAAAAAATATACCCTTCTTTCCTGAAGGGTCCAACTTCTATCTCTTGTCCTTGGGAACATGCACATATATTGGACGATTAAATATCCTTATGTGGTCGACCTCTAGGTTTTCACCTGTAAATATTTCTTTTGGTTTCTTGTTCTCAAGTATTGAATTCATCTATGTGAATTCTCATCTATTATTTGATCTCAAAATATTTATCTTCTTTTCATAAAGGTTTTCAATAAGTTCTTTGAATTATTTGAACTTGTTGAATACTTTTCTTTTGGCTTTGCTATCACTGATTGGAAATGATTTCTTCGTGTACTTTCCTTGTGTGCATCCCTTGAATATGCCTTCATGATTCACTTGGATTTCTAGAAAACCTGTCACCATCTTGCTCACGATGAATAGTTCTTTGTAATGTTTGTGTGAAAATATTCTATGTCACAACTCACTTGGAGTAACTATGATGTGTACTAATGTTGAATATGAATGTCCATTTAACTTGTATAGACCTCCTTCTTGAACACCAATCACTACAACATCATAATATATTTTCCTCTTGGTCACATGATAACTTCACCTTCAATGAAATAAACTCTGAATCCTTTCTCATCCAATGCTGAGATAGAAAGGAGATTCTTCTTCAAACCAGTTACATACACAACATCCTTCATATTCAAAGGTTTTTCGAATCCAATCTTTACGAAGCTTCTCCTACTCCTTTAATGGGATATTTATATTCATCATCGAGCTTCACCTTGTGAGGTGAATCTTTCTGAACTAATATTGAGAAAGAATCCTTCTAACCCATCATGTTCTTAGAAGAACCACTATCAATAAGTCATGTGTCAATTCCATGAGTAATTGTGTGATATAAATACATATTTTTCACTTGCATCATCTTCTTCATCTCTCTTCTAATTAGGTTCATCGTCTTATGCGGCATGAACATGATGTCTTTTATACTTTCTATTTTTGATCTCATCTTTTCATTGGGGAAAGTTTATTGCAATGTGTCCCACCTTCTTGCATAGTCTTTTGCGGCATGAGCATGATGTATTTTATAATTTCCTTTTTTGACCTGATATTTTCATTGGGGACAGTTTATTGCAATGTGTCCCACCTTCTCGCAGATGTAGCATATGTAATTTGAGTAATTACAGAACTTCTTCTTTGAAGAAACCTTCTAGACCATTATCTTATAGAATGAGAATCACTCTATACTTCGATGCTTGGAAGTTATCAAAACCATCAAGATTATCATTAAGCTTAGTGGTGGAAGTTATCATTCCCTGGGAAAATAATATGATAAGAAAATAAAAAACTTTGCAAAGAAGGTTTATGATATTACCAAAGAGCATGCTATACCAAGGTGATATGCTCCAACTTTAGTCTTCAACTTCCTAGATTCCTTGACCTACAGTTTCATGAGGAAACCCTAATTTTTGAGATCTGATCCACGGAATAGATGTAGACCAACATCCTTTAGAAAGAAGGTGACGTCATCAACTAGGGGTTTATGTAGAAACCCTATTTATTTTTTTTAGAAATTGAAAAGATGCTCCAACGAAATGATGTGTCGTCCTTAGGCTTACTCCTTTATGGATTTTTTCTTGACTAATGTCCTTTAGAAATAAGATGACATCATCACCTAGGGTTTTATGCAGAAACCCTTATTTTTTTCAGAAACTGCAAAACTGTTCTAGGGAAATGATGCGCTAGGGTTAGGAGAGTCTTCTTATGGTCTTGATTTCTCCAACGAGTTCCTCTAGACTATGAATATGGATTCTTTCAGGCCTGCTCTGATACCATGTTAAAATTTATATTAAGAATTTAAGTGTATTCAATATTCTTAACAGTTACAACAATTATTGCATACATAAATATCACTAAAAGAAATACATCCACAATACAAAAGTTTTATCCTTGGAAATCATCTTGGGGGAGAAAACCCAATAAATATTTTTCAATATAGATTTTTCAATAAGTACAACATCTCTCTCCAAGAGAGATCTCACAAAATAGAAGATAACCAGAAGATAGACTAGAAACCCTAAGCAGAATAGGGTATTGCACCAATAGAAAAATATAGACCTCCAAAATATAAACCAAAACCCTCCACGAAAACAACATTTATATGTAGTTGTGTCTCCTCCTAAGACTTGTGAAATTTTACTTGAGAGAGAGAACATATGTTGTGTGTCTTTCAAATGAGGTTCCTAACTTCTTATAAATATAAGTTGAGTCACCCTGTAATTAGGTCATGGATGACTTAATCAATTGACACTTTCTAATTTACATTTGAATTTTACAAAGGCACAATACGGTCGACTTTTCAAATACAACATAATATTATTCTTTAGGGTTTTGACTTGGTCTAATACAATACATATACGATAAGAATATCTTTTGAAGCTACTAAAACTTGAAAATTTTTCTTTCTATAGTCATCTGTGAGTGGACCTAGTCCATTATTGTTAAAATTTTTATAATATTATAGACTTTGAGGAGTCTTGTGAGTTTACAAAGGGAAAAATATTCCTGGGTTTTCCTCAAACCACAAAGATTTATCTTTCTGTGCTAACAACAGTTTTCGTCCCAATTATTCTCACCTAAAAAGGAGGTTTCCTAAGGCTTTGACGGACATTAAGCTAAATACCAGTGTCTTCAATATTGATCTTCTTACAATTTTACTTCTTAGTAAAATTTCGATATATATATATATATATATATATATATATATATATATATATGTCAACCCAGTATCAACCCATTACTCATACGATGAATGTGATCAAACATTTGAATGTTATGCATTTTGTATATTACAAATAAGATTGATTTTAGAAAGAGAACTTGTGCATGAGGTTTAATGATGGATCCTTATGTTTTTCGAGGGAACCCATCAGAGTAAAGAGGGATAAACATCCACTCGCGTTGGGTCAACCTCCTTCTAGAAGATATGCCAATCCCATAACTAGTGCAGTAAAATCTTACCTTCTTGAAAAAAAAAATCTTTTTTGTTATTTCTTTTATACTCAACACTATCATAGTAAGAACCTAGTTATGTTTTCAATCTAACAGGAAATGAAAAATGATTTTGAAATCCCAATGCATAACTCCACAGATTCTTGTCCTTTGCACAAAAAAGTAAGTATATACATTTTTATGTGGCTTATTGGAAATTCTATGAAGAATGTGTAATACTCTAGCTCTTTAGATTTTATTATTACTTTATTGGATTTCTCTTTTTCTTTCCTTTTCTATAGGTAAGGAAAGGCTTCCACTTTGTGGGATCTTCTAATGATGTGAGCAGATACTTGGGTTCCATGTCATCGATCTATCATAACCTCTCCATTCCATGGAACTTTTAACAAAGAAATAACTAAGTAACAAAGAATATAAATTGGTAGAAAGAGATATGTATCTTTACCAAACGAACAAGAAAAAAATGGAACAACCACGTTCCACCCAACCATAGATGCAGAACTGCCAAATCACTTGTCCTCATCACTCCCAACACTGAATATGACTTGATAAGGGAGAACTAATTTTCCCTCCTTAGCCAATGAACCTATGTACAGTTCAAAATTATTTTCCTACCACCATTTGTGCTCACACAAAAAATAACTTATTTCTTCTCAACATACTAAGTAACGTCGTGCCTCCTACATATTTGTATTTACCCTCATTGTGCCTAATACTTTTCATTAAATTTATCTCCCTCCTTGCAAATTTGAATCTTTAGAAATCCCTAATTTTTAGGGGTTGCTAGTGACAATACTCCACTACTGACACTAGTTTAATCCATCTCTAATTTAACTAAAACATGTTACCCACTCATGGAGTCATAGTCAACTATTTTTAACTTCATATATTTCCTATATTTAATAAATTAATTTTTTTGTCTTGTACATTTGTCCATCAAAAGGGGACACTTGGAAAGTCAAAATCTTGTTCAATAATTGAAAATATAATAGTTAAATGCCTTAATAAACTCAAGTATGAATTTTCATAAATGGAAATTATTCATTAAAAAAACATTGCTTAATACATGAGGATATTACAGAAACAATACTTCGCAACAAAGTCATCACCGAGGTAAAAGTGCAAGGAAATCACTTTAGTCCCGAGGAGGAGGCTACTTGAGAGTTGGGATATGAAATGATAAAAAAATATCCAGCTATGTTCCAAGTGCTGATTGGAAACAAGTACTAACACTAAGGACATTCTTATTCTTAAGGGGAGATGATGTAATATCCTTAATAAGCATTTTAATTTAATAATTTCCAACTATGGAAATTCGTATTTGACTTTTATTATTTGAATTTCAAAGAGGATGGAACAACCAGGTTAAAAAGAGGTGATTATGACTATGTAAGAGATAAATACAACATATTTGGGTTAAAAATAGCTGACCATGACTGCATGAGTAGGGAACATGTTTGAATTACCTAAGGGATCATTTTTACAAGTGGCGAAGTTGAATTTGACCACTAGTAACCCCTAAAAATCATGGATTTGTAAAGCTACAAATTTCCCCAAGGAGGGAAAGGAATGAAATACTTAGGCATGAGAATATATACAACATATGTGTGAGGAAGGACGTTGCTTAGTATGTTGGAGGAATTAAGAATTGTATTTTGTTATGAGCACTGTTAGTGTGAGGAAAATGATTTTCTCAGTTGTTAATGGTGACTAGAGATAAGGAGGATAATTTAGTTCTCCCTTATGGACTCATTGTCATGCTAGGGGGTGATAAGGACAAGTGATTGTGGTTGTTCTATTCTACGGTTGGGTGGAACATGGATGTTCCATTTGTTTTACAGCATCAACATTTTTAGATATGTATTTTTAGTTGTGTATTTAAAATTGGTACCATGCTAATGATGTTTAATATTTATACAGTTGTTTCCATATCTTTGTTATTGTATTTATAAATAAATTTGTTTGAAAGCACTGTATAACCATATTAGTTGATATAGTTGCCACTATGTAAAGTAGTTGTGATAGTATGTTATTAACTATATATATATATATATATATATATATATATATATATATATATATATATATATATATTNAATACATATAAGCATAACAAATACTACTTTAGAGTTTCTATTCTTATGTCAAAGAAAAGAATAACAGTCCCAATATATGTTTTTTCAAATATGAAAGAAAGATACATGATACAGTAGAGTATAGGTCCTTTTGACAAAATTGGCATACACCTTTATTATCATCAATAGTTCAAAGTTACAGTTGAGTTCCTCAAATACCAGGACTCCCTATCTAATCGAAGCATAAATTTAAACAGACTACATAAAAATGTCCATGAGTTCTCGCAAGGAATGGTGGAAGAAGATGGAACCCGAATACCTTTTTTGGATAGGTTGAGTGTTTCGCCAAGTGTATGGGGTGCCTCCCAAACCTGTAACAAATAGATAAATATTTTTTAGTAAATTATTAATGTAAAAAATTATTAAATATCCAACAAAGTAAAGAATTAATTTACTTAACTTGGGTTTGGATGTTGAAAATGAGCATCCTCGCCAACTTCCGAAGCCACCAATCCAAGAAAGAGAAGGGAAGTGAGTGAATCGTTCACTTGATGGGTTCCCTCGCAGGACAAAAAGGGATCCATCATCAGTGTATATACTTGCAAAAGTATTATCAATTGCGCATTTACAAACATAAGTATATCCTTCATTTAAGAACATAAATATTGATAACTTGTAGGACATAAGATGATAACGTAAAAAGATTGACAAAGTAAAATGGATACCCACATAAACGAGATATAATAACTAGAGAATAGTACTTTGGAGAAGAGTGATTAAAATTCTTACGAGGGCCAAAATACTGTGAGACAATTATTTTAAACAGAGCCTCTTTATAACAAAGACAAGTAAACAAATTTAACAATTCCATAAGTATTACTTCAAAGAAAGTGTACAAGCTAAGACCTGTTACGAAGAGCCAAAGAATGTTGTAATTAATTAATTAAATAGAGATCAATTTCTTAATATACAGTGAGCTCTAACAAATAAAATGATATCATAGTATGCATAAATCTAACAAGAAGGTAGAGTGAGATACGACTCTATGTGAGTCTAATTCTTTTAAAGTACACATAACAGTTTAAATCCTTGTGAATTCGGCCCCAACCACGATAAGGTATCCAAGTTCATGGAAGTAACAAGCCCATCCTTCAATGAATTATGGACATCCTAAAATTTAACCCAGTAAGTTTCTAAATGAATTAAGTATTTAACCAACATCTTGTACCTTTGTCGAATGGCCACGAGATTTCTTAGCAGTGACAGAGCAACTCTATCCTCTCAAAAGAGGCACCCTTTTTACTTTAAATCTATAACATCCTCGACCACCCATGGCGGGCCATGCTACTCAAGAGAATGCTTTTGTTCTCTCTGCAGAACATACTGTAATATACCCAACATCCAACTGAGCTATGCCACATAAAAATTTTGAACTACATGCAATTAAAACATATACACATGGAACTATTGCAAAACTTTATATATAAAATGTAAACAGACAAATGCATTCGGTAATTGCATGGATTCATACTAAAATAGTAGTAAACACATACATGTAGAATATATAGGCAATGCCCATAACTATAACGACAGTTATAACCACACACCACACATAGGATAAACCCACAAAACTAAACACGTAAATAATAATCTATCATGTAAATTTATCACACAATTGGCACTTATCTTGGTAAGAATATCACCAACTACGTGCTTACCTTCCATGAACCTCTCAACCTTAGACTACATTGCTCATCACTCTCAGCAGTGGGTCACCCTCGAGCTGGGACTAAAATCCACCCGGGTAAAGGGGTTCCTAACTAGGCTAACGACTCATAGACAATAGGAAAGACTCTATCATAGGTGCCCACTCAAACTAAAAACCTACAGTCCCTCATCCCGCATATGCATGTCCCACCCCAGGAAGTGTGCCCCTTCTCTGCTCAACAGTCCTTCGACTGCCCCACTTCCTTCATGGGCTTCAGAAAGAGGTCGGACATGAAGTCTCAAAGACCTGTAGTTGCAGTTTAGCACCTTCAGGAAATCAATTCCCAACAATTATCTCACCCAAAGAGAAATTTATCACGGTCCTGACAACCTGCCTCTTCAATATCCCATGGGCCTGAAAACCTGCTTCTTCAGTCCAGCTCCAAAGCTAACCAGGTACACAAACATGTATGTCTCTGGATACAGGTTCAGGTATAGTGACATGAAAGTACGAAAGATAGCTTAATGAGTGTGTGAATTCTCATGGATGATTGGCTGGATGACTGAATGATCGAAGGAATGATGGAAAGAATGATGGGAAATGAGATAAGTCTAAACAATATGTATGCACATCCCCAACTTGACAATTGTCATGTTGGGAGCTACTTTGGCCCACTTGTCCCCATCTTTAGAACTTAGGATAAAATAACTATCCATACTTTATACTTTAATAAATATTAATATGAATTCATTTTTGGATTAAGCTCTCTGGCTTAGCCCCTTTTCCCTTACTTTTATCCCCCACCCTTTCCCCAACTAGTGGAGTTTAGTCCCCCGTACTCTTTTATCATGGTCGGTCTGCATGCAGTGATGTATTTTATATTAATGCTGAGACATATACAAAATTAGGCACAATGACCTTTAACATCTAGGATCTCTGGCCTAATAATCACAAAACTGGATCACCAACCTATAAAACACAACATATACACAAAGACTCCCTGGCCTCAAAATCATGCACACTTAAGTTGTTGCGCCCGGTATCCTAGAATGTGCACACTTCCTCATTTTACTACTTAGTACATGCTCGCACTATGCCATGAAAGGTGCATACAAAAATGATATCAAACAACTCACCAACTTAAGTACATTTTCATTCACATTTACAATTGGGTTCGGCCTAGGGATATTACAAAATCGACTCTTATACCTCTGTCTTATGGCCACGATATTTGAGTAGTGACAGGGAAACTATGTCCTCTCTCGAGAGCCACCCTAGTTTTCTTTTAAACGGTACACACAAAGAGTATTATTTCCTTTCAAAAAATGAGGGTATTATTGTCTCATAATTTTTAGAGTAAATATTAATTTATAGAATACAAGTTAAGTATGGTTTTGATCGAACGAAAGAATGGGCGTGAGACTATTCGACAAGTCTTTATCAAGGTTGTCTCATAGATTAAAATCGAATAATATTTTTCCTTCTACAGTTAGATATTGCTTATATAGTAAGATATCGCTTATACAGTGAGGTTACAACAAGAGATGCTTACACGGTAAGCTACCATTAAAACATGGGGCTACACCATTGTACAAACCCAAAACCAAACAAAATCTTACAAGGGTTTAGGGTTTTCAACCACGATTGAATGGGGAGGAACCCGAAGGGTTATGGTCTGGAATACCAGTAATTTTTCAGAAGAAATCACAGAACCCGAGCAGGGTGTTGAATTGTGTAGAGAACCCTTCAAACACAATATCGTTATAACAGAATGAGACATGGAAACATAGTATCGTTATAACGAAATAAGACATGGAGATGCATTATAAAGAACTCGACCAACATAGTAAAATATTGTATACCTATGGAAATACATTATACAGAGCTCGACCAACACAATAAAATATTGCATACCCATGGAAATAAATTATACACAGCTCGACCAACATAGTAAAATATTGTATAGGAAATGTGTAATATAAATCAAGATTCGGGACAGAGAGCTCCCGTAGCACAAAGAGTGTGTTCATAGAAAAGATCTGGGTTAAATTGAATTAAACAGAGGAGCTCCTTCCTTCCAAACAAAAAGGGAGAGAGCTTATCGTGCACAAGCCAAGGGTAAGATTTGAAAACCAATGACCTCCAAGTTGCAAATAAAACTGGCAAAGTTCCTTGCTACCAGTTCTACCCAGAGAACTGAGAGGAAACCCAAAGACAGTGGGCATATTTTCGTGGAGAAATTGATCTAACACCCCGTGACTACCATGCTACCAAAGTCGCATAACCCTACCATCGCGGATAAAAAAACAGAGAAACAAATTGTATGGAATGAATGTGAAGGTTAATCACACTGCGTGCCTCATGATATTGTTGGAGGATGAAAGGTACGCCACCCTGTCATTTCCATGTGAAGTCAATCGAGGTGGAAAACTTGTAGTGGCTCTTCCCTACAGATCGTCAGACCTGTAAAACCAAGGTGACCTACCACCATTAATGACTACGACCAACTTAATTCCCAAGGCTAGGTTCGACTATTTGGTGTCCATTTCTTTAATTCTTTTTGTTTTGTGAACATGCCAGAAGATATGGTTAATGCGGACCAGTGTTACATGTGAACATGTTTCCAACTGTATGTTTTAATCTAGGTTTATTTCAACATGGTAGAACCACTATGGAACGTTACAAAACCCCAAGCAGAAGTTTGGACTTAGTGGTTAGGACCTAGGTCCATTTTCAAATGTACGCTAGTGTTCAAGTTTGAATTACATAAAGTATATTTAGTGTATGGTGTATAGGTTTTTAATTTATAAGTGCCTTGTGATATGTTTTAGAAATATATCTAGGACTTATATGAGTGGGTTTCATAGGTTAGGCCTAGGCTATGGACCTTGAGAGGTCTAGCCATTATTATATTAACATTACAATGATAATGTTAGTAGTGATGCCTAATGGAAAACTGTGTATGGATTATATATATATTTTGACTCGGTTTAGATTTTTTTATTTTATTTTTTATTTTTATACTGGGGGAATCGGGAACTCGCGGTTCTCGTACTCGTGTGACACTTGGTCGATACCCATCCGCTACCGCAATAATCCCAGGTGCGCCACACATCCTGCAAGCATGGAGCACAAGTAAATCAGGGTGAGAATCGAACTTGAGACCTCCTTTACATATCTCCTTCCATTTACACGGCACTTGCCAATCGGTCTACACCCCTCCGAGCGAATGGTTTTAGTTTTAATTAATCTTTTATTGCGACATTTATCGAGTAGTTTAAAACGATATATTTCCCCTTTTATTTTTTTATTTATTTGTTAAATTTGGGGTACGCACACATGTGTTAGGAAAATAGTTCCTAATTTGTACAATGGTACATTGGTGAAGGAGTGGAGCTCGTTTCACCCTTATGGAGTCACACTCAGGCTTGGGGGTGATTAGGACAAGTTTTGTGTTTTCGGTTGATGATATGTATAATTTGGTCCTTAGTCTACATGTAATTTGCATAATTTTTTAGTGTGTTAGTTGTGATTTTTATATGATTAAAGAATTTATGTATCTTGTATAATCCTCCTAAGTTATTTTTTTTTGGAAATCCTATATTCCAAATTATAATTCAAATAGATCTTATTCATTATGCAACTAGATATTACACGGAAAGATATAGGAATAAAGACTGTAACAAAATAATCATTGAAAATTCATGCATACATGTATAAGTCTATGCACATTATCATGGTTATCTTCTTGACTATAAAACAAGAGTTAGAAAGTGAGAAAATAGCTTTTATAATAGGTATAAAGGCCACTTGGTAGACCACAGTGTCAAGAACTTATCCAAATCCCTTTTTTTTTAATATATAGTTAACATTCCCTTTGATGGGATAATTCATGGGTAGTTCTTTGATTATAAAACATTGGAAGGATTTCGTAGATAAATACATTGAACTGGAACTCAAATACCTTTTACCGGTATTTACCTTGAGTAACCATTAACGAAATTCAACATGCATTAAAAAACAACAGATATTTGAAAGATGTAGAGACATTTCGTTGAGGGTTAAATAAATTAAATCTTGCTAGATAGACTTACCTTTTTGTATTCCATAAGGATTTATATTTATTTGTATACCTCGGGGTATGTAATCCTCGCCTGCAAGGGAATAGGGTAACCTAGATGAAATTCTTGATCACACGGAAGATATTCAAAAGACGCTTTGATTTGTAAAAATAATTAAAAGTAAAATTCATACCTGTGCTGACCTCTCGATTGGGTCCGAAGTTGTAGAAGTGGATGACACAATAACTGTGGAGAACTCTCCTCGATGGCGTGATGGTTTCCCTCGCAATAATAGAAGGGACCATCATTAAACGGTATCCAAGGATATTAGATAAAATTATATCATAAGCAACAACATTATACAGAGGGTTGACTACCCAGTAAACATGGGTCATTATGGATTATAATTTTTGGAATTCACTTAGTCGAAATAATATTATTAGTATGAAGAGATTAATCCGAATCCGGGGACATTTTAGTTTATTTTTAATCACAGTAAATCCCTATGAGAAAAATAGCCAAACAATGTAAATAAGAGAAGTAAAACTGAAAACAAAACAAAGCCATTTAAATCATTAAGACTCGACGTCTTTACTTCTCACTAGAGGAGGACGGTACATAAGCCCTTTTTGTTTGTTTTTGTTTTTTCCTTAATGGGTTTTTAGTTTCGACAATAGATTTTCCGGGAATACCTATAGGATGTTTTGCAAGAAAAAGTAATAGACCAGTAGTTGTTTGAATCCTTTTAGTTACCATAAAACTTATCATAAACCTGTGCTACAAAAAGGAGAGTAAAAAGTTTACCGTAATTGTTGTTGGGGTTCTATCTTAGGATAGACTGTCACAAATAACTTTCAATATAAAACATATATGTTCCTAAAAAGAAAAGGAGATACCAAAAAATCATGTGCACTGGTAGAATCAAATGCACAATTCCATCCCAAATCATTAACAAATGCACTGGTAGTCTATCTATTTATATACATAGACTATTTTTTTAGTGAAATTTCTATACTCAAATTAAAGCCCTGCGATGGTTTTCCCTCCAGACGTTATGCGTAGTGAAACAATACAAGATTCGGGATAAAATAAGTTTCATTCTAGAATATGGTAAAACAGTGTAGTAAGGCATTTCCTTCCAATTTTGTTCACAAACAAAAAAAATAATTACCAAAAACAAAGCAGTGATCATAGAAAATGGCGAGGTGAGTAGTGAACACCAGAATCCATATTAACACATTCAATCTCCGTGAGAGTTTAAAGCACTGCATCTTACACGAACCAATTCTGAAGAATGACATTTTTTCTGCAGAGGAAAGGATAACCAGCGAAACTACAAGCAAACGCTTCAATGCGCAAAAGATGAGAATGAAATGAAAACCTAGCTTCCAGTCACAATCCCAAAACCAAATCCCAAGACCTTATTTCCTTGATCCCATAAGCTATACCTGATTCAGTGAAGGGTACATATTTTTACTAAGATCAATAAGCCAAGTGATTTAAACAACGTGGACTCATACGGTTGGCAAAAGCTATGTAGTAGTCGACATGGCATACATGGTCCTTAATTATGTAATAGGTATGATTTGCAGGATAGTCAACTCGTGAATAAATCTTCACTAAAGTGTCACTGCCATCAGTAAATGTTGAATCAACCCCAAAGTGACATTACTATCATACGATCAGTGGAGTGTTGAGTCTTATTTCCTTTTGGTTATTTCCCACCTAGGTTTCGAAGGCATTTAAATATAGAGGACTTAACTTAAGATGTTATTAGTCCCTGCCCTTCGGGCTGGGGACTCTTAGTAATTGGTTTTCAATTTTTAAGATGTCATTAGTCCATGCCCTTCGGGCTGGGGACTCTTAGTAATTGGTTTTCGAATTTTATATTAATTTGACACAGAAATCAATGCTTTTTTTTATGGTTTTAACCAAAATTTTATGAAAATATATAATTTAGGTTGTTTTTTAACCTAAGTTTTAAGTTCAGTCTCTTATTTGGCCTCTTCCCGAGGCAGGGGATGATAGCTTAGGCTACTTTTTATTTAAAGTTCACATTGTGTTTTGAATTTTACACAACGAAGTAATGCTAGAGATGAATCTAGCACTACTTCGCAACATTAAATGTTTCGTGCAATATTCCATATCTTAAAGAGGTGCCTTGCATCCATTTATCTTATAGGTAGTACATTGTTGCATGACACGTAGTACACTATTGCATGACAAAACACACAGAGGTACATAGGTGTCCACCATTGAGTTTTCCTTCCTCCTCGCTTCTAGTTTTGTTTTCCCTTCTACTCAGCATTCTAGCTTTGTTTTCTCCTTCTTCTCGGACTCTCATCCCCTGCGTTCCCTTCTGCTCCAGCCAAGGTACTTGCTCTTTGTTGCAGGAAGATTAGCTAAACTGAACTGTTGCATCACCATAGCCAACCTCGCTATCCCACAAGTAATTAAGGATTTCATCAAGTCTAACCCAATTTTGTTTTATTTTGTTTATGGTATATAAAGAATATTGTTTGATGTTTGTGAACTATTTGTTGTTGATGTTTGTGAATTGTTTGTTGCTTATGGTATAGGGAATAAGTTATGCTAAACTCGCGGATTTTCCTCCTATAATTGGACGTTGTAAGCTTATTAATCCACCCACTAAGATATATAATTTATTTATGTTTTTTATTACTGTTATGGTGCGGGGTTATCACAAATTCCAGCTTCGTGCCACCTATAATATATGTAATTTTGGGGAGCTTGAAAGACCTCGCAGTGGGAACGATGGCAGTTGTATCTCTTATTCTAGCATCTAAGATTGGGAGTGAAGTGTCTCGAGAAGAGAATCTGCACTTGTATATGTGTTTGGTTTTCACTGCTACGTTTTTCGCTGGCGTTTTCCAAGCTTCATTGGGCATTCTCAGGTACTCATTCATGGTGACCACTTCTTGCAATTTAAACAGTTTTATTATTGAATGAATCAACACGCCCCTTCCGTTCTGAGTAAATGGAAACTTGTTGTAGTCTTATATGCTTTAGAAAACTTATCTAAATAATTGCATATTCTACGCGACAGATTGGGTTTCATTATAGATTTCCCATGCAACGATAGTGGGATTCATGGAAGGAGAAGCTACAATTGTGTGTTTACAACAACTTAAAGATATTCTTAGGCTAAGAGACTTTACAACCAAAACAAATGTAGTTTCGGTTATGCACTCAATTTCTCAACAAGTTGACAAGGTTAATCCATGTCATATTAACCAACTAGTTTGTAAAAATTGGGTATGTGTTATATAGAGAGAGAGAGACAGAGAGTTTGCTAATGCGTGGTTTTATTTTTGTTCAGTGGAGATGGGAAAGCATCGTGATGGGAATTTGCGCATCCCAACAACGCGGACCATGAGACCACAGGATCAACAAACAAACAGGGTGGGTTGACTTCATGCGATGGCTGGGCAGGCCAATCTCTGGTACATACATAGCAGGAATCGAACTGATGACCTGAGAGCTTTATAAGTTTCAACCGAGAGAGAGGGGGAATTACCACTAATGTCGTAACTTCAAAGAAAGTGAGTTGGCAGGCATACCTGTATGAACTTGGCCAAACCACTCCGTGCCTTCATAAAATATGTGGTTGGGAGCGCTTTTGAATGCTTAGCCCCTTGACTTGAAGATTATAGCACTCATGCCCAACCAAGCTGGAGGGACAATGAAAAAAATATCAAATTGGCTATTTCAAAATGCGAATTAGAAACCCCAATGGATGAATCAAAATACCCCCGTATTAATCCTTTGTGGTCATATCCACCCTCCTCGTTGTTGGTTAAATAAAAAACAACTATTCTGGGATTCTTTACAAAATATGAAATGGAATATTGATCCCGTATGGGAGAGGGGGCGCACCATCATGCTCAAACCTGAACGGTGGCCATATTCACAGAGTTAGTTGTGCGAGGACATAAGATTTACTTGCCATGCAATTTATTAGAGATAAAATATAGCAAACATTCTCAATATTTGAACTCCTTTCAGTGTCGATTCTCCACGTCTTCCTTTTGCAAGAAAAATTATGGGCACGTTGTATGGTGCGCATTTATGTATGTTAGGACATGCTTGGATGCCAGAGTTGGGCTAAGAGATTGTGCTTGGTTACTATGGGTAGTCAATACATGTTAACATATGAGGTTTTATATATACGTTTCCACTTTACTAAATAGATAGTTTAAGTTTGTTTGTTTGGCCCGGGCAAGAAGTGTGAGTTGGCTCCACTTTCAAAGCTTTCTAATTTGCTATTTTTGAGTAATAAAATTTATTGTTTCTGTGGTGTTTATCACATGCATAATTTTTCCACCAGTTATTGTTAATTCTATGAAGTCTGTCGTTCTTAGAGAGGGCCATGATAGTTGTGGTTATATCGGGTGCGAGCGGGGAGTTCTTTGGAAAAAACTTTCTATATCAACATAGATTTTGTCATGATTTTCATATTGAAGAAGAGTAAAATGATAAAACAAAAGTGAGAGGAAGTCTACTTACAACTCCCTATCCACTTTCGAAAAATTGTCCACCCACAATTGTAAATCCACAATGCCTGTATAAAAACAATTGAATATAGGGACAAATGGTGCTACAACTCCTTTGTCTGGTCCCAGAGATAAATCTTTAACATACTCCTGGATCAAATCTAAAGGAACTAGTCTGGATTTGGCTATATTGAACTTTTATGATAGATAGTATCTAACAAATGATCCAGTTTGATATCCTATTAGTGAATTGCTTACTACTACACTATCAATTCTTTGAATTTTTGTTGAAACCCACTGTGAGAATTGATGTTAGACTTGCAGTGTAACTTTGAGTCAAGAATGAGGATTGATGTTATATTTGTAGTGTAACTTTGAGTAACTTTGAGTGATGATTAATGCCAAGAATAGCCATATAATAAGGAGTGCTCGTCCGAGCCTGCTCTTAGTGTTTTCCTCTGCATCAGTGCCATATATATTTTCATTATTTTTTATTGTTTTTTCAAAAACTTGTTTTCTCAACGAACTTTATTTTAAACATACTGGAAATTTATTGGCACCAATACCTTTCCATTATCACTAACCTAGTGAAGCTTCATCACTCTCATATTCTAAAAAACATTACTCACTAGGTGCAAGGAACATAGTAGAGAACAAGAACCTGCACAAAACAATATAATTTTAATTTCAAATTCATGAAATATTGAAAAAAAAAAATATTGTCTGCCCATTCTACTATGGGCAGGTTTTCCATGGCATATCTAAGTTTTCTATAAGGTAATGTGTTTTATATAGTGTCTGTTCAAACAGTTGAAATAATGTTCTTTAAGTAAGCATATAGGGTTTCATCTTCTTTTGTTTGGTTCCATTCCCTACTGATTTTTATCGAAAGACTTTAAGTATGCCAAAATCATGAATGCAATTGCTCCGTGCATGCTCAAGCCTCTATACTACCAAGTCTAGCTGAACCTATGAATGTAGTAGCCGGGGCCGGGGCAACAACAGATCCAACTTGCTCCAAAGATGCAATTTCAGTAATTTAATAAATTTATGTGACTAAAATACTCATGGAAACCCCCCATGAAAAAAAATCAAAACACATCCTCCCCGCCTTCTTGGCAGGGACTTGTTGCTCACCAACTCCCTTGTTGTATATAGTTCAAATATGTCAATCGACCATCGTATCAACTATTAACTTAACCAAGTTCTTAACGTATATGAAAAGTTTTCAAGCTCCTAAAAGTTTTTGTGATGCTAAGACTTGGAGTTGATCCTTGACTATGGGGTGGTGATAAACATCACTTTGTAGAAGGTGTCTTTTGAGCTTACTTTCATTCGGGTTATCTTCAGCTGTAAAATTTAACAATAGAATATAGTAATAGATAAAGTGTTGGAGTAGAACTCAATCATAAACTTAATAGCACAATAGGAATGTAAATACCTTTCCTATTAACCAAAGGGACGATGAACTCCAAATATATGTGTGGTTAAGACTTAAGACCTTGTTCATAATATTAGAAAAAAATGCTTTTAGAAAGGATTTTATTTTTAAGTTTACAATCAATATATTGGATTCCTCTAAATTAGTAGAGATAATTAGATTCACCTTCGCCTTAGATCCTTGTGAAAATATTTTGGACTGGGTACAATAGTAGATTATTGTGTATAAAGTTTCCAAGGAAAAGCTAAATTAATTTGATTATGTATAGACAAGAACCTTTCATGACTTTAATCTAAATCTAAGTTTAGAGGAAGTATCGAGGTATTCTACCATGAACAGACAAACACTAGAAAGAAAAGAAAATAAACAAAACAAAAATTGTGGTATATGGGATATGTTACAGCGCTAGTGCTATCTACAATAGTTCATTGGGAGCAGTGGTGTGGGGAACGCTGGACCCAACCAGTGGCAGTGATCACCATGGAGATAAATATATATGGAGCGCGACCTCTCTCTGGTCCGTATGGAATCATGTATGTGGAGGAGAGGGTTGAGCTAGAGATATATATGGAGTGCGGCCTCTCTCTGGTTTATATGGAGGCATGACTGCTATT
Organism: Picea engelmannii; assembly: GCA_009831015.1. NCBI lineage: Eukaryota > Viridiplantae > Streptophyta > Pinopsida > Pinales > Pinaceae > Picea > Picea engelmannii. The sequence continues at coordinate 595,079 of ML782344.1, read as the reverse complement.
TCCTGGGAAAGGAGTCTAACAACGTAAATTCTGGATAAGCCTCTCAGATCCATGCATAAAACGGAGGAAATGGATCAAATAACGGTTCGGTTATCAAGGTTGGTTGGTGAGGCCGCTCTATTTCCTTTCTTGGGAGGTGAGGCATAATAACCTGGATCGGGAAAAGCTCCAAAGTCCTATGATTTCGCTTGAAAATTTTCAAATGGTGGGTGTTACATGAGGCATCGTTGATGGTATGGTTTATGGTCTTGTTTTTTATCAAATGACATTTATACCTTAGCAATGGAGGTTACACCCGAAGCCCGTAACTCTATGGAGCAAGTTGACGTTGGTGCGCACCTTGTGGAATTGACCATGGATGTATAGGTGGGCCTGAATGACTCGGCCTAATAGGCATCTTGGGACACGGGGTGAACCATGGCCTCGGATATAAAACATATTTCTACTCATGTTCCTGTGCAAGGCTCGAAAAATGTGCAATTGATTGAAATTGGTGCTAAGGATGGTGTATATGTATGTCAAGTAAAATGTTTTACTGAATGGCTCAACGAGATGATCGTGGACCATTATGATGGATTGCTCGCGGAGGTAAAGTTAGAGCTGGCGATGATGGTGGAAAGTCAAGCATTGAAGTGGAGTAGAAGCAATGGTAAGGAGGAAGTCTCAAATGCAAAGTTCGAGGTGGAGTTAACATATTTTTTTAATGTAAATGGGAATACGATTCTAAAAATTGGTTAGGCATGGGTACCCTGGTTTAAAATGTTATTAGTGAAATTCTATGCGGCCTAGGTGATAGAGGGAATAATGCATTATTCCCGAATAACATGGCTTTTAGAAAAGTTTGGTAGGTTTTTGTCATGGGGAGAAATAGGTCAAGAGTTGTGGTTTCAGGAATAAGAATTTTTTGGGTAGTTTGTGGTTTTAGTGCCCATGTATTGCATGTAATGAAGAATTGAAATTAGCCCATAGGTGAGAGGTGAAGGTTCACTTGGTTGGCTTGGTCAGATTTTTTCAAGGAAGTGCATCTTTGTTGGTTATGGTGATGAAGGTAAGGGATTCATATTGTGGGATCCTACTAACCACAAATAATCATTAGTAGAGATTTATACATGAAACAATTAGAAGTTGTTCAATATCACAAAGGAACATTTGTTTGCCAACTCAGGGAATCATTGTATGGCCTAAGGTAACCAAGAAATGGTACAAGATGTTTGATTCTTTCATGGTGAGCCAAAGTTCTTAAGAAGTGAGTATGATCATTGTGTTTATAACATATTCATTATCTTGGTGTTATGTTGATGATATGTGTGTTGCAAGCGAATTATGGTTGAGGTCAACATGTTAAAGGTTGAGTTGGTCAAGACCTTTTCAAATTAAGGATACAGGAGCAACAAAACAAATCTTGGGCATAGAAGTACACATAGATGGAAAAATGGTAAGTTGTAGTTGTCACTGATGAGGTTCGGTACGAACTTCGTTAAATCTGTAAATATACATTTGGCTTTCCATTGTAAGTTTTCTTCAAGTATGTGTCATCAGAGTAAGGGGAAAAAGTAGTATATGTCTTTTTTTCAAATGCAGTAGGAAGGTTGATGATTGTGATGGAATGTTCAAGTATTTCTTATGCATTCGGTGTTGTCAGTGGACACGTGACAAACCCAGGTAAAGATCATGCAAATGGGTTCTTTGGTATCTGAGAAGCACTAGTGTCACCTATAGTGGTTGCCTTGATTTTGTTTATGGTTATGTTTATGCAATGGAGGTGGAGTGGTCCATACTGGAGAAAATTGTACAGATATGTTCATGCAACCAGTGTTGTTAGAGAAACTACAATGGTGATTTTGGTTTCTCTTAGCTTAGAGAAAGGTGATGCTTGATTCGTTGAGAAAGATATCAGTAAATTGTTGTCAAGGTGAAGATTGTTGGGTTCTGACAAGGCTTTGGCCTTCCATATACTTGAAAAATGCTTGAGTTTTTTTTGTTTAAATGTTGGAGCTTGTGAGGTGCTTCGATGGGAGTTGTAAATTATTTCTTCTCAAGAGAAATAAAAGATATCATTTCACGTGTCTCTTCATCTTTACTATGTTGTATGATAAGTTTATCTTCTCTCTAATTAATTAACTTGTGTTTTAGAATGTGTAATCCCAACAATTAGTACTTCAAAATTTTACTTATGACATATCAAAAAATACAACTCGACAATGAGTCTTTTATATTATTTCATATTAGTGCATTAAAATTTCACCAATTGCATATCCAAAAGAATACAACTCTACTTTAAACGTTGATGAACATTGGATTAGGTGCACAAAACTCGAGAAATCACATCACTTAAGACACTTCTGACTACATGACATCTCAATGGAAGCAAGCTTTGTCATGGTTAAAAGTGCATTAAGAGGGTGTGCGACATGAAAACATTGGGCTGTAAACTTCTTGAGATAGTGTACATCTTTCCCATTAAATTTTGCAAGTTATTAATATTCTTCAATGATGACCACTGAAATGCTTAAAATCTTTATCACATTAATGCTTAGCTCACAAGTAACATCTTTCCCATTAAATTTTGCAAGTTATTAATATTCTTCAATGATGACAATTGAAATGCTTAAAATCTTTATCACATTAATGCTTAGTTCACAAGTAAGTTATTAATATTTTTCAATGATGGCAATTGAAATGCTTAAAATCTTTATCACATTAATGATTAGCTCACAAGTAACATCTTTCCCATTAAAGTTTGCAAGTTATTAATATTCAATGATGGCAATTGAAATGCTTAAAATCTTTATCACATTAATGCTTAGTTCACAAGTAACTTCTCATAGTTATTGTTATAGTGTCCATCATTCCCATCAAATTTTGTAAATTATTAATATTTTTTAATAATACACCATTTAAATGCTTAAAATCTTTATCAAATTAATGACTAGTTCACAAGTAACTAAACCTAATTAACAATTTTAAATTAATTAGATAAATAGAGATCTCTAACCACTCTTAGTTTTATTGATGTATTACATTGTTAGTTTTATTGATGTATTACATTGTTAGTTGGTGATGTAGTACATAATGAATCAATGTTGCATCGTATTTAGATGGACACGTGAAACAAAATATAGTGTATATAAATGGAGGGATCCTTATTTCTAGGATAAGGAGGAAGTAGTTATATTAATTTTAGAATTTGTTAATTGTATTAGATTTATTCTTCATTTCTAAAATACATGTGAAATGAATTATGAATAATTTATGGTTGAATACAGTAATATAATTTAAATTAGTGGTTTATAAGTACTAAAAGAATATATTATTGATTTGATTATATTTACATTTTATATGTATATTTGTGATTATTGTGTGTGTGAACTAGGTCACTTTGTATAATTGATTGTTGGATACATTCAATATCTAAACTACTTTTCTAGATAACTAGAGAATATAGTGGATCATGTACTTCTATAGATGGAAGTATCTCAATAAAATGATTCAATATCTACACTATTTTTTGGGTTATGTCAAGAATTGTCAATCTTACAATTGCATTAAGTGGTAGCTTGAAGTTGATGGTTGAGAAAGAGAGTAGTCTAAGATTTTAGAGTGGGTAGAAATGTTGATGAAGACCATACTATATAGAGATCAAAGTTCAAATATATTTTTACGTGATTTCAGTATTTTTATTTGTGATGTAAGCATTAAGGGAGTGTCTTAGACTTAATGCTTGTTGGACATTGGGTCCAACACTTCCCACTAGTTCCTCAACATGGGTTAAACCCCTCTTGTGGATCTAACTTTGATGACGATTGTGGCAGAGACTAACGCGTTTGGGTTTTGGTCTAACAGAAATTGTAGTCCAACAATTGGTTTAACATAAATTGTAGTCCAACAAATAGTATACAGCCTGAGTGGGCCTAATGGTTAAGAACATGTGTTTCATCTTAAGAGGTCACAGGTTCAAATCTAGAGGGAGTAGGGTATGTATACCTTTGTAGCCTTTACCAGACCCTAAAATTAGATGATTATTATTATTATTATTATTATTATTATTATTATTATAAGAGGCAGATGCATTTATCTTTATGTTTGAAATCTTTTAATTAACCTACATTCATAAGAAGGATTAAAATTTTTAATCCGATAGCATTATGTTTTTATATCGTATTGCTCACCTTGTCTCTAATCGAAAAGAGATGTAGGTAAATTGGTAGCAACGAAGGATTGGTTCAATCATATGGTAGATACGCCTTTCCTCGCAATTTGAACATGAAATTTTACCTACTTTACCACTGCAACACGAATCTAGAAAACAAAAGGAGATTACTGATTCGGATGTTGTAGCCGCCATGAGATTCATTATTATTTTTACTAAGAAATTATATAGTCTTGTAGTGTACATGACAACGTTTAGCTTCATAGAATGGCTGGGGCTCGTGATTTACAATTTGTATTGCTTACATGGTGCTTGATATTCTATCAGTTCTTGATGTGAAGAGGTTGGTATTCTATCAGTTCGTGATGTTAAACATTACTAATCAAATATATTTTTCATGCAATTTTCCAACTCCTAACTTGTACCAATTTAATTATATCCTACTTGTACAAACAACTTGACTAACCATGTTATGTCACATGAAAATCCGACACTATTTGTACCCATATATATGTTATGGCAGATCGCTATATGCTCTCAAAGTATAGTAAATGTGGACTCATGGATTTAATGTTTGAAAACGATCCTATTTTGATCTACGTGACGTTGATTCGACTTTGGAAAAACATGCAATCATTCAATCGATATGGTGGAAGTAACTACCGGCTAGGTTTTATTAATTCCCCAACTAGAACGTACGTTCGACTGCCCTCCTTGCACCCTAAACCATCCCTCTTTTATTTTATATCACTGTACCCCAATCAGAAGATATAAATAATTAGTTAAATATAAAAATTTAAATAACTTACATAGTACACCCTCTAAAATAATATGAAAATTATGTTAATAATATTGTAATATAATATAAAATTAAATATTATAAAATAAAAGTTAAAACTGTTTTAAAACTAGTGTAAATCTATCTTAAGTTCATATTTATCATGTATCTAGAGGGATCAAATCTTTAGGTTTTTAAGTTGTGAAAAACTTTCCTTAATTTTTACAATTTAAAAAAACTTAAAGCTTATAAATGCATCAAGCTTTTCTCTAAATCTACATACTATTTTGATCACAAAATCAACTAGTTTAAAGAATATCTCCAAACACAACAATAGAAGCAAACTTAATTGAACCAATTCTCTCAAATCCAACAAACTAACAATCTCTTAAATAATAAAATAACATGAACATTTTCTCTAAGACTCTCCCTTAATTTTTATCTTCTTATTCAATCTCATTCTTTCAGTGTTAGTTGTCTTTGCTTGAGTCATGTCTTCATTTCTAGCTTCTGACTTCATACCGCTTGAAGCCATGTTTTTAGTTAGGCTTCATCCCTGATTCTGATTCCTTGTACATGAAAAATACTACTTCCTTCTTTTCTTTCTAGAGACATACATGAGTATAAAAAACAACCCATCTATTGAGATACATGGGTAACTTCTAGTTATGTCCAAATATCATTCAACATTATAAATTCCAAAGATCTAAACTTTGTTGGAGCACATGCAAATTGGATAAACATTGATATGATATTTTATCGATGTGAGATTTGGTAACAGTACTATTGATGTAATATAGGTTTTCATGTACTAGAGTTTATCATCACATGATAATAATATCAGGTTTGGTTATTTTTTTAAATAATTATTAATGTATTGTTTATTTTTTTGAACAATGATCAATAGAATTAGGAAAACTAATTTGAAATGACTAATTTCCATTTTTTGAATTGTAATTTTGAATTTTCTAATGCATAGATGGATACAACACCTTTAGAAACTCCTAATCTATACAATTCCATCAATTGTCAATCAGTGATATATACAATTTTATCAATCTCAAGAATCTATCAGTTTTTTTAATCAATTGATACAATTGATACAATTTCAGTGTGTCATCTCAATAATTGATATATACAATTCCATTTCCTTTAAATTTCTGTCATATTTTTAAACAAAATTGATTAAAAAAAAAATCTTACATGAAAAAATCTAATAAAATAATTAAATAAATAAGTAAATGCACAACTTACAACCTACTTCAAAAGTCCATTAATTTTTGAAAACAAACCTAAATTAATGAAACAATATTATAGTTTCATATAGTCTTAACCTATAACTTTCAAATAAATTTAGAAATTCTCATATACACATGACCATTTTTTTTCAAGAAAATACAATTTATTTTATATTCAAATGTGTGCATGACCAATTTTTTTCAAAAATATACAATTTATTTTATATTTAAATGTGTGTCAAAGAAGCATTTGAAAGGACAATTTAATAGTTACCAATTCCATATAATCTTAACCTAAAACTTAAAAAAATAAAATAAGAAACTATAACATTCATATAACATTCACATGACCAATATTTAAAAAAAAATACAATTTTTTTTATATTCAAATGTGTCAAAGACCCATTTGAAAGGAAAATTTAATTGTTACCAAAAATTTTAGAAACTACAAAATATATGACACATTTTTAAAGAAAAACCATTTTTAAAGGTTAAAAGAAAAGTCACCTAAAATATCATATACTTTTTAAAGAAAGCTTCTATTAATGAAACAAGATTATGGTTTCATATAATCTTGACCTAAAAGCTTCTTAAAAATTAGAAACTATGACATTTGCATGACATATACATATATATCTGGGGAAGATTCAATTGAAAGGGAAATCTATAACTAAGTCTAAAAATTAGATATGACACATATAAAAAAATCTATAAACTAAGGATTTTGAGTATAAATTATAAAAGAATTAGACTTGTTTAAAAGGATATTCTATTATTGTGATTTGTTGGTAGGTTGTGGATGAAACTTTTGTCACAAACAGGTTGAGTTTAGAATAACTAAAAGTTGATAGTTAGGGAATAAAGTTTTTTAATTTTTTATATATTTTAATGTTAAGTATATATATATATTAAAAAATAATTGCATATGTTTAACTTAAAAAATATTGTTAAACATTTATATCTTTTCTCACATATATATATTTATGCATTCTCCATAGGTATATCATCATCTCAACTAACACATAATATATTTTGAACCGTTGCTCCATACTTAGTTGACTTTGATTTAAGTAATTTTGATTAATATAAAAAATAAGTATATAAAGTGAACAAAATGCTTTTATCCATGTGTTTAATTTAAAAAATATTGTTAAGTTGAATTTGTTTTAAGTAACAATATTTATTATTAAAAATAAGTATATAAAGTGAACAAAATGTTTTTATGCATATATTTATTTAAAAAAATATTGTTGATTAATGCTCATAATTTTAATTTTAATTTTTACTAAGTAATTTTTCAAGTAGTTGGCATAGATATATCCTCAACGGACACTAAAATTTATTTTTAAAGCCACCAAACCAAAATCTTATTAAAAAACTATTATCATCCATCTTGTATTAAATTATTGTATATCTTCTGCAGATAATTCATATCACTCATCCTCTTGCACTCCCGCACTTCCGCAATTATGCACTATCATATCAATAATATTGTATAAATTAATAAATAGAACAAAATCTTCTAAAAATACCCACTTTCATTAATTTTCTATAAATTATTGAACAAACTTGTTTTCCACGTTGTGTGGATCATTTTTCTACGACCATACCATATTTTTGCACCTCCGAACAGGTGTAGCCCCCACAGAATGAACAGTTAGTCTATTTTGAACCCTTCTGCAGAGAATTCATATCACTCATCCTCTAGCACTCCTTCACTTCCGCAACTATGCACTTCCAATAGTTCAACAACATGGATTATAACAAACAATGTAATTTGTACAATAACTCTATCATCTATATCATGTTGATTTGCTAATATTTCACGAGTAACTTTGCATACTTCATGAATTTATTTTAAGTGAATTTATTTTAGGTAACAATGTTTATTATAAAAAATAAATATATAAAGTGAACAAAATGATTTTATGTATATGTTTAACTTTAATAATATTTTTGAACATATATATCTTCCACACACACATTCTTTTGCATCTACTCACTCTGCACATATATATCCCCTACAAAACCAACACTTAGTCTATTTTGAACCCTTTATGGAGAATTCATATAATTCTTCCTCCCACACTTTACAACTTTGCACTTGCGATAGCTCCACAACACTTAGAATAGTTTCACAACATAGATTCTTATAAGCGATGTATTCTCTAAGATAATTGAGTCATTTATGGAACTTGATTTGCTAAGATTCCACCACTAACTCTCCATAATTAGTTGAATTTATTTAAAGTAAAAATGTTTATTCTGAAAAATAACTATATAAAGTGAACAATTTTTTATTCTTATGTATACCTTAAAAAATATATAGTCATAATTTTAATTTCAATATTTTACTTAGTCATTTTTCAAGTTGTATATCCCTGCACAAATCTTCTTAAAAAACTAGTTATCATTAATTTTATATAAATTATTGAATAAAAAAAAATCTTACAAAAATATCCACTATCCATAATTTTGTATAAATTATTGAACATACTTCCTACTGCATCAAGGAATCTAAGAAAAGATAAAACTAAAAGTCCATATTATATACTGGTTTTTATACTGAAAAGTTGCAAGACGTATCTATCCTGCTCATAAAAATAAGATAACCTTGAGCAGTTGATATTCACATAAATATATGGAGAGTTTAGTTGATATAATTATGATTTACATTTATTATCTCACATAAGAATTTAATGTATCTTAAAATAAAAACCAAACCAAAATCTTTTAAAACTATCAATTATTATTAATTTTCTAGAATCTTCACAATTAAAATGTAACTCTAAAAAAAAAAAAGTTTTTTTCTTAAAAAAACAATTATCATTAATTTTGTATAAATTACTCAATAGACCAAAATCTTCCAAAAATAACCACTATCAATAATTTTGTATAAATTAGTGAACAAACTTGCTATTGCATAAATGAAGGAGAGAAATGATTTCAAACTAAAAGTCCATATTATATACCATTTTTTACATTGAAAAGTTGCAAGACTTGTCTATCTTGTTCATACAAATAAGAGAACTTAAAGTAATAGTTAGTTCACCCTAAATCCATTGTGAAAGTTCACACTTCAGTACAAGAGTCATAGAAGAGAATATATTAAGGGAAAATGTTATCAATAATACAATTATATGTTAAGATTTTAAGATTGTATTAATAAAAATTATATTCATATATACAAATATGCAATTTTTTCTTACTTAAAAATTAAATTAATAACACGTTGATATGTGCTAAAATTTGTAACGACCCTTGTCGTTACGACTACAAGCGACGCAAAACAAGTGCCGATTGATTTCTTGTTTTCCTACTAGGAAATCAAATGTGGTGTAACAACTACGACCAACCACCCTTTACAATTCACCTTGAGGCACAAGGTGCAAGTAACCAATTAATTGTTTCACTATTAAAGAATTTAGAAAAAAAAACTATTGAATCCTCAACCATTAATCTTATGTGTAACGAACCCTTCATTACGACTACAAGCGAAGCAGAAGTGCAATTTTTTTTTTGTTTTTAGGGAAATAAGGTGACAATGACAACAGTTTACCTCACCACTGATGACGAATGTAAGCATGCAGTCCAGGCAACATACAACTATGACTCAACGCACTAGCACCGGAGAAACGGGGCGAAACATGTGTTAAAACAAGGAGAAATGACTACCTGCCCGACACAATAGGACCATGCCTACAAGCCAAGGGAAAACATCCCCGTCCCGACACAACGAACTTGACAAACAAAGACTAGAACCTCAAGGCGCGTGAACCAAATGCCTGAAGGCATTCAACCTGTGCGCAAAAAAAAACTTACAACGCTCGACGAAACTCACACGAAAGGCACCGACTCTGGCCAAGTTATCATTCATCGCCATCCAAATAGGGTGTGACATGATCCCCTCATCAGGAATCATGTCATCCCCAGGTGACAAACACGTCAATAACCTTGGCGCAACACATCCTATCTAGACCAAGGACTCTAGAAAACTCCAATGCGCTAGGAGCCAAATACTAACAGGGAGACTATAACCACACCCCACAGAAAAGGTCGATGAGACATAAGAGGACGACTACCAAGGAAGTCACGGCTTTGTCAACCACCTGACCCATTCATCAAGTCTAAACTAGTCAACAGTTACAAATGGTTTTTGACATTGAGTATCCATCGAAATTTAGCAAGTCTAAATTATAATTTAGTCTTTAACTTATCAACTGATTAAAAATTAATACAATCCAATCATCCATTCTACTTTACACCATAGCCATTACTTTCAATCTAAATAAACTTACCTTCGAATCAATCGAAAATTCTACAATACAATCAAGCATTAATTTTGTTCGACAACACAGGTATTCCAACAGAGGACGAACACCTTCAGTAACCATTCACATAACCAGATCAAATATCAACACACCGATGTTTTCACGTGGTAAAACCCCTACGGGGAAACATCCACGGACCCAACCAACGTGGCCACTTGGAACAGTTTATTAATGCAAAGAAAAAGATTACAGATAGATTTTACAAGAGAGTTTCTCACAATCGATCATCGGCAAATGACCCTCCATTCTCTTTAAATAGAGATCATGGACCAATCAGGTGCTAAGCCACGAATCAATGGTCGTTAAGATCGAGGAGAGTATGAACTGTCAGATCACTCTATGTCGGGAACATATCGTGACCGTCGGATTTCGTAACTACAAATGCATATTAATGCTTACTAAAGAAACACACTTTTACCTAACGACATATTAGACCAAGTAGATCTTAAATCACTCCTAAGTGTCTAAATATCCTAACATCCCCCCTTAAGAACAACTTGGGATAGGATTGAAGGATTTACAATAATGAAACAAATAGGAGAAGGAATGAGACATTAGAGCCTATCCCCCCTTAATGACAACGTCCTGAACTCCTAACATAGATCGAAGTTTGGAAAAATTCGCTTCTATAAGAGACTTTGTGAAAATGTCGGCAACTTGATCTTCTGTAGGGAAAAAGAGCACTTCAATAACTTGATCATGAATGAGCTTTCTGATGAAGTGCATGTGTAGCTCGATGTGTTTGCTGCGCTGATGTTGAACTGGGTCTTTGGCAAGCTTGATGGCACTTTGACTGTCACACCAAAGTCTGGTCGGATGCTAGTGCTGGAATCCAAACTCTAAAAGGATCTGTCGAAGCCACAGGGCTTCTTGACTTGCATTTACCACTGCTCGGTACTCTGCTTCTGCTGAAGAAAGTGCAATAGCCTGTTGTTTCTTACAGGCCCAAGTGATAGGTCCTGAACTAAGGCTGAAAACATAACCTGCAGTAGACTTCCGATCATCGGGTCGCCAACCCAATCTAAATCAGTGAAACCAACCAATAAGGGAGTCCCCCCTGAACTGTAATGTATCCCAAACTGAACAGTACCACGAACATAGCGAAGTATCCTTTTAGCTTCTTTCCAATGGCTGTCATGGGGTGTTTGCATATATCGGGCAACAAGACCAACAACAAAGGAAAGGTCAGGATGGGTATGAGTCAAGTATAAGAGGCTACCAACTAACTGACGATACAAGGTGGCATCAACTTCAAGAGAAATACAAGTGGCAGAAAGTTTGACTCCAGACTGGAAGGGAGAAGGGGTTGGTTTACAATCGTCCATGTGAAAGCAACGAAGAAGGTCACAAGCATACTTAGACTGGGAAAGAAAAATTCCTTCATTAATTTGCAAAACTTGGAGGCCAAGGAAATAGTGCAAAAAGCCTAAGTCTGTCATTTCAAATTTCTTCTTAAGGCTGGTTTTCACATGGTTTAAAAGTTTTGAGTCATTGCCAGTAAGGATAAGGTCATCAACATAAAGGACAAGGATGATGAGATGGCTTCCTACTTTCTTGGTATAGACAGTAGGATCAGAATGGCATCTAGAGAATCCAGTGGCAATAAGAAAGCTATCCATTTTGGCATACCAAGCTCGGGGAGCTTGCTTGAGACCATAAAGAGATTACAACCCTTAGATCCTTGATTACAACTTGGTGAGGTGAAAACTCGACGGTTTTACCTTCACCTGAATGAGTGGTTTGATATACTGAGAGAAGGTTACAAGAAAGATATGGAACACATAATACATCATTGAAATGACCATTTTGTACCTGAATTGTTCCAGATCCTACAACACTAAGAGATCTATCATCACCAACAAATATTTCCTTGGTGTTACAT
>ML782344.1:546583-581941 GCA_009831015.1 Picea engelmannii | reverse complement strand
ACACAGATTCAATCTTGTCCCAAGCTTCTTCGGGGTCATCAATTCCTTGAAGATGGTACCTTAGATCAGGAGAGATGGACATTCCAATTAGTCCACGTGCTTCGTCATTCCTATTATCCCATTTGGCTTTCTTATCATCATCAATGGGGGTTGTTTCCGTTCCCATAGTAATCTGGTACATGCCTTTGCTTCTTAATAAATCTTCCATATGGGATCTCCATTGGAAGTAGTTGTTGTTGGTAAGCATGACATTACTTGTAGAAGCCATATTAAATATGCAGATAATGCAGATTTAAAAACCAAAACTAATGATCTGGATGGAAAGATCTCGAAAAGTTATGCGGTTTTAAAAAAAACGGCACTGAAAACGAACTTCTGATGTGAGAGTTATGCCATTTTTAAAAAAATGCATAAACGGTAACCAAATAACCACGTGATACTGTAAGTTACTTTATGAAGTGACCCACTTTTATAAAGAGAAGTGGGAATCACTTTTACAATGAGGTTACCTTATAACAAAAAAGTTGCATGCAAAATAACTCTAATATAAAGCTACTTATAGTGATTCACTTTTATACTTGAAGTGAAATGCACTTTACAATTTTTAGCATGAACTTTTTCAAAAAAAAAGTAACAAAAGAGAGACTTGAACTCAAGACCTCTTACTTAATAAGGAAACTTTTAACCAAATGGTCTAGCAAAACATATTGTAATGTTCAGAAGGAGGATTGTTGTTGTTGTTGTTGTTGTTGACGACCTTGGAGAGCATGCTCCAAAAAAACTCTTTTCACACAAGAAAAAAATTTCGCTTCTCGATGACAACAAGGGTTAGATCTCGGTTAGCTTACCCGAAAGATGCACCTTTTCCTATATGTTTCTGATTTACCGAGATCGCACAAGGCGCGGGGAAAAGAGCATACGCAGATCTGAAAGAGTAGCAGCCCGAAAAAAAAAATACAAACCAAAATAAAATCAAAACTTTGCAAAAAAATTTAAAAATGCGTATTCAGACTTTATACCTCCAGATTCTGACTGTAATGGCCGTATCTTGGGCAAACGGAAACCTTTTCGAGTGAAACGAAAAGTGTTCCTGAATGAAAACCATGCTCCGGACGCAATGAAATAGTCCTTTCATCCAAAAAATGTACATAAATGCCAGAAAATGGAGATGAGGAAACTCGGCTTCACTATCTCGATCTACAACAGGAGCGGGTCTTCAAACAGGCTCTGATACCATGTTTGACAACACAGGTATTCCAACATAGGACGAACATCTTCAGTAACCACTCACATAACTAGATCAAATATCAACACACCGATGTTTTCACGTGGTAAAACCTCTACGGGGAAACATCCACTGCCCCAGCCAACGCGGCCACTTGGAGCAGTTTATTAATGCAAAGAAAAAGATTACAGAGAGATTTTACAAGAGAGTTTCTCACAATCGATCATCGGAAAATGACCCTCCATGCTCTTTAAATAGAGATCATGGACCAATTGGGTGCTAAGCCACGGATCAATGGCCGTTAAGATCGAGGAGAGTATGGACCGTCAGATCACTCTATGTTGGGAACATATCGTGACCGTCGGATTTCCTAACTACAAATGCATACTAAGGCATACTAAAGAAACACACTTTTACCTAACGATATATTAGACCAAGTAGATCTTAAGTCACTCCTAAGTGTCTAAATATCCTAACAAATTTCAATCGAATTAACCTCAATTATGAATTAGTTCGTCAATGTTGCATTATGATTTAATCATTAACTACAATTTAATTTAGCAAGATTAATCTGTACTTTGGTCAATACTCCTAAACTCATTTAACCATTAATCACCATCTAAAAGGGTAATTCTAAGTAATCCCCAAAATTACCATCTAACTATCAAATGACAATATATAACTACATTAGCCACATCAATGTAAAATGCTACAATATCACACTTGTAATCAATTCAATTACACATGCCGTCTATCTAAGATATCCGTACCAAAAATAACTAGGTGTCTATAACAAAAAGAAGGGCATTATTCACTATTAACATCGTTGTAGAAATTGACATCACTGTGAAAATGAATATCAATAAGGAAAGCGTTGTCCTTTGACATTGTTGTAGAAATTAGCCTGGCAATTAACATGGCAGTTACATAGCAATTAATCTGACCAATAACATGGTTGTAGCAATTAATGTTTGGCAGTGAGAAGGTTGGGTACACTCAAATTGAATGAGAATAAGAAGACAATACAAACTGAAAAAGAATCAACTCGTGGTCATTCAACAATCAACGCGGTCAACATTCTAAATAGCAAATTTGTGTCCCTTCAACAACGAACTCAGTCAATACTTTTTGGGCAAATCCGTGGTTATTTACATCAAACTCAGTCACATTTAATAGGAAAAGCGTTGGCATTTAAGCAACAATCTCGGTCTCATTTTAAAAGAAGAATCATGGGCATTTAAACAACAATCTCAGTCTCATTTTAAAAGAAAAATCGTGGGCATTTAAAAAACAATCTCAATCTCATTTAAAAGAAAAATCATGGGCATTTAAACAACAATCTCAGTCTCATTTTAAAATCAAAATCGTGGGCATTTAAACATCAATCTCAGTCTCATTTTAAAAGAAAAATCGTGGGCAGTTAAAAAACAATCTCGGTCTTATTTTAAAAGCAAAATCATGGGAATTTAAACAACAATTTCAGTCAACTTTTAAAAGCAAAAATGTGGGCATTTCAACAACAATCTTTGTCAAAATTTAAAAGAAAAAATGTGGCCATTTCAACAACAATCTTTGTCAACTTTTAAAAGAAAAAATGTGGGTATTCAACAACAATCTCTGTCAACTTTTAAAAGCAAAAACGTGGTAATTCAACGACAATCTCTGTCAACTTTTAAAAGCAAAAACGTGGGCATTCAACGACAATCTATGTCAACTTTTAAAAGAAAAAACATGGGCATTTCAACAACAATATCTGTCAACTTTTAAAAGCAAAAACGTGGGCATTCAATGGAAATCTATGTCATCTTTTAAAAGAAAAAATGTGGGCACTTCAACGACAATCTTAGACACATTTTAAATGGAAAAATCGTGGTTTCCCTTTTTCATTTCCTGGATGCCAAATGCAAATGCATACAGGAATGACCAAAACGCCCTTCCCTTACCAGGATACCAATTATAAAAACGCAAACAGGGAAATGATTTTGTTTTTCCATTGCCAGGATACCAATACAACTCAGACATGAATAACACAAAAAAGACGTTTTTCCATTTCCAGGATACCAAATATAAAAATGCAGACACATAATAAAATCATTTTTCCATTGCGAGAATACCAATAAAACCCAGACAGGAATAACAAATAAAAACATTTTACCATTCTAGGATACCAATACAAAAATGCAGACATGAAATCAATTCATTTTTCCATTGCCAGAATACCAAATATAAAAATGCATACAGGGAATCAAATCATTTTTCCATTGCCATAATACCAATACAACAAAGATAGGAATAACAAATAAAAACGTTTTTCCATTCCAGGATACAAATACAAAAAAGTAGACATGAAATCAATTTGTTTTTCAAGTGTCAGACTACCAATATAGCTCAGACAAGAATAACAAATAAAAACATGTTTCCATTTCCAGGATACCAATACAAAAATGAAGACAAGAAATCAAATCATTTTAACATTTCCATAATACCAATACAACGCAGACAATAGTAAGAGAAACGCAAGGATCCAATGGGAAAATTCATTGAAATGATCACATGGATTCTATCAGTCAAGGCGTAGAGAAAAACCAACAAGGACGCAAGATATTCCCTACACATAGGTCTTTGCTAGATGGCGTAAGTCAAAAAATCATCCAAGGACAATAACGGAGGTAGGCGGTTGACAAGAACGTCCTTCGCTCATCATCCAGGCACAAAAAAACAGGATGTTGAGATCCATGGCTCTATTAACGTCGAACCGAGAACCGTATATCGGGCTCCTGTTCTACTGCTCAGGCGGGGACTAATGAGCTAGGGACGAAAGGAACAAACAACTACAATATTCACAAATCAATACACCACAGGGTAGTTAGGACATGCCGAGAATTGAAGGCCATGAAAGTCAATCAATCATCGAGCTATAGGCTATGGAAAAATTCAGTCATCAACTAGAATGCTAAGAAAATCAATTTACTTACCCAACTAAATATGCATATCCCAAGCATAAATCCTAGTACAATCTACCATGCAAAAATAAAGAAAGTGTATCGTTGCCTGAATTCCCTCTCTGAGTTGATCTCGTGTGCTCCTTGCAACTCACGTTTTCCGACTGATGAGACTTCATCGATACCTCCCATCCAATCCCAGGGGTACTCTTCTTCCCACTTAGCCCCCCGATATGCAAAGGGGCCACGCACACTAACCAAGAATCAACTAGCCCCCAGCTCACCTCGCAAGGCTGAGCTACCACTCCTCACCATGCAGGGTATCCCAACTCCCACAAGTTAAGTCAGTCAAGTATAGATTTCTGCAGCGTAACATTACGCAAAACAGAAGAGATCCATCATCCTTCTCCTCCCTCCATTATATAGAGTTTCGAAGTCCCTTACCTTCCAAAATCCCATTTTATTTAAAGTTTAATAAATTAATTCATACAAATTCCTCCCCGTACATGTGTCACCCATCCCCTTCATTCCTCCAAAAACTAATTTATTTTATTAATAAATTACCCTTATTTTCCTCACCCACCTAGAGTCATTCCTAGAATCACTCCTAGGTGTCCCCAAATTCCCTTAGAAGTTTTAATGACTTTCTCCATTGCCAATTTACTAGTTGAGTTAATTTAGAAAGCTCTTAAATGCTAGATACCTTGCTAAGTTTGACTTTCTGTTGTTTCCCTTTTCCTTTTATGTTTCCCTCTTTTCCTAGTTTCCTAATTATTTTAGATTTCCCTCTTTCACCTTTTCATTTAGAACTCAATTTGGTAGATGTAGAAATTAACTTTTTCCGTTTTCCTTTTTTAATTAATAAATTTTAAATTATCATAATATAATAAATCAATTATTTCCCCTTTTTTTAAATTTTTATCCCAACAGATTTTTATGAATCAATTAAATTACTTACTCCCTTCTTGTTACAAGATTAATGAACATTATCATCATTATTTATTATTTATTATATATATATATATATATATATATATATATATATATATATATATATATATATATATTAAAAGGATAGAAAAATTCTGCCACCAATATAATTTAGACCTAGACTTTAATTTTCGTGTTGAACGACATTTTATTAGGGAAATTCTTTTAAAAATTTCTTATCACGTTACTCGTCCTAAGGCCATATAGGTTCCGTCATTTATCCTTAATAACGCAGCGTGCCCTTCAGGATGCACTAGGTGCTCCAAGGGTGCTACTCGCCTCATTTTTTTCCCTTGCGTGACGTGCCATTCAGGATGCACTATGTGTTCCAAGGGTGCCACTCCCCTCTTTCCATTTTTCTTGCACGATGTGCCCTTCAAGACGCACCACATGCTCCAAGGGTGCCACTTGCCTCTTGACTAACTTGGAAGACATCAAAAACCCCTGGAGTCAATACTCCGCTAGGCGAACTTGTGGAAGACTAAGGACCTCTATAGAATAAGGCCCTCGCCCTATTTTGCACCTCTTAGAATCATCTTGAGTGACTATCGCAGTATTCCCTCACGACATCATGGGTCCTCTCGAACTAGGTAAATATTAACCTATAGTTCAAGCCACGGTGGGAGTGTTAGTAGGTTGTGGCAGGGTTGTTGTCCACACCTCTCCCTCAACATCTCTGGTAGTCGTGCATGACCCCTCTACCCCACATGTGAGTCTAGTCGGCAAGCTATCGTCAACCTGCATCATCAACAAATCATGTCATAAATATATCCCTAATCATATCGTATAATCAAATGCACTAATTTCACATATAAAACAATCAAACCCCAATAGTTCACTCCCCGACTCGATCCAGATTCCAAGGGGTTCAATCGATGCCTCTGCACCCTCGAGGTCTGAAATCCTGCACACTCAGTAAAATCGAGTCAATAGCACCTATCTATGTCAATGCAACAAAACAACATGACAACAACCCATAATGCCTCATAATCAAAATCAATGTTTTAATAGCATAATAATATGGATCACTTGCGAGCAAGTGTCCTTAAAGAATAAGTTCGCTCAGTGCGCAAGGACGGGATGTTACATAAACCCCCTCTTGGTCTAAACTTCATCCCGAAGTTTCACAGTATAAGTGACAAAATAATGTGTATCAAAGTATCATAAGTCTATCTATCAAACAAAAATGGAAACTGTTGGCGCATATCATATGTGTCCTCCCAGGTCGTCGAGTGCGGACTATAGTTGTCCCACTGGACCTTGACCTGATCTACTATTCGACGTTGTAGCTGTCGAACACGATGATCCGGGATGCAGATTATCTCAGTCGTGAGCACCCCCTCGTCCGATACCCACCAGGTGCTCGAGTCAAAACATGTGTAGGATCACTAATCAAAATGTCTCAAACAGAGACGTGAAATACATCATCCAAAATGCCTCACAAATCAGGAAAGGCTAGTCAATAGGACATGGGCCTCTCCTTTCCACAATCTCATAGGTTACCACGAACCTAGGAGATAGTTTAAACCATTTTTTTAACAACATCAAACTCTTATGCAGTTTTAGCCACAAGAATACTCGATCGCCACATTGTAACTATGGTCGACACGATGCGCATTGACATAACTCTTATGTTTATCATGTGCTTCCTTGATCCTTTTTCTTATAGCTTGCATTTAAACTATGATTTCTTGGAACACTTTCGGTCCCACTAGGACCCTATCCTCAAGCGATCCCAACTCAAAGGCGTCTGACATAGTCACCCGTAAAGAAACTCGAAGGGTGTCATCTTAATGGTTCTTTGGTAACTGTTGTTATAAGCGAATTCCACCAGTGGCAAGAGTTCCTCCCAACTCTTTTATTTGTCCATCACGTACATGTGCAACATGTCCTCCAAGGTCTGATTCGTTCATTTGGTCTGCTTGTCAGTTTCCTGGTGATATGTAGTACTAAAGTTAAGTTGGTTTCCCAAGGCCTCTTGGAAACTAGTCCAAATCATCCAGTAAACATCGATCCTCGATCGGATATAATCTTCTTAGGCACGCCATGTAGCCTCACAATCTCACTGATGAAAACTTTATCTATGTCAGGTGTTTGATACATCGTATGCACATGAATAAAATGAGAACTCTTCTTCAGAGTGTTGATTACCACAAATTTGAGTCATGTCTCCCTACCGTCAATGGCAATCCAACCACAAAATCCATCAAAATAACTTACCATTTCAATTCCGGCATAGCTTGTGGCTGTAGTAATCATATTGGATGTCTATGTTCATCCTTTACCTGGTGACATTCTAGACATTTGTCCACATAGTTAACTATGTCGGCCTTCATTCCTTTCTAGAATAATAAGGGCTTAAGGTCCACCCTCATCTTCGTGACCCCCAGGTGAGCCATGTATACTGCTCTATGAGCCTCATTTAGGAGTAGGCTCCTCAACTCATCGTTCGGTGGTACGTAAATCCGATTTTTAAACCTCAATAATACATTGTCGTCAAACATAAATGCTTGAAATATTGGTATCATCATTGTGTTTTGTCCGATACAATCCTCGACCTCTTTGTACCATTCATCATCGTGTTGTAAAGTTAGAATATTTTCACGTAGATTCGTCTGAAGAGGCAACACCAAAAATATTTTTGGTCTTTGACCCAATGCATTAGCCACTCGATTCACTATTCCTTTTATGTAAGTAATCTCGAATTTTTACTCTCTAAGTAATTCCGACCAACGTCGTCGCGCGTTCAAGTCACTTTGCGTAAAGATGTTGTAGTCCACATTGCTTCGTCTTTAGTTCCAATTTTCAACCAACAAGGTAGTGTCTCCAAACCTTCAAGGCATATACAAAGGATAACAACTCCAAATCGTGCATCACATAGTTTCCTCATGCCTTCTCAGGTTTGTCGAGATGTAAGAGATTACTCGATCGTCTTGCATCAAGACTCCACCTAAGACTTCCTTGGATGCGTCAGTGCATACCAAGAAGTTCGTGTCCATGTCAAGGACCTTTAGTATTGATCTTGTTGACAACAACTCCTTGAGCCTCCAAAATGCCTCCGAGCATTTCTTGGTCCCAACAAACTTCTTGTTCTTATTTTGCAACTCCAATATCGGATTTTCTATCTTCGAAAATCCCTCGACGAACGACTGATAGTATCCTGCTAAACCCATGAAGCTACGTACTTCTGGGACATTCATCGGTGCAGTCCCTTCCATAATAGCCTCGACCCTTGCTAGATCCATGACGATACCTTCGCCGAAGATGACATGCCCTAAGTAGTGAATCTTCGACTGATAAAAAGAGCATTTGGAAAAATTCTCATACAATGTGTGCTCTCGAAAACACTATAGTACCAAGCATAAGTGCTTGTCATGCTCCTCCGTTATACAAGAGTATATCAAAATATCGTCAATGAATACTTGGACGAACTTGTCCAAGTACTCGTGGAACACCTCGTTCATCAAACTCATAAATACCCCTGGGGTGTTTGTCATTCCAAATGGTAAAAAATCAAACTTGTAATGTCCAAACCTCATCCTAAAGGCAGTCTTAGGGACATCATCATCCTTAATCTATAACAGGTGGTATCCTGATCGCAAGTCAATATTTGAGAACACCATTGTGCCCTTCATTTGATCAAACATATCATCAATCTTTGGCAATGGATATTGATTCTTGATCATTTCCTTGTTCAATTGACGGTAGTCAATGCAGAGCCTCCTCAACCCATCCTTATTTCATATGAAAATAATGGGTGCACCCCACGATGACACACTTGTACGTATCAGTCCCAAGTCCAACAATTCATTTAGTTGCATTCTCAACTCCTATGACTCTAGGGTCGACATCCGATAAGGAATTCTAGCTATCAGTTCAGTCCCCGGTTTTAGGTCTACAGTAAACTTCAATTCACTCTCCGACGACATCCTAGGTAACTCCTCCAGAAAGACGTCTGCAAACTCTCTCACCACCGGAAGGTGTTCTAGGCCTTTCGTTACTACCTTCTCGTTTAACTCAAGGATTGCATAAAGCTTACACCTCTTGCGCATGATCTTCCGTAGCTATAAGGAAGAGATGAACCTCAGGGAAACTCCCTAGTTTCGACCTACAATCACACTTGTCTGTACCTGAAGTGGAGGATGACATCCCACCGACCTGAAATCCTAGTCTGTTCTGTGGAATAGGCCTAAACTGCTACTGCTGTGGTCGATGTTGTTGTTGATGTTGTGGTCCCTTATAAGGTGTCTTCTTCTTAGGTGTCAGTCATCGAGGTGTAGTGAAAGTGGATCCCCTTTCGAAGCCATGATATCTTGGCGTATGTCTGGCTGGTGTCTGATGCTGCTATGCACCAGATGACACCTGCCCTGCTGGTCTCATTGGAGTCCTTCTGTTACCCCCGCTGATAAGATCCTCCTCTACTATGAGGGCCTTCTAGACGACAACATCCAGGTTTTGAGGCATCGAAATTCTAACCTTTCCACGTAAACTTCCAATAAGGCCGAACACGAACCTATTGACCTTAAGTTTCTCAGTATTAAGGTGCGGAGCATATCGAAGAAGCTCCATAAAATGGGCCTCGTACTTGGGCACCGTACGTCCACCCTGTCATAAGGCATTGAACTCATTGAGATGATTCTCAATGAATTCCTCTTATAGGTACCTCTATCAGAATCGTTCCTCGAACATTTCCTGAGACACTCTTCGATGACCATGTTCAAAGTGGCAGGAGCATCTTCCGCCATAGAAGAGCGTTTCCCTTCATTTGAAACACAACCATGTGTACCTTCATGCTGGAAGTCATAATCACAAAGCATGAATCATAACACCTTGCTTTACAACCGTGCCTCGACGACATAACCATCTGCGACACTCGTGGAATCAAGAAATCAACTCTCTCGAGTTCTCGATGGATGCTAACGGTACTGGATAGGGCACGTTGTGGACCCTCAGGGGTACAGGTGCCCTGGCCTCATCTCAGTATTGATGGTGAATCAAGGCCCTTTGATATTACCTGGAAGGGCCTTGTCAGACCATCATCATCCCTTAAAATAAGGGAATCCATCCCAAAGACTTGTTCTTCCCCTTGGGGGTTTGACTCCGAGGGTGTGGGAATTTCTGGAGGTGTTACACCTCCTTCTTGGGCACCATGCAGTGAACCTCTGAGGCGTCCTCTATATGAGATCACCACAAGGACAAGTTAAGGTTTTTAGTCAGTGCTAAAAAATTAAAGGTTTACTGTAGTAGAAAGCCTGACAATCCACAGTCCCAGGGTTGAACCCTCTCTGATACTATATGTAAGCACCCCTTCGTTATGACTACAAGTGAAGAAGAAGTGAATTTTTTTTTTTTTAGGTAAAGAAGGTGACGATGATAACAATTTACCTCACCAATGATGACAAACGTAAGCATGCAGTCCAGGCAACAGGAAACTATGACTCAACTCACTAGCACAGGAGAAACGGGGAGAAACATGCATTAAAACAAGGAGAAATGACTACCCGCCTGACACAACAGGACCATGCCTACAAGACAAGGTAAAAAATCCCCCTCCCAACACAACGAACTTGACAAACAAAGACTATAACCTCAAGGCACACGAACCAAACACCTGAAGGCGTTCAACCCGTGCACAAGAAAAAACTTACAACGCTCGACGACACTCACACGGAAGCCATCAACTCCATCCAAGTTATCATTTGTCATTATCCAAATAGGGCACGCCATGATCTCCTCATCAGGAATCATGCCGTCCCCAGGTGATAGACACGTCAATAACCTTGGCGCAACACATCCTATATGGACCAAGGACTCTAGAAAACTATGACACGCTAGGAGCTGAATACTGACAGGGAGACTATACCCACACCCCACATAAAAGGTCAAAAAGACACAAGAGGACAACTAACAGGGAATTCATGGCTTTGTCAGCCACCTGACCCATTCATCAAGTCTAAACTAGTCAACAGTTACAAATGGTTTTTGACATTGAGTATCCATCGAAATTTAGCAAGTCTAAATTATAATTTAGTCTTTAACTTATCAACTGATTAAAAATTAATACAATCCAATCATCCATTCTACTTTACACCATAGTTGTTACTTTCAATCTAAATAATATCACCTTCGAATCAATCGGAAATTCTATAATACAATCAAGCATTAATTTCAATCGAATTAACCTCAATTACGAATTAGTTCGACAATGTTGCATTATGATTTAATCATTAACTACAATTTAATTTAGCAATATTAATTTGTACTTTGGTCATTAATCACCATCTAAAAGGGTAATTCTAAGTAATCCCCGAAATTACCATCTAACTATCAAATGACAATATATAACTACATTAGTCACATCAATGTAAAATGCTACAATATCACACTTGTAATCAATTAAATTACACATGTCGTCTATCTAAGATATCCATACCAAAAATAACTAGGTGTCTATAACATTAATAAGGGAACTATTAACTGTTAACATCGTTGTAGCAATTGACATCAATGTGGCAATTAATATTAAGAAGGAAATTGTTGTCCTTTGACATTGTTGTAGCAATTAGCCTGGCAATTAACATGGCAGTTACATAGAAATTAATTTGACCAATAACATGGCTATAGCAATTAATGTTTGGTAGTGAGAAAGCTAGGTACACTCAAGTTGAAGGAGAATAAGAAGACAATACAAACTGCAGAAGGATCAACTCATGGTCATTCAACAATCAACACAGTCAACATTCTAAATAACAAATCTATGTCCCTTCAACAACGAAATCAATCAATATTTTTTGGGCAAATACGTGGTTATTTACATCAAACTCGGTCACATTTAATAGGAAAAACATGGGCATTTAAAAAACAATCTTAATCTCATTTTAAAAGCAGAATCGTGGGCATTTAAACAACAATCTCAGTCTCATTTTAAAAGAAAAATCGTGGGCATTTAAACAACAATCTTAGTCTCATTTTAAAAGCAAAATCGTGGGCATTTAAACAACAATCTCAGTCTCATTTTAAAAGAAAAATCATGGGGATTTAAACAACAATCTCAGTCTCATTTTAAAAGAAAAATCATGGGCAGTTAAACAACAATCTCAGTCTTATTTTAAAATAAAAATCGTGGGCATTTAAATAGCAATAGTAGTCAACTTTTAAAAGCAAAAACGTGGGCATTTCAACAACAATCTCTATCAACTTTTAAAAGCAAAAACGTCGGCATTCAACAACAATCTCTATCAACTTTTAAAAGCAAAAACGTCGGCATTCAACAACAATCTCTATCAAATTAAAAAAAAAAAGACCTGGCCATTCAACGATAATCTTTGTCAACTTAAAAAAAAAAAACGTGGGCATTCAACGACAATCCCTGCCAACTTTTAAAAGAAAAAATATGGGCATTTCAACAACAATCTCTGTCAACTTTTAAAAGAAAAAACCTGGGCATTCAACGACAATCTCTGTCAAGTTTTAAAAGCAAAAATGTGGGCACTTCAATAGCAATCGCAAGCATGTTTTAAATGGAAAAATTGTGGTTTTCCTTTTTCATTGCCCGGATGCCAAATGCAAACACATACATGAATGACCAAAATGACCTTCCCTTACAAGGATACCAATTATAAAAACGTAGACAGGGAAATGATTTCATTTTTCCATTAATAGGATACCAATACAATGTAGACATGAATAACATAAAAAAAACGTTTTTCCATTTCCAGGATACGAAATATAAAAATGCAGATAGAGAATCAAATCGTTTTTCCATTGCGAGAATACCAATACAATGCAGAAAGGAATAACAAATAAAAACATTTTACCATTCCAGGATACCAATACAAAAATGCAGACATGAAATCAATTCATTTTTCCATTGCCAGAATACCAGATATAAAAATGCAGACAGGGAATCAAATCATTTTTCCATTTCCATAATACCAGTACAATGCAGACATGAATAAAAAATAAATAAAAAATTCCATTCGAGGATACCAATACAAAAATGCAGACATGAATAAAAAAATAAAATAAAAAATCCATTCGAGGATACCAATACAAAAATGTAGACATGAAATCAATTTGTTTTTCCATTGCCAGACTAACAATACAACACAGATAGGAATAAAAAATAAAAACATTTTTCCATTTTCAGGATACCAATATAAAAATGCAGACAGGAAATCAAATCATTTTTCCATTTCCAGACTACCAGTACAATGCAGACAAAAGTAAGAGAAATGTAAGGATCCAATGGGAAAATTCATTGAAATGATCGTAGGGATTTTATCAGTCAAGGCGTAGAGAAAAACCAACAAGGACGCAAGATAATCCATATGTAGAGGTCATTGGTAGATGGCGCAAGTCAAACAATCAGCCAAGGACAATAACAAAGGTAGATGGATGACAGGAAAGTCCTTCACTCATCATCCACGCACAGAAAAGCAGGGCGTTGAGATCCATAGGTCTATTAACATAGAAGCGACGACCGTAGATCAGGCTCCTGACTGACTGCTCATGTGAGGACTGATGAGCTAGGGATGAAAGGAAAAAAAAACCACAATCTTCACAAATCAATACACCACAGGGCGGTCAAGACATGTTGGGAATCGAATGCCATGGGAGTCAATCAATCATCGAGCTATAGGCTATGGAAAAATTCATTCATCAACTAGAACACTAAGACAATCAATTTACTTAGCCAATTAAATATCCAGATCCCAAGCATAAATCCTACTACAATCTACCATACAAAAATAAAGAAAGTGTATCGTTGCTTGATCGCCCTCTCTGAGTTGATCTTGCATGCTCTGTGCAACTCCCGCTTTTCGATCGACGAGACTTCACCAGTAGCTCCTAGCCAATGCTAGGGGTACTCTTCTTCGCCTTAGCCCCTCAAGACGCAAAGGAGCCATGCACACTAACCAAGAATCAACTAGCCCCCAGCTTGCCTCACAAGGCCGAGTGACCACTCCTCACTGAGCTAGGTATCCCAACTCCCACCAGTTAAGTTATTCAACTATATATTTCTGTAGCATAACGTTATGCAAAATAGAAGCGATCCATCATCCTTCTCCTCCCTCCATTATATAGAGTTTCGAAGTCCCTTACCTTTCCAAAATCCCATTTTATTTAAAGTTTAATAAATTAATTCATAAAAATTCCTCCTCGTACATGTGTCACCCATCCCCTTCATTCTTCCGAAAACTAATATCTTTAGTTAATTAATTACCCTTATTTCCCTCACCCACCTAGAGTCATTCCTAGAATCACTCGTAGGTGTCCCTAAATTCCCTTACAAGTTTTAATGACTTTCCCCATTCCCAATTTACTAGTTGAGTTAATTTAGAAAGCTCTTAAATGCTAGATACCTTGCTAAGTTTGACTTTATTCTTTTTCCTTTGTGTTTCCCTTTTCTTTTTATGTTTCCCTATTTTCCTAGTTTCCTAATTATTTAAGATTTCCCTCTTTCCACTTTTCATTTAGAACTCAATTTGGCAGTTGTAGAAATTAACTTTTCCCTTTTCCCTTTTTAATTAATAAATTTTAAATTATCATAATATAATAAAACAATTATTTCCCCCTTTTTTTTTAATTTTTATCCCAACAGATTTTTATGAATCAATTAAATTACTTACTCCCATCTTGTTACAAGATTAATGAATAGAAAAATTCTTGTTGGGTGACAATTTTTGTGCCGGGGGACAATTTATTAGGGAAATTGTTTTAAAAATTTCTTATCCTGTTACTCATCCTAAGGCCATCTAGGTTCATTCATTTATCATTAACAATGTGACGTTCCCTTTAGGACGCACTAGGTGCTCCAAGGGTGTCACTCGCCTCATATGTTTCCCTTGTGTGATGTGCCCTTCAGTATGCACTACGTGCTCCAAGGGTGCCACTCGCCTCTTTCCATTTTTCTTGCGCAACGTGCCCTTCAAGACGCACCATGTGCTCCAAGGGTGCCACTCACCTCTTAACTGACTTGGTAGACATCAAAAACCCCTGGAGTCAATACTCCGCCAGGTGAACCCGTGGGAGAATAAGGGCCTCTAAGGAATAAGGCCCCCGCCTTATTGTGCCCCTTAGAATCATCGTGAGCGACTGCCGCAGTCTTCCCTCACGACATCATGGGTCCTCTTGAACTAGTTAAATGTTAATCTATATTTCAATCCATGGTGGGAGTGCTAGTTGGTTGTGGCAAGGCTATTTTCCACACCTCTCCCTCAACATCTATAGTAGTGATGTATGACCCCTCTATTCCACATGTGAGTCTGGTCAACAAGATATCTTCGGCCTGCATCATCAACGAATCATGTCAAAAATATATCCATAATCATATCATCTAATCAGATGCACTAATATCACATATAAAACAATCAAACCCCAATAGTTCACTCCACGACTCAATTTGGATTCCAAGGGGTTCCATCGATGCCTCTGTGCCATCGAGGTCTGAAATCCTACACACTCAGTAAAATCGAGTCAATAGCACCTGTCTATGTCAATGCAGCAAAACAACATGACATCAACCCATAATGTCTCATAATCAAAATCAATGTTTTAATAGAATAATAATCTGGGTCACTTGCGAGCAAGTGTCCTCAAATAATAAGTTCGCTCAGTGCGCAAGAGAAGCATGTTACATTGTGCAACGTAACTACAGTCAAGACAGGGTTAAAGATTGCAACCATCTAGATGTACCTCAATACCATCTTTTCATCAAGAACCTATTCTAGCACAAAGTATCTTACCTCATCCAAAAGTTAACATAAATAACAACCTTCAAATAACATTTACCTTTCATAAAAAGGGGTAGAATTAAATAATACTTTCCCATCAAAATAGAAAATTCTAAATAACACTCCTCTTTAAAATAACAAATTCTAAATAACACTTACTCATTAAATTAGAAATTTATAAATCACACCTCCTCATTAAGTTAGTAATTTCTAATTAACACCTCTCATTAAAATAATAGTTTCTAAATAACAATCCTCATTGAAGGTCCGCATGCATACATACCGAATTTAAAAAAAAAAACTAAGATTATTAAAGTTAAAATACAGACTTTGATTATTGTTTAGTTAATTTAAGGATAGCTATCAATTAAAATAATTTAAGGATAACAACAAATATTTTGGGAATATATATAGAAGGAACAAGTTTTTAAGTAGTATAAATGATTGAACTTTCATAGAAGGTTATTAAATTATCATGAATCAACGGGTTGAATGATTTTGAAGTCTACAGTAATATTACTATCTATTAAATGAAATCGTTGTCTTAACAATTGATAGCATTGATATCCTGTCTTTAAATCTATGTCCAACAATGATAATGCAGAGTTAAATATGATATAGTTGTGTAACTAACAGTAATATCCATAACTAAGGAACAATAAAATCAAATCCATAATGTTGTGTAAAAATTGGATGAAAAGGCTATGTAAAATGCCAAGAAAAATGTGGTGTGAATGTTGTCTATAAAAAGAGAATCATGGAGTAAATTTTGGGGAGGACGGAGAGATTTGCATAAAGAAAACGCAGATATCAGAGGTTAATCATTTAGAGACGAATCAATCAAAACACAGAGATACTCATTCATCGAAATGAAAGGATTAATGATTCCGCAATCAATCAATAAAAAACACAGAGATACTCATTCAAAATAAGGCGCAAAGACTAATCATAAAACAATGGATCAATCAAAATGCAAAGATACTCATTCACAAGAAGGCGCGAAGAATAGAGATTAATCAAAGAGAAAAGCGTAGAGCTAAGTAAGGGATAGATCATTGGGCGAAAATTTATCCTTCACTCATTATCCATGCATAGGAAAGAAGGGCATTTGAATCTCAGTCTTAAACACCAGAGTGAATACAGTGGATTAGGCTCCCGACCGACTGCTCAAGCATAGACTAATAACTTAAAGGATAAGGGAAAAAAGATAAAAACACAATTTTTCTTCGTATTAAATCAATAAAACAACACAGAGAAGTCATTGCAATCAGAGTTTGGGTTCACCATGGGAAATCAATTCAAAATACAATGAGCATAAGGATGGAATGACTTTAAGTTTTCTTATCATAAAATGTTGGGCTCATCAACACAATTTGTTGAAGATAAAAATGAAATATCTGGATAGTGTTATGCTAAATAAAACATAATTTTTAACACAGTAGAAGTACATTATTGAAGGCACATGAAAAATATTTAAACTACCATTCAATACAAATATACACATGCGTACCATAGCCAAATGTGAAAGCTCCGAAGTCATTGTCTCTTGCGCGCTCCATCTAGCTCCCGCTTGTCGATCGATGTGACCTCACCGGTACCTCCCAGCCAATTCTAGGGGTATTCTTCTTCCCCCTGAGCCCCCCGAGCTGCAAAGGGGCCACACACACAATAGTAGAGAATGCTACCACCCAGCTCACCTTGCAAGGTTGAGCTACCACTTGTTACCCGAGCTAGGTATCCCAACTCCCATAAGAGAAAGTTCAGTTAAGATAAAATTTCAGCAGCATAACGTTACGCAAAAAAATATGCCCCATACTCCTCCTCCTCCATATATTTTATAGAGTTTTCAAGTAATTAGTTTCCCAAATTCTCATTAAATTCCATTTTCATTTAATTAATTTTGAAAAACCTCTTTCCTACACATGTTGCCCAATCCCATAGTTGCACTAGAAAATAAATTAAATTAATTAATTAATTACTCCTATTTCCCTCAACCACCAAGAGCATTCCTAAAAATGCTCATTGGTGTCCCAATATTCCCTTACAATTCTTAAATGACTTACGCCTTACTTAATTACTAGTTGAGTTCATAAATAGAAAGTTACAAAGGCTACATTCCTTACTAAGTTAGACATTCACATTTTTATTTAAGTTTCCCTTTTTCTTTTAGTTTCCCATTTCTTTTTTTTTTACTAAGTTCAGAATTAGCAAGTTTAGACAAATAACCATTTACTCTTTTTTTATGATTAATCCTAAACTAAAATTTTTACTTTAATAATTAAAGTTTGAATTTCTCTTATTAGTTATAAAAGAACCTTTAGTGAATCGAAATTTTATATAAAGAATCTTAGTGAATTAAATTTTATAAAAGAACCTTGGTGAATTAAAATTTTATACCAAGAACCTTAGGGAATTAAAATTTCCACTTTAATCCTGTTATACGTCTAATTAGTTTTTTTTTTTTTTTGGTTCTAAGGTTCCTCTCGGACCTAGGTTTTCAATTCACTAGGCTTGGAAACATTTCTTAAGGGAAAAATTAGTCATTAAACTTTACTTATCACATCATTTATTTTAAGTCCGACTAGGTTTGTTAACTTACAAGTTAACATTGTGATGTTCCCTTTAGGACGCAGTACGTGCTCCAAGGGTGTGACTTGCCTCCTTTTGTTTTCCTTGTGCGAAGTGCCCTTCAAGATGCACTACATGATCCAAGGGTGCCACTCGCCTCTTTTTGTTTTCCTTGCAGGATGTGCCCTTCAAGACACACTACGTGCTCCAAGGGTGCCACTCGCCTCTTGACTGAATTTGGTAGACGTCAAACCCCTAGAGTCAATACTCCACCAGGTGATTTAATGGGAGACTAAGGGACTCTAAGGAATAAGGCCCCTTCCTTATTGCATGCTCCTTAGAATCATCGTGAGTGACTATCACAGTCTACTCTCACAACATCATGAGTCTTCCTTAACTAGGTAATCGTTAACCTATAGTTCGAGCCAGGATGGGAGTGCCAGTCGGTTGTGGCTAGGTTGCTGCCACACCTCTCCCTCAAAGTATCTCGTTGTATTTTGTGACTCCTCTACTCCAAATGTGAGTTTGTTTGGCAAGCTATCATCAACTTGCATCCATCAACGAATCATGTCAGCAATAATAAACAATCATCGAAATATCTAATCATATGTACATATGTCACATCAACAACATTCAAACCCAATAGTCCACTCTCTGAATCGATATGGAGTCCAAGGTGTTTCATCGATGCCTCTTCATCCTCAATGTCCAAATTCCTACACACTCAGGAGAACCCAGTCAATAGCACTTGTCTATGTAAATACAACAAAATAACATATCATCAGATCCAAAATATCTCCTAATCATAATCAAAATGACCAATAGTATAATAACCCGGATCACTTGCATGTAAGTGTCCTCAAATAATAAGTTCTTTTAGTGCACACAAGAGCGAGAAGTTACATACACCCCCTCTTGGTTTAAACTTCGTTATGAAGTTTCACAGTATATAAGTGTCGAAATAAAGTGTATCACAGTATCATAAGTCTATCTGTTAAACAAAAATGGAAATTTTTGGTGCATATCATATGCGTCCTCCCAGGTCGCCAAGTGTGGACTATAGTTGTCGCACTAGACCTTCACATGATCTACTATTCGATGTCGTAGTTGTCGAATGCGATGGTATAGGATGTGCATTGGCTGAACCATGAACCCTCGTCAGATACCTGCAAGGAACTCATGCCAATAACATGTGTAGGATCACTAAAATAATGTCTCAAACAGATACATGGAAAATATCATACATACGCCTCAAAGAATCAGGCAAGGCTAGTCGATAAGCTTCAGGCCCCTTCCTTTCCACAATATCGAAGGGTCCCACGAACCTAGGAGAGAGTTTAATACCATTTCCAAACTTGATCGAACTCTTATGTGGTTTCACCCACAAGAAGACTTGATCACCAACTTCATAACTACGATCGACACGATGCGCATCGACATAACTCTTCCATCGATCCTACGCTTCCTTGATTCTTTCTCTTATTTTTTTCATTTGATATTCCATTTCTTGGATCGCTTCAGGTCCCACCAGGACCCTATACTCAATCCAATACCAACTCAAAGGCGTCTGACATAGTCGCTCGTAAGGAAACTCGAAAGGCGCCATCTTAATGGTTCTTTGATAATTGTTGTTATATGCAAATTCTACTAGTTGAAAGAATTCTTCCCAATGCTTCTATTGGTACATAAAATACATACACAAAATTTCCTCCAAGATTTGGTTTGTTCGTTCAGTCTACCCATCTATCTCAGGGTGGCATGCAGTACTAAAGTTAAGTTGGATTCCCAAGGCCTCTTGGAAACTAGTCCAAAATATTCCTGCAAACACCGATCCTCTATCAAATATAATCCTCTTAGGTACGCCATGCACCCTCACAATCTCACTGATGAAAACTCTATCTATGTTAGGTGCCTGATACGTCGTACACACATGAATAAAATGAGCACTCTTCGTCAGAGTGTCGACTACCACAAAAATCGAGTCATGTCTCCTTGTCATCTGTGCCAGTCGAACAATGAGATTCATCGAAATGACCTCCCATTTTGACTTCAGAATAGCATGTGGTTGTATTAATCCTATCAAATGTCTATGTTCAGCCTTCACCTGCCGACATTATAGACATCTTGCTACGTATTTGAATATGTATTTCTTCATTCCTTTCTAGAAGAATAAGGGTTTAAGGTCTTCCCTCATATTCGTGACTCTCGAGTGAGCCATGTACACTGCTCTGTGAGCCTCGTTTAGGATCAAACTCCTCAACTCGTCACTAGGCGGTATGTAATTTTGAATTTTAAATCTCAATAATTCATCGTCATCCATAGTAAATCCTTCAAATTTTGGTACCATCATTGTGTTTTTTCCGATAAAATCCTTGACCTCTTTGTACCAATCATCGTCGTGCTATAAAGTTATAATATTTTCATCTATATTCATTTGAAGAGGCATGACTGAAAAGATGCATGCTCTCCGACTCAATGCATCTGACACTCTGTTCATTGTTTTTTTTATATAAGTAATCTCATAATCGTACTCACTAAGAAATTCTGACCAACATCATTGTCGAGCGTTCAAGTTTATTTGTGTAAATATGTGTTGTATTCCACAGTGGTCCATTTTTAGTTTGAATTTCCATCCAATAAGGTAGTTTCTCCAAACTCTCAAGGAATATACATTGGCTAAAAACTCCAAATCGTGCGTCGCATAGTTCTCCTCATGCCTTCTGAACCTTCTAGAGATGTAAGCGATCACTCAACTGTCTTGCATCAAGATTCTGCCTAAGCCTTCCTTGGATGCGTCAGTGCATACCAGTAAGTCCACATCCATGTCAAGGACCTCTAGTATAGTTGCATTTTTCAACAACTCCTTGAGCCTCCAAAATGCTTCCGCGCATTTCTCGGTCCAAACAAACTTCTTGTTCTTCTTCTGCAATTTCGTAATTTGATTTTCTATCTTGGAAAAACCCTCGAAAAACCATCGATAGTATCCCGCTAAACCCATGAAGCTACGCACTTCGGGGACATTCGTCTACGTAGGAAATTCCATAATAGCCTCAACCTTTGTTAGATCCACAATGATACCTTTACCAGAGATGACATGCCCTAAGTAGTGAATCTTCGATTGATGAAACGAGCATTCATACAATTTCCCATACAATTTGTTCTCTCGAAGACAATGTAGTACCAAGTGCAAGTGCTCATCATGATTCTCCATCATCTGAGACTAAATAAAATTGTCGTCCATGAATACTTGGACGAATCTGTCCAAGTATTCGTGGAACACCCAGTTCATCAAACTCATAAATACCCCTGGGGCGTTCATCAGTCCAAATGGTAAAACAATAAACTCGTAATGTCCAAAACTTGTATTAAAGGTGATATTAGGGATGTTGTCCTCTTTGATCCATAACTAATGATACCTTGATCTGAAGTTGATTTTTGAAAACACCATTGCACCTTTCATCTGATCAAATAGAACATCAATCCTTGTCAACGAATATTTATTCTTGATCGTTGCCTTGTTCAATTGACGATAGTCAATGAAAAGTATCTACAACCCATCCTTATTCTATATGAAGGTAACAAGAACACCCCACGGTGACACACTTGGACGTATAAGTCCTAGGTCCAGCAACTCCTTCAGTTGCATTTTCAACTCCTGTAACTCCGGGGTCGACATCCAGTAAGGATTTCTGCTATCGATTCAGTCCCCAGTTTTATTTCTATGGTAAATTCCAACTCCCTCTCCAGTGACATCCCAGGTAACTCCTCAGGGAATACGTCTACAAACTCTCGCACCACCAAAAGATTTTCTAGACCTTCCACTACTCCCTTCTCATTTAACGCAAGGATCACATAAATCTTACATCCCTTGTGCATTCTCTCTTGTAGTTGCAAGGAAGATATTAACCTCATGGAAACTCCCTGGTTTCAACCTACAATCACACGTCTCTGTCCCTCATCATCGACCAAGCTCAACCATTTCATCTTACAGTTGAGTATCGCCTCATGCGATTCCAACTAGTCCATACCGATCACGACCTCATAAGATCCTAAGATCGTGACATACATGTTGGCCCTATTGAAAAACTCTCCCAGGTTAAGGCTACATCCTGTAACCTTCCTACCAACCTTCTAGACAACATTGTGCAACATTTGAGGCATTAGTATCCTCACTTTTGCATGAATGATGACGTTAAGACCAGACACAAACATGCTGAACTTAAGCTTCTCGATATTCAGGTTCAGAGCATACTAAAGAAACTCCAATAAAATGAGCCTCATACTCGGGCACCGTACGACTGTCGTGTCGCAAGGCATTGAACTCGTGGAGATGACGCTCAATAAATTCCTCTGACATATACCTCTCCTGGAACCGTTCCTCGAACAGTTCCCATGACACGTCTTCAACGACCATGTTCAATTGTGGCAGGAGCATCTTCCACCATAGGAGAGCTCTCCCCTTCATTTGAAATACCTCCATTCAGACCCTCATGTTTGAGGTATAGTCACGAAGTGAAAATAACATTGCCACATTCTTTAACCATGCCTCAGAGGCTGCGTCGTCCGGGGCACCAAACAACTTGGAAAATTTGTCCTTCTCGAGTTCATGGTGAATGCTACCAGTACCAATCGAAGCGCGCAGGCACTTTTCGAAGCGTCGCACCTCCTTCCATGGCACCACGTTGCGAACCTTTCTGGCGTCCTCTAATCGAGATCACTGCATAGACACGTTAACATTTTAATTAGCGCTAGGTTAATACTCAAGGGTTAATGCAGTGGAAAGAATGGTGATCCACAGTAGCAGGTTTGAACCCGCTCTGATAGCATATGTAACGACCCCCGTCGTTATGACTACAAGCGACACAAAGAGAGTGAATTTTTTTTTTTTTGTTTTAAGAAATATTGTAATAGTGACAATAATTACTCAACACAACTTGACGACGAACACCACTTATGCAATTCAGGCAACATACAACAACGAACAAAATTCCCCCATAGGGAAGCATAAGACTATGGTCAGGTTATAATTTTCATTTATCAAACAGGCACGCAATCAACCCCTCATCAGGAATCATGCCATCACAAGGAAATAGGCAGGACAATAACCATGGCGCAGTAACAAAACTAGAGCTTTAACCTAAACCAAGTCCCACGTGATAGGAGACTGAAATATATGTCAATAAATACACGAACACTATACCCTATCACCTAATCACAAGTCAACAAGACGCAAGGTGACATCATTCAAATTTAAATTATGCAACTAACCAAAGAATTTCTTGTTTTCCTACAAGGCAATCACATGTGGTGTAACAATTATGACCACCATTTACAATTCAACTTAAGGCACAAGGCACCAGTAACCAATTAATTATTTAACTATTAAACAATTTATCAAAAAAAACTATTGAACCCTCAACCATTAATCTTGCGCAACGTAACTACACTCAAGACAGGGTTAAAGATTGCAACCATCTAGGCGTACCTCAATACCATCTTTCCATCAAGAACCTATTCTAGCACAATGTATCTTACCTTATCCAAAAGTTAACATACATAACAACCTTCAAATAACATTTACCTTTCATAAAAAGGGATAGAATTAAATAACACTTTCCCATCAAAATAACAAATTCTAAATAACACTCCTCTTTAAAATAACAAATTCTAAATAACACTTCCTCATTAAATTAGAAATTAATAAATCACACCTCCTCATTAAGTTAACAATTTCTAATTAACAATTCTCATTAAAATAACAGTTTCTGAATAACAATCCTTGTTGAAGGTCTGCATGCATACATATCGAATTTCAAAAAAAAACTAATATTATTAAAGTTAAAATATAGACTTTGATTATTATTTAGTTATTTTAAGGATAACTATCAATTAAATTAATTTAAGGATAGCAATGAATATATAAGGAATATATATAGAAGGAACAAGCTTTTAAGTAATATAAATTATTGAAATTTCATTGAAGGTTATTAAAT
This sequence comes from Picea engelmannii, assembly GCA_009831015.1. Taxonomy (NCBI): domain Eukaryota; kingdom Viridiplantae; phylum Streptophyta; class Pinopsida; order Pinales; family Pinaceae; genus Picea; species Picea engelmannii. Next base: position 557,487 of record ML782344.1, on the reverse strand, counting down.
TATCATGAATCAATGGGTTGAATGATTGAAACATCCTGTGAGTAAACTAAACATTCTAACTGTCCACGCAATTTGTTGTCACACTTTATTACTATTAGAAGGAAATATTAAAGAAAGCTTTGCACATTATATTATCCTAGAAGTAGTGGTAGCATTCATTTAAGGAGCAAACGATATACAGTTCTTGTTTAAGGAGCAATCATTATACAGATGTCATTATATAGCATTTATTATGCAGCAACCGATGTGCATCCCCCATTATGAAACAATCGATATACATCATTCGTTTAAGGAGCATTCGTTGTATAGATGTCATTATACAACATTCATTTTGTAGCAACCGATGTACAACCCACTGAATCTTTAACTGTTAAATTTACACATGGTTTTCACATGCATCCTTTGAGAAGGATGCAACAACTATAGAGCACTTGTGAATATTTTTAATTGCAACTATGGAAATACATCAACCCAATATTAGGGTACAAGGTTCAAATTTGACTACAAAATTATGCCATAGAAATACATCAATGCAATATTGGGTACAGTGTTAAATTCAAATTTTAACTTGCTTATTATGGAAATGCATCCGTTCCATATTTGGATATAGGGTTGAAATTCAACTGTCCAATGGATTCATTTAGATCCTTGAAGTTTTAATATTTGTCCACGTAAAGAGATGATTTCACATACAATTTTTTTTTTCCAAAACATCATTGGCTTGTGGAACAGACTAAGATGCCAAACAGAGCAACTCAAAAAGTGAAAAAAAGTTGACTTAGGTATGAGTATTTACACTACGACAAGAAAGGCATGTGAAAGGAGACACTGGCTTCTGCGTGAGTACTTACACTGCAGTAGAAAATCACATTTGGTGAAACAATCAAATGTCTCAGACTTTAGTTAAAACATGATAACCTTTTCCCAATGTTATGATAAAAACAAATAACCTATTATAATGTCTGTTCATTTCCTCCGAGTATTTTGGGAGAGAGGAGCACCAGACATAGGTTCCATCTTGGATTCAATATTCTCCATCCCAAGTCAAATTGTTATTTTTTCTTTGCTAAGTGTATTAAAAAGAAATTGTTGTCTCTATAAAAAAAAATCGTTGTCTATAATAATATTGTTGTCTACGATATAAAGAACATATCGTTGTCTACAATATAAGGAATATAAATAATACATCGTTGTCTACAATAATTTTTCTATTCAAATGCTAATCATTGGAAATATAAAGAATACAAAAAAATATATCGCTGTCTACAATAATAACGTTGTCTATATAATAAATTTTGGATTAACAATGATATTGAAGTCTACAGTAATATTACTATCTATTAAATGAAATTGTTGTCTTAACAGTTGAATCATTGTCTACCATATTGTCTATATAATAAATTGTGGTTTAACAAAGATATTGAAGTCTACAGTAATATTCCTATCTATTAAATGAAATAACTATATTAACAATTGATAGCATTGATATCCTATATTTAAATCTATGTCCAACAATCATAATGCATAGTTAAATATGGTATATCTGTGTAAATAATAATAATATCCATAACTAAGGAACAATAAAATCCAAACCAGAATGCTATGTAAAAACTAGGTGAAAAGGTTGTGTAAAACGCCAAGAAAAACATGATGTGAATGTTGTCTATAAAAATAGAATCACAAAGTAAATTTTGGGGAGGACACATAGATTTGCATAAAGAAAACGTAGAGATCAGAGGTTAATCATTCATAGATGAATCAATAAAAAATAAGAGATACTCATTCACTAAAACACAAGGATTAATCATTTGGCAATGAATCAATAAAAAATAAAGAGATACTCATTCACAAGAAGGCACAAAGACTAATCATTTAGCAATGAATCAATCAAAATGAAAATATACTCATTCACAAGAAGGTGCAAGGATTAGAGATTAATCAAAGAGAAAAATGGAGAGATAAGTAAGGGATAAATCACTGGGCAAAAATTTATCCTTCACTTATTATCCATGAAAAGGAAAACAGGGCATTTGAATCTCAGTGTTAAACACCAGAGTGAAGATAGTCAATTAGGCTCCTGTCCAACTACTCAGGCACAGACTAATAACTTAAAGGATAAGGGACATAAGATAAAAACACAATTTTTCTTCATATTACATCAATAAAACAACGTAGAGAAGTCATTGCAATCAAAGTTTGGTTTCGCCATTGGAAATAAATTCAAAATATAGCGAGCATAAAGCTAGGATGACTTTAAGTTCTCTGATCATAAAATGTTGGGCTCATCAAGACAATTTACTGCATATAAAAATGAAATCTCTAGATAGTGTTACATTGAATAAAACATAAACTTTAACATAGTAGAAGTACATTACTGAAGGCGCAGGAAAAATATTTAAACTACCATTCAATAAAAATATACACATGCATACCTTAGCTAAATGTGAAAGCTCTGAAGTCGTTGTCCCTTGCAGGCTTCATCTAGCTTCCACTTGCCAACCGATGTGACCTCACCGGTACCTCTCAGCCAATGCTAGGGGTACTCTTCTTCCCCCTGAGACCCCCGAGCCACAAAGGGGCCACACACACAATAGCAGAGAATGCTAGCACCCATCTCGCCATGCAAGGTCGAGCTACCACTCGTTACCCGAGTTGGGTATCCCAACTCCTACAAGAGAAAGTTCAGTCAAGATAAAATTCAACAGTGTAACGTTACACAAAAAAATACACCCCATACTCCTCCTCTTACATCTCTTTTATAGAGTTTTCAAGTAATTAGTTTCCCAAATTCTCATTAAATTCCTTTTTCATTTGATTAATTTCGAAAAACCTTCATCGTACACATGTCACATGATCCCCTAGTTGCACCATAAAATCAATTTTATTAATTAATTAAATACTCCTATTTCCCTCACCCACCAAGAGCATTCCTAAAAACGCTCCTCGGTGTCCCAATATTCACTTACAATTATTAAATGACTTACGTCTTACTTAATTACTAGTTAAGTTCATAAATAGAAAGTTCCAAAGGCGATTCCTTACTAAGTTAGACATTAAGCTTTTTGTTTAAGTTTCCCTTTTTCTTTTAGTTTCCCCCCTTTTTTTTTTACTAAGTTAAAAATTAGCAAGTTTAAACAAACAACCATTTACTCTTTTTTATGAATTTAATCCTCCAATAAAATATTTACTTTATTAATTAAAGTTTGAATTTCTCTTATTAGTTATAAAAGAACCTTTAGTGAATCAAAATTTTATATAAAGAATCATAGTGAATTAAAATTTTATAACAGAACCTTAGTGAATTAAAATTTTATACCAAGAACCTTAGGGAATTAAAATTTCCACTTTAATCCGGTTATACGTCTAATTAGTTGTTTTTTTTCTTTTGTTCTAAGGTTCTACTCAAACCTAGGTTTTTAATTCACTAGGCTTGGCAACAGTTCTTAAGGGAAAAATTAGTCATTAAAATATACTTATCACATCATTCATTTTAAGGTCGACTAGGTTTATTCACTTATTAGTTACCATCGCAACATCCCCTTTAGGATGCACTACATTCTCCAAGGGTGCCACTCACCTCCTTCCATTTTCATTGCATGATGTGCCCTTCAAGACGCACTACGTGCTCCAAGGGTGCCACTCACCTCTTTTATTTTTCCTTGCACGATGTGCCCTTCAAGACGCACTACATGCTCCAAGGGTGCCACTCGCCTCTTGACTGAATTTGGTAGACGTCAAACCCCTAGAGTCAATACTCCACCAGGTGATCTTGTGGGAGGATTTTTTATGAACTAAAGGAGGACTATAACTAAGGAGGAGTTCTAGATTTATCCCTTATGGATTCATGGTCAGGCTAGGGGTGAATGAACCAAGTAGATTGGTTTTTCTATTCTATGGTTGGGAGGAACTTGGCTATTTTGTTTGTTGTTCATCAACTTGTTCAGATATGTCCATATACTCTTTCCCTAGTTTAATGTTATTTTGATTAAATGGTTTATAGGATACATCTATTTAATTCTGGATGAATTGTTATTTTGATTAAATTACTGGTGGAATGAAATAAATTGTAGAATAAACCTTTATAGTTTAATATGGCAAGCCCATCCTTAGATATATACATTACTACTATATAGTATGAGTGGGTCTCTGAAATAAAACACTTATAACGAAAACAAGGTTTATTACTAGGGGAGAATTTAAAACCTATGAAAGTTGAACAGAGATGACATATTCCCTTTAACTTGATTGTACGTACTTTGAATCTGCTATTGAAATGAAAGATAGTTAATGTCTCCAACATTTTTTTTTTTTTTTTTGGGTTGTAAATTTGGGGAACACTACATATGGTATCAGAGAAAAGGTTACAACACTTGGACATTAAACAGGGCCAAATATTTACTTAGCACATATTTTTTTTTTATGTAAAACTAACAAAACAATTATTGTTACAAACAGAAAACACTTTATTGTTGTTGTGATCATGGCATCCCAGAACGAAGCAGAGATCAAACTCGAGGAGAATCCCGAGAAAAGGCCTCTTGAATATCAAAGGCAGAACAATGACGGAAGTTCACCTACTGAAGTTCTAGAAACTATGAGAAATCTCATTATGGAGCTGCAAGTTTTCAAAGAAACCAATGAGAAACTGAAAAAGGCACAATAGGAACAACAGGAAATAAATGAAGTTTTTCTATGAAGCATAGTGACAAAGAAGATCCCAAAGGATGATAACCAGGAAGAAGAGGTCAGTAAAAGGGCCTCCAAGAATTCTGGTCCTGAAGTAGAAAAAGGGGACAAATCTTACGAAGGTACACCTTCAACAGAAGATAAAACAAAAACAAGAATAAAAAGGAAATGTGTGGACCACCTTGAGGGAGAGTTTAAGAAAATCAAACCGTCTACCTTTGATGGGGAATCCAAAATAGGGGAGGATGATGAAGCATGGTTATTATACATAAAGAAGTATTTCCATATATACAACTATTCCAGCAATATGAAGATCAAAATGGTCATCTATAATCTGAAAGGAAAAGATAGCATATGGTGGTAGGACCTGAAGGTGGCCAAGGGCCTAAAGGAAAAACAGATGGAATGGTTGGATTTTAAGAAATAATTTAAGAACAGTATCTATATGAAAGTTACTATGAAATAAAAAAAAAAAAGAATTTTATGAACTACGACTCGGTCAAATGGCTATGGATGATCTGATACACAAATTCCTGTAATTATTAAGGTTCGTGCCTTATATCTGCGAGGACAAAGAAAAAATCCAATGGTTCCTAAGTTTTTTACCACAGTCCTATAAGGACCGAATTGAATTCGACAACCCCAAGTCCTTAAGTGAAGTTTTTTGGAAGGCCCAAATGTGATACGACCAATACAAACAACAATCAGAATTTCCCAAGTCTTGAAAGGACAAGAAACAAGACCGAATGAACCAACGAAAGAAGGGATATCAACCAACCCCTTTCCAGAATGCAACAAAGTGTTTTCCAAGGAAATATTTTCACTCCAACAACCAAAACACCCTAGGAGGTGGTAAACCAGTTAATCGGGGAACAAAGAAGTTTCAGGACAACCCCGAACTGTTAAAATGTTGGGAATGTGGAGAACCTCACTTAAGGAGGAACTGTCCACGTTTGACCTCAGCAGCCAGGACTATGTTTCACAACCTATAGGAAGGCTCCATGGTGGGAGATGTGGGCAGAAGTCTACATCAGATCAATGCAGCCATGGATGGCCGAAAAGATTATCACTAGTCCATTGTAGTGGAAGTGGAAGGTAAAGTTAACAATACTCGTGTTTATGTTTTAATTGATCCATGAGCTACATTAGGTTATATTTCTCCTGTTGTAGTGGATTCAAATAAACTTAAAATAACAAAACATGCAAAATCTTGACTAGTACAACTAGCAACAGGGACAAAAAGAAAAGTATCTGATTTTATTTCTGACTGTGAGTTCAGTTTAGGTGGTCAAAACACAAAGACAAATCAGAACATTTTACCGTTAGGGTCTTATGACATAATTATCGGAATGGATTGGTTAGAAAGGCATAATAAGTTTTGGATTGTTATGAAAAATCACTCAAGTATAAAGACGAAAATGACATTGTTAGATTAGTTCAAGGTATACAAAAACCAATCTTAGTCAGGCATATTTCAGTAATGCAATTTAAGAAGTGCATGAGAAAAGGCTGTCCGATTTTTGCTATCCAAGTGACAAATCTGTTGGAAAAAGAAAATAAATCTAGCTTAGAGGATTTTGTTGTCTTGCATGATTTTAGAGATGTGTTTGTTGATGAGATACCTAAATTACCCCCAAGGATAGAGACATACTTTTCAATCAACCTACTACCTGGTTCAGCCCCTATATCTAAAGAACCCTACCGAATGAATTTACCGGAATTAACAAAATTAAAAATTCAACTGCAAGAATTATTGGACAAAGAATATATCAAACCAAGTGTTTCACCATGGGGAGCACAAATCCTTTTTGTTAAAAAGAAGGACAGAACTCTGGGGTTATGCATCGATTACGGTCAATTAAGCAAAATGATTGTTAAAAACAAGTACCCCTTACCTAGGATCAATGATCTGTTCGATCAAGTAGGTGGGGAAAATATTTTTTCTAAATTGGATTTAAGATTTGGTTATCACCATGTTAGAATAAAAGACGAGGACATAAGTAAAACAACATTCAAAATGAGATATGGACATTACAAATTTGTTGTTATACCGTTTGGACACACTAACACACCAGCCACATTTATGTGTTTAATGAACAGTATTTTCAATCGGTACTTGGAGAAGTTTGTTTTGGTATTTATTGACTATATCCCAGTATATTCTAAAACAGAAGAAGAACACAAAGAGAACCTAAGGATATTTCTACAAACTTTAAGAAAACAAAAACTGTATGCCAAATTCGTTAAGTGCGACTTTTATCAAAAGAAAATACAGTACCTAAGACATGTAATATCTGAAGAGTGTATTATAGTCGATCCTAAGAAAATAGAGCCACCATGGAATGGTCAATCCCTAAGAACATAACAAACATCCAGTCATTCATGGGAATCACTGGATATTATCGTATATTTATAGAGAGATTCTCCAAGATTGCATACCCTATCACATCATTACAGAACAAGGGAACCGAACTTAGTTGGTCACAAAAATGTCAAGACAATTTTAATAAATTAAAGAAATTGTTAACAACCGCACCCATTTTAAAGGTAGAAGACCCGGACAATGACTTCACAGTCTGTGTGGATGCAGGTAAAGAAGGTCTGGGTGGTGTCCTGACTCAGGAAGGGTGTGTTATTTGTTATGAGTCTCGAAAATTAAAGGAACATGAAAAAAACTACGTCACTCATGACTTAGATTTGGCAGTTGTAACACACGCCTTAAAGATGTGGCGACACTATATAATGGTAAGAAAATTTATGTTATTGACTGATAACAACGGCATGAAATTTTGGTTTAGTCAAACGGACCTTAACGCAAGGAAGGCAAGATGGATTTCCTTCTTGAGCGAATTTGACTTTGAAGTAAGACACATCAAGGGTAAGGAAAACAATGTGGTTGATGCCTTAAGCAGAAGAGTTCATGGGCTATTTGAAATAAACATTAGTAGGGAAGAAAGCAATATTGAGAAAAGGATAAAGGTTGCAGGTAATAATGATGATAATTACATTAAAACAGTGGCATATTTACAGAATAATACAAAAAATCCAGACAAAACAGATCCGAGTTTGGATAGAAATGGTCTACTATGGTTTAAAAACAGAATATAAATACCAGATTCAACGAAATTAAAGTTAACGGTTTTGGACGAAGTACACAAGAAACCATATTCTGGTCATCCGGGATACCAGAAAATGGTGACAACACTAGAGAAGTTATTTTATTGGCCCAACATGAAGAAAGAAACAACATAATACTTAGCTAAGTGTCAAGATTGTCAGCAGGTGAAAGTCGAACACAAACAAAATGATTCAGTTATGGTGGTAATCGATAAGATTAGTAATTATGTACACTTTATTCCTGTAAAGTCTACTTTTAAAGTTATTAACATTGTTGAAATTGTAACAAACCTCCTCATTACGACGACAAACCTCGTATAACGAGTGCAATTTTTTATTTTTTTTGTGTGTACGCACGGGTACAAGGATAATAAATACATTTGACTATACGTCGCCATACGACGACGAACATGACGCATGCAATGCGATGACAACAAAAAGACCTAAGATGCACATGAACCTCTGCAATCAATGAACGACAATCAATCGACAAATAATAAGACTGGCTACCCATCCGTCCTACAATCCAATGGTTAGGACCTCCAAGACACATAAGAAACGCTCAAGCTCAGGTTCCCATCGATTTTAACCATTTAAGGTCTCAAGGCTGGCGACTGTTCTGAGGAACATGGAGGTGTCTACATCCCGCCTGACACAAGCAGACCAAGCAATAAATTTTTTACAACCAAGTACAACAAAGGTTAACGAACGACCACATCCTCTACAGAAGGTGCATGTCAGAAGGACACCAACAATAGTCTACCATTAGTTAAGACTCAGCATTACCTATGACTCAAATGGCATCAAGTACAGATCAATCACTTAGTTTAATTTCCGTTAGTCGACGAGTTACCAAACCAACCTTAAAAATAAGTACATATAATTAATTGCAAATTCCAACTTTACTAAATCATAATAATTTATTGTACTTAGTTTCAAGGAACTTACCTTTTACATGTTGTCACTAATAATAAAATTAAATTAACCTTACGATAAATTAACCATATCATTACTTTTTATACTAAAATAACATTGTAACTAAAAATAACAATGATCTTACATTTCATATGTTATCCATGCTAACATAGCCCTTTTTATATTGCAAGGACATTACATTTACATGTTTCAACCATAAATTACAATGACCTTACATTATAATAATATTTCAAATAAAATAACGAGGATCTTACATTTCATAAGTTATCAAATGCTAACATAGTATTTTTCATATTGCAAGAACATTACAATTAAATGAACCATTAACATCAACATCATTTTCATATCTAAACTAACCGTTCTAAATTGATCAATAATACAACTTTAATTTTACCATTCAACATTATCTATTTAATCAATATCAATATAATAGTCATCTAATTCAATAGTCTTAATAATCGAAATACAATTAAGAACTAATTAACGTTAACATCATTTTCATAATTAGATTATCCATTAAATAATACAACTCTAAATTTTACCATTCAGCATTAACTATGTATGTTTACGGAGAGAACATTTATAGCTGGAAACTCTTAGGTAGAAAATAGCTAGAGGTTTCTGAGTGGAAGTCCTAATTAGACAATCGTTGCCTTGAGAAGCCACCTTTGTGTTGATAGTGACCAAGCATAATTAACTTTGTTGACTATGTTTAGTTCTTTTATGAGCTATGTATTCTATATATGTGCTATGGGCTTCACAAATTTAAAAATAATAATCATTTTTAAAATCTTAAACCATTTCATAATCATGTGAAGATATCTAAAAAGGTTCTACAATATTCATACCCTTCATCCAATAATACTGAAACTCTACACTATGATAGATCATGTGCATTTTCGATGCCCCATATAACATGCTAGAATAAATTAAAAGTTAAAATAAAAGATAACGGTGGAATAACAATATTAAGATCTATCCAAATAAAATTTATAGAGAAAGAGGGTGAAAACATACGAGACAGTGGATTCTTATTGGCCTATCTTAGGTATTAATAAATAATTGAGGGTTGAGGAAAGGGATAAAAGTTTTACTACACCTGTAAATATCCAAAAGGGATAAAGGTAAAAGGAAGCAACAAGATTAAGAAATGATAGATGTCACCGTAAACCAAAATATAAAGCTGGGAATTTACCCTATATGAAGGAGTTGAAACGTTGTTAATGCATAATCAAAAGAAAATGGTGTCACCATAAGGATGGGATTGTTGTCAAGTAAAATTTAGTTAAAATCCTTGCGGGTACATCAGTGCATACAATTAAGAAACAATCCAGAAAATAAGGATGAAACGTTGTGCCTATAATTAAGAGACAATACAGAAATTAGATAAAACGTTGTCCATATGTTATGAGACAATCCATAAATCAATGAAAGTTTAAGGAGGGAGAACTTCATTTTCCAGGGATGGAGGTTGCCAGAGACAAATTTACAGAACAATACAAAAAGAAAATGCCTGACACCCATTGCAGAACGAATTCTCTGAACTAATTTTACAAAAACGGAAATGACAATACACTCATTGCCAACACGTATTCTCATAACTAAATTTTACAAAAATGGAAATGCCAATACACTTATTTCCAGAACAAATTCTCAGAACAAATTTTACAAAATGAAAATGCCAATACACTCATTGCTAGAACGAATTCTCATAACTAAGTTTTACAAAAACGGAATGCCAATACACTCATTGCCAGAACGAATTCTCAGAACTAATTTTACAAAATGAAAATGCCAATACACTCATTGCCAGAACAAATTATCAGAACTAAATTTTACAAAAACGGAAATGCCATTACACTCGTTCCTAGAATGAATTCTCAGAACAAATTTTAAAAAACGAAAATGCCAATACACTCATTGTCAAAACGAATTCTTAGAACTAAATTTTACAAAAACGGAATGCCAATACACTCATTGCTAGAAAAAATTCTCAGAACTAATTTTACAAAACAAAAATGCCAATACACCCATTGCAGAACGAATTATCTGAACTAATTTTACCAAAAACGAAAATGCCAATACACCTATTGCCAGAATGAATTCTTAGAACTAAATTTTACAAAACGAAAATGCCCATACAACCATTGCCAGAACGAATTCAA
>ML782344.1:434623-507303 GCA_009831015.1 Picea engelmannii | reverse complement strand
TAGAAATAGTAAAACATCCTGTCATCAATCATGACGCATCATCATCAAGGTTAAGTGGTTCATCATCATAAAAATCCAGATCACTTGCGAGCAAGTGTCCCCAAAGAATAAGTTTTGTCAGTGCGCCAGAGCGGGATGTTACACTAGTAAGTTAGATAAGTAACCAAACTCTGCAATGCAAGGATTCATAACTATGAAACAACAAAATTCTTATGAAAGGGGGTTTTCCTTTCTTGTTCATTCTATAACAATTACAGAGATAAAGAATCAACCATCTATATGAGCCTAAACGAATTCATTCACAATGATAGCATTCTAGAACAGGATCGTATCATTCCCTTAGAAACCTAGAGTGAACTCTTAAGAGCATAAAAATGAAACCTGAATACATTTTCTTGCGCATGACGGGGTCCGGAATCTGGGGATTTTGAAGGTCTAAGATTCCTACAAGGAAAGCATAAATTCCTAATTATAAATTGTCCAACAAAAGTTAAACATGTACGTAACATAATTACTAGAGCAAATTAAGAAATGAAATTATATAGAAAATTCACTTAACTTGTGAATCAGAAAAAAAGAATTGATGTCCTTCTTCCTTTCGCTTTATTGTTGAGAATACGTCCCCAGATTGAAGGGGGAAGTAGACCAAAGATTTCTTGATGGGTACCCTTGCAACAACAAGGGTCACATCATTATATTGGTAACCAAACCTTCTAGATCAAACCTTTCAAGAAATAAGTAAATAAAAAATAATAACACATCAAGAATTACAAATCCGGAAAGCAAGGGTTCGCGTGGTATGTGTATGCCAAATGCATTAATGAATTCTGAGTATCGATTTAAATATTACATGCCAAAGAGAATGGACTACTCAAAACTTTAAACATAGAGTTAAATGTTATATGCCAAATACATTATCCAACTCTAAACAACGATTGAGTATCTATGCTGAAGAGAATGCATTACTCGAAGTTTTAAATACAGAGTTAATATTATATGTCGAATATTAGGCATCAAATGGTATTTCCCACACACAGACAACGATATTAATAGAATGAAATATGTTAACCCCCAAATATAATTACAGACTTAAATATGGTATGCTAGAGGGTGCATATTAAATGAGTTACCCAGTGCACATGCTCCCATTTGATATATATATATATATATATATATATGTCGAAAGGAAATACAATAACTAATTAAAAGAAAAAAATACAGACACCGGAGCCACTAATGCGTTTTGGAAATAATCTACAAAAAAACTCAGTGTAGTAGATACCCAACAGAGACAAAGATAATTCATACGTCTTCGTGAAATAGATTTTCCCTTATGAAAAAAAATGGAACCTTCGAAACTCAGGATAGGTTTTCGAATGGCAAATTGAAAACAATGTTTATACTCATGATTTTTCCCGATAGCCAACGAGTTTAGGGAAATGTATAAAACCTTAAGTTACGAAAGGGCTTCAGGGTGAGGATTGTCAACAATTTTGGAGGGAGGATTTAATCCACCCAATGCAATAATCGTGTAAAACTACAGTAAGTCCTTCCTATTCCCTGTTAAGACAACGGTATAGGCCATAACTCTTGCGCAGCTCATAGAGACTCAATACCAGGTTACAACATACAAATATAGGGAACTAGTGAAGGAAACAAAAAGATAACGACAAACCCTATGAATAAAATACTTACATCAACCACATAGAATTCCTGTGCAAGATTGAGGAAGTTGAAACAGGGAAATGATTAACATCTGCTATACAATGCATGAGTACCAAAATCAAAGAAAGGATGTTTAGAACATGCCTACCTAGGTCAGGGTGGCGACCATCTAACAATCATCCATTTGTTCTTCTTCCACCCATGGTGAATCTTTCTCCATGACTCAAGGCATATGTACCAGACCGACTATTCACGAGTAACACTGGAGAAGTTCACAGAGGAGCAGAACCGAATGGAATGAAGAAAAACCTAAGGTACCGTTCCAAAAACAAATTAATGGGGATAGTAATGAACCTATACTCTATGATGTGATCAATGTGAGGTGGCCAAATTTGCGATGGACACGAGGGATAGATGACAGGCCTCGAAAGGGACCTTTGCATATTTCCATTAAATGATTAGACAAAGGCTTCAATAAAACCCCGACAATTTCTTTTTTTTTCCTGTTGATTTAATGCAAGGGAGGACAACGCTTCAGGACACTATGTTCACAACTATCTAGGCTAATCTCTCCTTTCAATTACGATGTAACCACCAGTGGGTTATCATTACACAATCTCGTAAAGGAAGAAGGTTATCGTTGGGATCCAACGATATTCGACCAGAGCTAAATTCGTCTGATCCACATACAGTTGGGAAAGATAAGACCTAACTTAAATTCACCTCTATAATAAATACTGTACCTTGGATTAGCAGAAATTATATGCATGGTGGAACCCATTATTTCACTTGACTTGGTAGTTTTTCTTTATACACATTAATACTAAACAGAAAGAATATGATTATTGTCAAGGCTTGGAGAATGCCCAACTTCTCTTTATACACATTAATACTAAACATAAAGAACATGATTATTCTCAAGGCTTGGAGAATGCCCAACTTATATACCCATACCCTAGAAATGAGAATCGTGGAACCCTTAATGGTATAAATTGTAATATATATATATATATATATATATATATATTTGAAATAATTAAGGACTTTTGGGATATTGTTAACACTTCTAGTTATGTCAGTAATGTCAAAGGAAGTTGAGAGGTTAAGTTATTGCAAGGCCATCCTTAGATATATACATGAATATTATATAGTATGAGTAGGTCTCTGAAATAAAACCCTTATAATGACAACAAGGTTTATTACTAAGGGAGAATTTAAAATATTCAAAAGTTGAATAGAGATGACATCTGCCCTTTAACTTGACTGTACATACCTTGAATCTCCTATTGAAAGGAAAGAGAGTTAATGTCTCTAACAAATTTTTTTTTTTTTGGTTGTAAATTTGGGGAACACTACAATCTCCATACTTGTTATTTAAAAAAAAAACTCAAAGGAATGAAACCATAAAATTATACCGCATAGGGGAAAACGCCTTTCACACAGAGGAAAACCTAGTTCCTAACTAGGATTTAACACCCAAGAAAATCCACGAAGCATATAGGAAAACAATGAAATAGACAAGGAGTTATTCCAAAGCAACGAGATCCCTAAAAAGCTCATGCAAAACTTACGCATCTATACTGGGTTGTGTAACCATAAATAACACAGAATGAGCAACCAAAGATACGGTAATTCTGACATTTCATTTATGACTGAACTAGTAGGGTGGACATCCTCTCTCCCTTGACTTTTTTTTTTATAGTTTGGAACTTCCTATGGGAGTATTCGCAAAGAAATGTTTGTCACAGAGTATAAGGGCTTAAAAAAAAAAAAAAATGAACACAGAGGGTAAAGGTGGAGCCACGATAAACCCTAAGCTTTGTCGAGTATACTAATAACTTTTAAAATGCTATCTCAGACCACGAAATTCAGAACTACTAGTGCTTTGAAGGTGATTGGTGCACATGGTGACTTTTAGTAACTAAGAGTGTTCGGATAATACATCCGAAATATTTTTTTCTTACCTCACATAGTGTGGTATTTGACTAGTGAGGTCCCCCTAGTTCCTTATGCCCAAAATGAACCCAACTCCACGAAGTCTAGCAATGCCACCGAGTTTGACAACACCAGGGTTTCATCACAGTGTTTTGAAAATACACAGAGCTAAGGAAAAGAGTGAAACAATAACCTTGGAAAACCTCTGGCAAGAAGAGTAATGGTGATAGTTACAGGATGTACATAGGCCATGTCAATAGAGTGAGGTGGTAGAAACACAATGGGCATGGTGGTTTAGCGATGGCCTAAAGGAGTACGTTGTAGGACACCATAAATGTCGCAGGCAGGGTTTATTTAAGTCATGACATCCATGCCTATGCGGATCTCTTATCAATATTTATGGTAAGTGCATGACAGTTCATTTAGGTTTATAGTTCAGTCTTTCCTTCTTGTTTGGTTATGGTTTACACTTACCTATCAGATTCGATGGCCTTTGTGCCAGAGTTGGTTAGCATAGGAGCGTTAAACGACAAGAAAAAGAAACCTCCAGTACCAACCTTTTAGTCACAACCATTTGTGGATTTAACACCTTTAAGTACTGGCGCCATGTCATAAATAACTACGCATGAATCAACCATGTATAAACTAAAACATTTCACATAAGACCTACGGGTTGAACAATGCATTGATCCTAGGGGGTCGTCACATGTATATTTTTTCCATAGTATGCCCTATGGTATTGGTGTGCATTTAGAATGGATTTACCAAGGTAAATAGGATGGTAGTGATTAAGCTACCCTTTCACCCTCTCTTGGAGAATAGGATTGAGTTAGGATTGTATTTTTTTTAAATTTGCATCTGTGTCAAGGAAAATGGTATGGGTAATTTTGGAGAAAATAAAAGGAGTAATAAAATTTCTCTATGGTTATAGTTGAGGAATGCCTGAAAGATATTGAAAGTGAATAAATAACTCTAATTACCCTATTTTTTTTTTTTTTTAATTGGTAAATTTGGGGTTCATTAAATATGGTATTAGAGTAAAGGTTACAACACTTGGACCTTAATCAGGGCCAAAAAAGTTTTCTTAGTACATGCTTTCTATTCAATGAAAAAACTAACAAAACATTTACTTGTTCATACAGAAAAGCGTTATTTATGTTGTGATAATGGTAGAACATAATGAAGAGGAGGTCAAGCTTGAGGATAATCCTAAGCAAGGAACTACTAGAGATCCTGGACAAAACAATGAAGGAAGTTTCACCACCCAGGTTATGGAAACCATGAGAAACCTCATTGTGGAACTGCAAGTTTTCAAGGAAAATAATGAGAAACTAAAAAAGGAATAAAAAGAACACCATGAAATAAATGAAGTATTGTTGCGAAGCATCGTAACAAAGAAGACCCCAAAAGACAATAACTAGGAAGAAGAGTTCAGTAAAACGACCTCCAAGAATTCTGGTCCTGAAGCAGAAAAAGGGGACAATTCTTCTGAATGTACACCATCAACAGAAGATAAAACAACAATAGGAAGAAAAAGGAAACAAGTGGACCACCTGGAGGGAGAATTTAAGAAAATCAAACCATCCACCTTTGACGGGGAATCCAGAACAAGGGAGGAGGTTGAAGCATGGTTACTAGACATAAAAAAGTATTTCCAAATCTACAATTATTCTAGCAACATGAAGGTTAGAATGGCCATATACAACCTAAAAGGAAAAGAAAGTATATGGTGGAAAGACCTGAAGTTATCCAAGGGCCTAAAGGAAAAATAGATGGAGTGGTCGAACTTCAAGAAATACTTTAAGAAATAGTATTTATCTGAAAGTTACTATGAAAGAAAAACCAAGGTGTTTTATGAGCTACGACTTGGTCAAATGACTATGGATGACCTGATAAACAAATTCCTGGAATTATTAAGGTTTGTACCTTATATCTAGGAGGACAAAGTAAAAATCTAGTGGTTTCTAAGCTATTTACCATAGTCCTATAAGGATAGGATCGAATTCGAAAACACCAAGACCTTAAGTGAAGTTTTTAGGAAGGCTTGAATGTGTTACGACCAATACAAACAATGATCAGAATTCCCCAAGGCTTGGAAAGACAAGAAACAAGATAGAATGAACTAGTGGAAGAAGGCATATCAACCAACCCCTTTCCGGGATGTAGTAAAGAAATTTCCAAGGAAATATTTTCACTCCAATAACCAGAACACACAAGGAGGAGGTAAACCAGTTAATCTGGGAACCAAGAAGTTTGGGGATAGTCCCAAGAACCGTTAAAATGTTGGGAATGTGGAAAGCCTCACTTAAGGAGGAACTTTCCACATTTAACTTATGCAGCCAGGACTACGGTTCACAACCTTCAGGAAGAATCTACAGTGGAAGATGTGGGTAGAAGCTTAAACAGGAACAATGCAGTAGTGTATGGCCAACATGTTGATCACCAGTCCACTGTAGTGGAAGTTGAAGGTAAAGTTAACAATAATTGTGTTTCCATTTTAATTTATCTAGTGGGTACCTTGAGTTATGTCCTCCTGGTTTAGTGGATTCAAATAAACTTAAGAAGTTAAGACATGAAAAATCTTGGCTAGTTCAACTAGCAACAGGAACAAAAAGAAAAGTAACTGATTTTATTTCTAACTGTGAGTTCAGTTTAGGAGGTCAAAACACAAAGATAAATATGAATATTCTACCGTTAGGGTCTTATGATATAATTATTGGAATGGACTGGTTAGAGAGGCATAAAGTAGTTTTTGATTGTTATGATAAATCACTAACATACAAAGATGACAACAACACTATTAGGATAGTACAAGGCATACGAAAACCAATTTCAGTTAGGCAGATTTCAACAATGCAATTTAAGAAGTGCATGAGAAAAGGTTGTGAGATTTATGCTATACAAGTGACAAATCTGTTGGAAAAAATAAATCTATCCTAGAATATTTTGTCGTCTTACATGATTTTAGAGATGTGTTTGTTGACGAAATACTTGAACTGCCCCCAATAAGAGAGATAAACTTCTTTATCGATCTGTTTCCTGGTTCAGCCCCTATATCTAAGGCACCCTATAGGATGAGTTTACCCGAGTTAACAGAGTTGAAAATTCAACTACAAGAACTGTTGGACAAGGAATACATCAGGACAAGTGTCTCGCCATGGGGTGTACCAGTCCTATTTGTTAAAAAGAAAGATAGAACTCTAAGATTATGCATTGATTACAGATAATTAAACAAAATGACTGTTAAGAACAAATACCCCCTACCTAGAATCAATGATCAGTTTGATCAAGTAGGTGGGGAAAATAAATTTTCTAATTTGGATTTAAGATCCAGTTGTCACCAGGTTAGAATAAAGGATGAGGACATAAGTAAAACAAAATTCAGGACCAGATATGGACATTATGAATTTGTTGTTATACCGTTTGGTGTCACTAACGCACCGACAACATTTATGTATTTAATGAACAACATTTTCAGTCATTACTTGGTTAGTTTTGTTTTGGTATTTATCGATGATATCCTAGTGTATTCTAAAACAAAAGAAGAACATGATGAACATCTAAGGATAGTATTGCAAACTTTAAGAAAACACAAACTATATGCTAAATTCGACAAATGTGACTTTTATCAAAAGAAAATACAGTACCTAGGACTTGTAATGTCTAAAGCAGGTATTACAGTTGACCCAGAGAAAATAAGAGACATCATGGAATGGACTATCCCTAAGGATGTAGCAGACATCTAGTCATTCATGGGAATCACCGGGTACTACCGCAAATTTATAGAGGGATTCTCTAAGATTGCATACCCTATCACATCCCTACAGAAGAAGGGTACCAAGTTCAATTGGTCACATAAGTGTCAGGAAAGTTTTAATAAGTTAAAGGAATTGTTAGCAACCGCACCAATTCTAAGGGTATCAGACCCAGATAAAGACTTCAAAGTCTGTGTGGATGCGAGCAAAGAAGGTTTGGGAGGTGTCCTAACTCAAGATGGGCATGTTATTTGTTACAATTCCCGAAAACTAAAAGAGCACAAATGAAACTACGTCACTCACGACTTGGAGTTAGTAGTTTTCATCCATGCATTAAATATGTGGTGACACTATATCATGGGCATAAAAAAAAAATTGTTGATTGATAACAGTGGAGTGAAAATTTTTTTAGTCAACCAGACATTAACGCAAGGCAAGCAATATGGATGGCCTTCTTGAGCGAATTTGATTTCGAGGTAAGACACATCAAGGGTAAGGAAAACAAGGTGGAAGATGCTTTAAGTAGAATAATTCATGAGTTGTTTGAGATAAATATTAGCATGGCAGAAAGTGACATTGAGCAAAGAATAAAGGCTACAAGCAATAATGATGAAAAATACATTAAAACAGTGGCATATTTACAAAATTCCGCAGAAAATTTAGACAAGGAAGATCTGAGTTTGGACAGAAATGGTCTACTAAGATTCAAAAATAGATTATATATACCAGATTCTATTGAATTAAAGTTAAAAATTTTGGACGAAGTACACAAGAAACCATATTTTGGTCATCTGGGATACCAGAAAATGGTAAAAACACTAAGGAAGTTATTTTATTGGCCTAATATGAAAGGTGAGGCAACACAATACTTGTCTAAGTGTCAATATTGTCAACAGGTGAAGGCTGAACACCAACACCCAGTCGGCCTGTTGCAGCCTCTACCTGTACTAGAATGGAAATGGGATACTATATCATTGGATTCTATCACATGTTTGCCTAGAACTCAAAAACAAAATGATTCAATTATGGTATTAATTGATAAGATTAACAAGTCTGCACACTTTATTCCTATAAAGTCTACTTATAAAGCTATTAACATCACTGAAATATTCATGAAAGAAATTTTTAGACTGCATGGTATTCCTAAAATGGTGATTTCGGATAGAGACATAAAATTCACATCTACATTTTGGAAAGAATTGTTTGCAGGGTTAAATACTAACATGAATTTCAGCACAAGCTATCATCCACAAACGGATGGGAAGATTGAACGAGCAAACCAAATCATGTAATATATGCTACAAATATACGTAAGGATGAAACCAAGTGAGTGGTAGGACTACCTGCACTTGGTGGAATTTGCATACAATAATGGTTACCAGGCATCGGCTAAGATGATCCCCTTCGAAGTACTGTACGACACAAAGTGTACAACTCCAATTATCTGGGACAACCCAGTTGACAGAATCATGGTTGGACCATAAATGATATAGGAAATGGAGAATACGGTAAGAAAAGTACAACATAATTTAAAGGAGGCACAGGACATACAAAAAAGTTATGTAGACCTGAAAAGAATACACTAGGAATTTCAAGTTGGAGACCATTTTTATTTTTATTTTGCATTAATAAACTGCTCCAAGTGGTTGCATTGGCTGGGGCTGTGGATTTTTCCCCGTAGGGGTTTTACCATGTCAAAATGTCATTGTGTTGATATTTGATCTGGTTGTATGAGTGGTTAATAAAGGTTTCCATCCTCTGTTGGAATACCTTTATTTTCAAACATGGTATCAGAGCATGTTTGAAGACCCTTTCTTATTGTAGATCGTGATCGTGAAGCTGAGTTGTCTCATCTCCATTTTCTACTATTTTAATACATTTTGGGGCTGAGAGGACTGTTCCATTGCGTCTGCAGTGCTCATTTCAATCAACAACACTTTTCGTTTCACTCGAAAAGGTTTTTGTTTTCCCAATATATGACCATTTCAGTTAGATTTGGAGGTACAAATCCTGAATATGCCCTTTTTAACTTTTTGCAAAGTATTATTTCGGTTTTAGTTTGATTTTATATTGTTTGTTTCCATTTTTCTACTCTTTTAGATCTCTCTATTCTCTTTTCCCCATGCCCTGTGCGATCTCAAAAAATCAAAAAAAAAAAATTAGGAAAATGTGCATTTTCTGGGTAAGCTAATCGAGATCTAACCCTTGTTGTTATCGAGAAGAAAAATATTTTTTCTTGTGTGAAAATAGTTTTTTATAGGCATGTTCTCCAAGGCCTTCTTCCACAAAAAAGATACAAAAACAGCAACACCCCCAAACCTCCTGCTAAACAACACAATATGTGTTGTTAGCCCACTTGGTTAAAAGTTGATTTATTAAGTAAGAAGTCTTGAGTTCAAGTCTCTATTTTTGTTACTATTTTTTTTTAAAGTCCATGCTCCATTGTAAAGTGTATTTCACTTCAAGTATAAAATAAAATCACTATAAGTATCTTTAATATTTTACTTTAGATTTATTTATTTTGCATGCAACTTTCTTTTATAATGTAAATTCATTGAAAAGTGATCCCCACTTATTTTTATAAAAGTGGGTCACTTCATAAAGAAATTTATTTGTAAAAGTGAGGTTATTTGGAGGGGTATCACCACCATGTAATTCTTTGGTTATTGTTTATGCATTTTTTAAAAAATAGCATAGATTTCACATTTGAAGTCTATTTTCGGTGTCATTTTTTTCAAAATTGCCTAAGTTTTCGAGATCCTTCCATCCATATTATCAGTTTTAGTTTTTAAATCCATATTATCTGTATATTTAATATGGATTCTTCCAGTAATATTTTTCTTACCAACACCAAGTACTTCCAATGGAAATATCATATGGAGAATTTATTAAGAAGTAAAGGTTTGTACCAGATTACCTTGGGAAAGGAAAAAGAACCCATTGATGCTAATAAGAAATTAAAATGGGAAAATAGGACTGACGAAGTACGTGGACTGATAGGAATGTCCATCTCTCCTGATTTAAGGTTCCACCTTCAAGAAATTGATGACCCCGAGGAAGCTTAGGAAAAACTTCAATATATGTTTGGTAAACACAATATTATTTGAGCACACTAGTTAGAAAATCAAATACTAACTTTAAGTCCAAATGATTTTTCTTGCATTGAAGACTATATATACAAGTTTAAAACACTCAGAATTTAATGTCAATAATGTGAGATAAAGCTAGAGGAAGAGCGTTGAATCTATATTATTATTTCTAAGCTAGGTAGTGCATATTCTTTGTTTGTATGTGTTGGTCCTAAGGTCTGCACTTGACTGGTAAAGGAAAAATCTAGGCCACCTATCAGTTTAGACTGACTGTTTCTTTAACTTTTAGTTGGTTGGTCAGAGGGTTATTCTATCAAGAAAAAGGCAAGGTTGGGTTTGCAGAATGATATGGATAAGGGCCCTCCTTGGCTGATGGCACATTGATGACAGACCAGTGAAATAAGAAAAAACAGAGAGAAACAACAAACTACTCAATGAATAATCTGTTACAATAAGTTCAATACTTAAAATATCATTTCAATACATCAAACATGTATCAAAACATAGTAACTCCAACAGGTTGAAGAAAACAAATCTTTACGAAAGCAGTAGCTATTTGACGGGCTTCATATCAGTAAAAATGAGTCATACAATAGCTGAAAGGAAATGAAATGTATGTTGCACAAACCAAAAACTGTATTCAAGATAAGAATGAAAACACATGAAGAGTTGAATGAAACACTGTCATCAAGAGTATGTTCACCAGGTAGAGTGCTTTAATCCATGCATAAAACAGATCCAACCAGTATGTTGTATTGCTCTTCTTTCCTCAAAAACTTTGACCTTTTCAATATCAAAAAAAAAAACTATTTAAAAGAGTTGCAGAGGCTCTCATCCTTAGGGGACTGAGACCTCGATCTAGGTAATTGTCTGTCAAACAAAATCTTAACTTTACTAAGATATTGGAATAAATCAACAAGAGTGGTTTTTATCACACACAAAAGACCACTCTTTCATCTAATCTAGGAAAATCTTGGACTTAATCCAATAGAACTGCTATTGTCTCTACGATAGAACTGATGCATGTGATAGAGGAACTGAGTGGCCGAAAATAGGCCTCAGAATCATAGAGAAGAGATCTGTGTTGAACGAAGGCATGTCTACGAGCTGTTGGAGGTCACTGGAGATAACCAACTGTATGAGCAGAGTTCACTGAACTATTTCTAAAAATAACCTAAATCAACCTGTGACTGAGATTTAACACTCTATCTACACATGAGCTTTCGGAAGCCAAGTGCACCTTGTGTTAATCCTTCTAGATGCCATCTGTACCTGCGAAATAGCTTTGCTGGAATGGTTGTCAGTGCAACGGGCATGAGGGGAGACATGGAGGCGAGCATCCAATCGAGATATAGAATGAATGGACGTGAGGGTAGATGGCGTGTAGTGAGGGATACAGGTGGCGCATAGGGAGAGGAGGAGTAGATAGATTAGGGGGTGAGTGGAAAACAGGTGGCGAAATGTGAGAGGGGGAGGTATTAAAAAACAACTCGAGAGGAACTCAGAGGGGGGTGTAGATGGTAAGAGGATTAGAGAGGGCAGGGGTCCAATTTCTTGAGGAGCCACCATGTTAGGTAGGGCTCGTTATGGAAAAACCACTTCCTCATACCCCCGCTATACCGTTAAAGGTAGAATGGTTGGGGAGGTCCGAGTTGTGATAAGGATCGTTGATCTAGAGAGGTGGGCCACCGCCGATGGATATCAGTGTGTGTTTTAATGGAGGACAAGTGTCGGTTGGTGAGAGGAGAGAAGGTAGTGAGTGGTATGAGGGGAGATGACATGTGAGGTGACGCAGTGATATGATGTCATTCAAGCACGTTATTATGGGAGTTGTTGAGCGTTCCTTGAATGTAGACCTCCTTTGGGCCCGTAATTCACCAGAAGCTACCACATACCCTTCCACAAATATCATAATTTAAATTGTGGGACTGCTCAGGAAAACTAATGTCCAGGTAGTTTGCGTTTCCGCATTGAACTATAGTCGTCGATTTGATTACAATCCAATATCTGAGTGACATTTATTGCAAGGATCGGTGGTTCTCGTTGACCTGGGATCAATGGTCAAGATTCAATTTGAGCTTTCAGGATTCGAGCATTTTGAATGTGAAACATGAAACATATCCCAGAGGAAAATCCTGAATTGAATGATTTGTTGTCGTGTGTCGTGATGGATGAATGGACCATATTCTCTTCGGAGATTTGGGCTTCGAGAGTTTCAAATATTAAGCGTGAAGATATCCCAGAGGAAAACCGTTGAAGTGACGTGGTGGCCTAATGTCGTATGATGTCATGGATGTTGAGGTATCTTGGAGAGAAAGGTGACATGTGTCACATGGAAATGGGTGAATGCACAACTGAATGACCTGATATGGATGCCACATGTCCTGCCTCATGAGTGTGCCACATGTCTCAATTATTAGTTGCCACTTTCTTCGGCAGTTCGAGCTTCAAGATTCAAGAGTTTCAAATATTAGTGCTTGGAAAACTCCTGAAGGAAAATCGTTGAAGTAACTAATCTGTCGCCACGTGTCCCATCTGATGGATGGTATATATTTACTTCAGGACTTCGGGTTTTTGGTTCTTAGAGAATTTCAAATGTGAAACCTGAAAATCTCTCGGAGGAAAACTCTTGAAGTCAATGATCTGCTTCCACATGTCTCCATTGATGTATGGTCCTGATTCAGTTTGGGACTTCATGTCTCTGGCTCTTCGAGAGTTTCAAATGTTTGTGCTTGGAAAACTCCCAAAGAAAAAATCATCGAAGTAGATGATCTGTTGCCGCATGTCATGTCATATGAACGGCCCAAATTCTCTTCAGGTCTTCGGACAACTCTTGGTGTTAAAATCCATGCAATTTTGTGTTCCTGCAATGAACTACAAACGTTGATATGATTTTCTTGGTAGATATTTACCATTGAAAATTTCCCTGTTCATTCCCACAGCTTGAGCCCTAAATTTTGTGTTCTAGATTGTTGCATTGTGTGCACAAGCATTCCTTGTACATACACAAATGCTTGGGAAACATGTGGTGATCTCAATCCATGGAAAACGTGATGACAAGTAATTTGAACCAAACACGATATATGTTTCATCCTTCAAGAAAGATAGAAAATGAAATGTGAAAAGACTCTAATAGGAAAGAAGCAAACAAGAACCAAGTCACTTAGTAATGGGAAAATGACTTAACCAACCAGAAAAAGCAAAAAGTTGATGAAGGCATATGGAAAAGAGAGGAGAGGCAGGTGATGCAGACCTAGGTTACAACATTGGATCCAACTGGGGATAGCTTGTCCCTATGAGGTCATAAGAACTATATATCAGTGCCTTGAGATTAGATAACTTCTCTTACCTTTCGTCACTTACCCTCATTTCTGTCTGTCAGCCTGGCGTATCTGTTATTGTCCCTCAGCCATGCATTTTATTGAATTAAAAATTGAAACTACACCCCAGTGTCTTGTTGGGCTATGGAGTATTTATTCGAAAACAACTAACTAATCAAAAGAACCAATAAAGGAAAGTGTTTATTATGGTACAAAGGGGACCTTCCCCCATCCCTAAACAAAATAATGTTTCAGGAAGCACCCATTTACTGGGACTCCAAAGACCTCTGTATCATCTATATTATGCAAGATGAATGTGTTGTTGTCCAGAACTTCAATCACCTTAAAAGGGCCAAACCAGAGGTTGTTGAATTTACTGTGCTTGGACTTGTCATCCCTTCTGGAATCCCACCTCAAAACTAGGTCAACTTCCTGAAAAATTTCCTTCTTGGTTTTCTTATCAAAGGTTGATTTGATGTTTCTTTGGTATGCCTCTGTTCTCTAATCAAGTGCTTATTTTCTCTGCCGAACTTCTATAATCTGGAAGATCCTCCATTGGAAGTCATTGGGTTCCTCGATATCCTCCAACAAGAATTTCAGGACTGGTATACTGAGTTGAGTAGGAAAAAAAAGTATATTCCATAAACAAGATGGAATAGTGAGGTTCCCAGAGACTTCTTAGTGTTGATCTTGTCATCCCATAAGACATATTTGATTTTAGAGTCCCGTGATGTCTTTCTTTCAATCAACAACTTTTTAATGATCCTGATGAGAATCTTGTTTGATGATTCTACCAGGACATTCCCTTGAGGGTAATAGGGTGTGGAATGTGTCAAGGAAATGTTGTGGTTGCCATAGAAATCAATCGTGGCCTTGGATTTGAATTCTTTGGCATTTTATGTTACAAGCTCGCTGGGGCAATCAAATCTGGAAAAAATATTAGTTTCCAGGAAATTCATGATTACCTTGTCAATGGTGTTCCTGGTGGGTACAACCTCAATCCATTTGGTGAAGTAGTCGGTGGCAATGAGGATCCACTTGTGTTGTCCACTTGAGGGTGGATTTATTTCTCCTATGAATTCTGACCCCCATTGTTGAAATAAACTACTGGCTTTGATAGGCTTCAGGGGCAGTGATAGTAACTTTTGTTTCCCTACAAAAATCTAACATTCATTGTAGGCTCTAAAAGTGGAAAACACATCAAAGAAAAGGGAGGGACAGTAGTATCATGCCCTCATGATCTTGAGAATTGTGGCTTTCCAATGTTGGTTCCCTCCACACACTCCTCTATGCATTTTTGATGTGACTTGTTTAGCTTCATTTTCATCAAGGCATCTTAACATGATGCCAGCAGGATCTCTCCAATACAAGTTCTGGTTTGAAATGCAGAATTTGATGGATTTCAAATTGAGAGACATGGACATTTTCTTCTTCACATCTGGTGGACATTCAAAATGTTGTAGAAAATAGATGATGTTTTTGTACCAAGGTGAAGAGGAATAATTTTCAAATACATGTAAGTAGTCTTGTCCAGGTTTTATGATGGGTGCATCTGATTGGGTGAAGATTTGATGCAACTCTAGCACCTTGCAGCTCGATTTTGATAGAAACTTGGCCATTCCTTGCCCCTTGATCATCTTGGTGGGATTTATGTGCAAATCATACTCCAACGGCTTGAAAATCCATTTTCCTCTTTTCCCCTCGTTGTCTGGATGGACCAGAATCTCTTTGACACAACTACTAGGAACAAAGGCTATTATGCTAGACTATAGCATGTAAACCCTGAAGGCCTTGAGTGCTTTGACCAGTGCATAATCCTGTTTTTATAATATATCATACATGATCTCAGCATCTCGGAGGGCTCTACTGAAAAAGGCTATTGGCTACTCATGCCCTTCCTCATTTTTCTGCAGCAGTACAACATCAATTGTTTCCTCTAAGGCAAAGGAGAAAATGAAGAAGTCTTTGGTATAGTTAGGGTTGGCCAACACAGGTGCTTCAATTAAATCTTGCTTGATTGTTTGGAAATATGATTTCTCTTTCAAGGACCATTTTATCACTACATATTTCTTCAACGTGTTAGTAATAGGCTTCAGAATTTCAGAAAAAATTGGCACAACGCATCTGAGGAAGTTTATCTTACCAATAAAAGACTGGACAACCTTTTTATTTCTGGGAATGTCAATTTTTTGAATGGCACAACCCCTCTTTGTATCAATTTTTATGCCTCCCATCGATATGATGTGGCCCAGGAGATTCCCTCTTGGAATGGAAAAGTGAGACTTCCTAGGATTGAGAGATGTCACATACCTCTTGCATTTCTTGAAAAACTGCTCCAAATGTTGAAAATTTTCCTCATCATACTTGGATAAAATGGTAATGTCATCTAAGTATATGACCATAAATTTGTCCTTTTCCCCCACGAAATCAATGTCCATGGCCCTCTGAAAAGTGGCCCCTGCATTCATGAGCCCAAAGGGAATCTTGTCATACATGAATGTTCCCCTTGGGGTGGTGAATGATGTCTTTTCTTTGTATTCCTCACAAACTGCTATCTGGTTATAACCAGAGTATCCATCCAACAAGGAAATTCGATGTGCACCTACCACCCTCTGTAGAATATGGTCCATCTTGGGGAGGGGGTAATTTTCCGTCAAAGAACACTTGTTTAGATTTCTAAAATCAACACACAAGCATATCTCCCCACTCTTCTTCCTCACAGGTACTAAGTTGGCCACCCTGTTTGAATACCTCAATGGTACAATAATCTTAGCATCCAACATTCTTTTTATCTCTTTCTCAATTATGGACAATAACATGGGATTAAATTATCGAATTTTCTGTCTGAACAGCTTGGAGCCAGCCTTTAGAGGGATCTTGTGTTGGATGATGTCAGTATCAAATGTCTTCAAATATTCATAAGACCATGCAAAAGTATCAACAAACTTTTTAATGAGACTAACATACCTTTCTTTTTGTTTCAGAGCCAATGCTTTGGACAACTTGATGATATTGGGATTCTTAATGGTCCCAATATTGCACTCTGTCAACTCCTCTTCTTGATTCTCGATGGAAGTTCCTTTGTAAACGTCATTAGTGTCGAAAAATCTTTCCAAAGGCATTAGTCCTTTTGGAATATGATTGGTTTTCAGCTCCACAATATGATGACCAACCACTGTCTTCAGTAGATGAGAAGATTGTTGATCCTCTAATTTCTCATTTTCATCTTCTTGACTTTCTTGATCAATTGAGATATTGGAGGATTCATCAATGGTGTGAAGAAATCTCCACAACTCTAAATCATCACTAAAGACTTGCCAGTGCTTTATGTTGTCTGGCATGGTTGTTCTATGTCTGATTTCAACCTGATATTTAATATTTGGGCCAATGGGAGGCCCGAACATGCTGGAAGCTAAGGCTAGATAATCAAATTTCTGATTATGTTCTCTGGGAATGAAAGAGAGGTTAAATGCTAGAAAGAAATTATTGATCAGGTCCCATACCTCCTTTATGTACTGCTTGAGCATTTGTTGCTTAGTTTGATAGATATTCTTTACTTTATTGATGACCAACTCAGAATCACTAAAAAACTACTAAACAATCAATGGCCATGTCTTTAGCAACCCTCAATCTTAATACCAGAGCTTCATATTCAGCTATATTATTAGTAGTCTCAAACTCCAACTTATAAGAGAGGGTTATTACTTCTTCTGAAGGGGAAATGAGGAGAATACTTGTGTTGGATCCTTATTTTGATGAAGATCCATTGAAATACATCTTCCACACCTTGTTTTGTTGACCAGTCATGGGATGATCTCTGCGTTGGTTGATTAATATTTCAGGTTCATCATTGTTTAAATTAAAAACATACGAACCCATCTCATCCTCAACAACATAAATGGGGTGATTGCTTGGTTTTTGATGATCAATACTATGTATCCTAACCTTACCTCTCTGTATAGCCTCCTATGCTCACCACCAAACACAGGAATGGTGGCGTATGTGAGGTCCATTTGCAATGATCCTCCAACCTTCTTAGCCCAAGTTCTAGATAATAGCATGCCAAACTTTGGGGGAATATCAACCACCAAAATGTCCATCCTTACACTCTTCATGGGTAATTGTGGTTTAGAAACCACCATATCCTTTATCAATCCCAAGAATTTTACTTTCTAAGAATCAAAGGAGTACATGTCTTGATAAGGATTGATAATATCCACACCTAGTTCTTCCATAAAAACTGTGGGCATGGCATTGTGAGAGGCTCCTGAGTCCATAAGACAGTTGTGTAGGATCTTATCATGAACATTCAAATATATAGAGAAATGAGGAGAAGAATCAGAGAGATCCTCGATGTGTGGACCCAGAGTAATGGATGGGTTTTCATCTTGTAGACTAATGACATCAGAATATACACTAGAAGGAGTTGGTTGCAGAACTTTCATGATGGATTTCTTGAAAGGTTCATTTTTTAACAACTCTGTCAAAGGGACAAGAATCTTGATTTTTCTTATCTCATGTTCCAAGATGAAAGAGGTTAGTGTCTTATCAACTTCCTTTGTTTCAAGGGGAAGAGGGTTTGATAGCGAAGATGACTGAGTTTTAGATGGCGTACCTTTATTTGAATTTGGCTTGGGAGGGGCTTCTACTTGTTTTCCTTGATCAGAGGTGGTGGACTTGGAAGCTCCATTCGTCATCCTCAAATCGTATTTATTATTGGGTTGACCTTGAATAACTCCCTCTTCCCCTATCTGATCATCAAATTGATTTGATAATTGTGCTACCTCGTCGTCTTGTTGTGTTAAGTGACTCGTATAATAATCTGTCTCATTGAAAAGCACAATGGTATCGTCCAAAACATCATTGTCTGTATCCATCTCCTCAATATGATTGTTTTGGAAAGGGGGAACCACCCTTTGATCATCAACATTTCTCCTTTCCCTCTGCATTACTTGAGGAACATCATTAGGCCTTCTGAATTGGTTTTGATTTCTATTACCAACCCCTTGAAAAGGTCTATTTGGTTGTTTGGATTCCCATTTTAGCTTAGCTATCTCATAATTCAGATCCTTCAAAGTCTTATTCATCTCTTCAAGTTGGGGATCAGATGTAGTTGGGTTAGAGGAGGTACGGGTGTCCTCTTTCTATTTTTTCTTCTCTTTATCAGATCTAGTCTTTAATATGTCTGATGGCAAAATATTAGATTCAAATTCAATGGTTGCTTCCTGCATGGATAACAGTGTGATTGATATTCTTTGTTAGGAGGAGGGATATTTTTTCATCAAATTCATTAGCATAAGTGATATTGGTAGAGGCTTCAATTGGTTTGATTTCATCTAGGATTCTACCATACATTTTATTGAATCTCTTAGTGAAGTCTGCAATAGATTCACCATTCTTTCTCTTTAGAGCCCCAAATTCACTGATGTAATAGAGATAATCTCTCCTATCTCCCCATTGATTTATAAAATATTCATATAATGCCTCAATATATGAAATGGAGGCTGGAGGAAGACCCCTGAACCATTTTCTGACCTCCCCATCCAGACTCTGTATAATCAACCTCATCCACACATTTGAATAATCAATGTTAAAGTTGTCTGCAAAACTGTAAAAGGTTACTAGATGTTCTTCAGTAGTTATTTCACCTTCCCCATTATATCTTGGTAGATATTCCATGTAATCTGTGGTTGGGAGTGCATGTAAAACTGTAGGTAACACTAAGAGTGCATATCTGGTAGCAATTATGACATCCATCCTATTAACGGCTATGGATTGAATAATAGGAATCTGCAAATTTATGCGAGATACAGGAGTGGATGCAAGACTAGATGTTGAAGTGGAATCGAGATTAGGAGATGTCTGAGCCCCATTAGAATTATGATTCTTAGTGCTAGAAAATTCAAGCTTCTAGTGATGATGGTTTGAAGTATTTTCTTTGTGTGCAGTTTTTCCCTTGAGGGGGGAAGTGTATCTCTGAGATACAATAGATTTCTTTAGTTTCCTTTATAGCTTAGAGCCTACTGTTTTATTTTGAGGGTTACAATAAAGCTTCTGGGCTTTGTTTTTTTTAGATTTGGATCTGATGAATCCCTCTCTCGACACCAGTATTTCTTCTTTAAATTTTACTTAGTGAAGTCATCAAGTGAAAGATGGAAGTCTTTCTATGTCTGATATTTGTTCACCATCAAAGGTCAAAGCTAATCAATTTTCATTCTCCCAGGGAAAGATATTTCGAACTACTTTGTTCCCCAGCAATGACACCATAAGATGTTGGTCCTAAGGTCTACACTTGAATGCTAAAGGGAAAATCTAGGCCACCTATCAGTTGAGATTGATTGTTTCTTTAAATTTTTGTTTTTTGGTCAGAGGGTTATTCTATCAAGACAAAGGAAAGGTTGGGTTTGCAGAATGATATAGATGAGGTCCCTCCTTAGTTGATGGCACATTGATGAAAGACCAGTGAAATAATAGAAAACAAAGAGAAACAACAAACTACTCAATGAATAATCTGTTGCAAGAAGTTCAATACTTAAAATATCATTTCAAGACATCAAACATGTATCAAAACAAAGTAACTCCCACAGGTTGTAGAAAACAAATCTTTAACAAAGCATTAGCTATTTGGCAGGCTGCATATTAGTAAAAGTGATTCATACAATAGTTGAAATGAAATGAAATGTACGTTGCACAAACCAAAAACTGTATTCAAGATAAGAATGAAAACACATGAAGAGTTGAACGAAACACTATCATCAATAGTATGTTCACCACGTAGAGAGATTTAATCCATGCATAAAATGGGTCCAACTAGTCTGTTGTATTGCTCTTCTTTCCTCAAAAAAATATGATCTTTTCAATATCCAAAAAAAATAATTGTTTGAAAGAGTTGCAGAGGCTCTCGTCCTTAGGGGACTGAGACCACAATCTAGGGAACTATCTGTCAAACAAAATCTTAACTTTACTAAGATACTGGAATAAATCAACAGGAGTGGTTCTTATCACACACAGAATACCACTCTTGCATCTAATCTAGGAAAATGTTGGACTTAATCAAATAAAACTTTTATTGTCTCTACGACAGAACTGATGCATGTGTTGGAGGAACTGAGTGGCTGAAAATATTCCTCGGAGTGACAGAGAAGATCTCTATATTGAACAATGGCATGTCTGAAAGCTGTTGGAGGTCACTAGAGATAACCAATTGTATGAGCAGAGTTTGTTGAAGTATTTCTGAAACTAACCTAAGTCGACCTGTGACTGAGACTTAACTCTTTGTCTACACTTGAGATTTCGGAAGCCAAGCGCACCCTGTGTTAATCATGCCAGATGCCATATTTACCTGAGAAATAACTTCACTGGAATGGTTTTCGGCCCATCAGGCATGAGGGGAGACATGGAGGCGAGCATCCAATCAGGAGACGAAATGAATGGACGTGAGGTTAGATGACGTGTAGTGAGGGATACAGGTGGTGCGTAGGGAGAGGAGGAGTAGATATATTGGGGAGTGAGTGGAAAATAGGTGGAGAAAGGTGGGAGGGGGGGGGGTCTGAGTTCTTGAGGAGCTGCCACGTTAGGTAGGGCCCGTGATGGAAAATCCACTTACTCGGATTCCCCCCTAACGTTAAAGGTAGAATGGTCGAGGGTGTCTGAGTTGTGATAAGGATCGTTGATCTGGAGAGGTGGGCCACTGCCAATGGAGATCAACATGGGGTTTAATGGAGGATAGGTGTCAAGTTGTGAGAGGAGAGAAGGTAGTGAGTGGGATGAGGAGAGATGACGTGTGAGTTGATGCAATGATCTGATGTCATTTAGGCAAGTGATTGTGGGAGCTGTTGAGGTTGGTTTGGATCCATACCACCTTTGGGCCCATAATTCACCAGAAGTTGCCATGTACCCTTCCATAAATACCATGGTTTAAATTGCGGGACCACTCTAGAAAATTAATGTCCAGGAATTTTGTGTTGTCGCAAAAAACTATAGTCGTCGATCTGATTACGATCTAAGATTTGAGTAAAATTTACATGCAAGGATCGACGGTTCTCGTTGACCTGGGATCAATGGTCCAGATTCAATTTGGGCTTTCGGGCTTCGGGCATTTTGAATGTGAAACATGGAACATCTCCTGGAGGAAAATCCTGAAGTGAATGATCTGTTTCCACATGTCGTGATGGATGAATGACCCATATTATCTTCAAAGATCCGGGCTTCAAGAGTTTCAAATATTAAGCGTGAAGATATCCCAGAGGAAAATTTTCAAAGTGACGTGGCGACCTGATGTCGCATGATGACATGGATGTTGAGGTGTATTGGAGAGAAAGGTGAAATGTGTCACATGGAAATGGTTGAATGACACAACCGAATGAGCTGATATGGATGCCACGTGTCTTGCCTCATGAGTGTGCCACATGTCTCAATTGTTCATTTCCATGTGCTTCGACACTTTGAGCTTCGAGATTCGGGAGTTTCAAATGTTAGTGCATGGAAACATCCCAAAGTAAAATCGTCGAAGTAATTGATCTATCGCCACGTGTCCCATCTGATGGATGGTATAGATTTACTTCGGGACTTTGGGTCTTTGGTTCTTCAGGACTTTCGAATGTGAAACCTGAAAAATCTCCCAAAGGAAAACTCCCAAAGTTGATGATCTACTTCCATGTGTCTCCATTGATGTATGGTCCTTATTCACTTCGGGACTTTGGGTCTTTGGCTCTTCCAGAGTTTTGAATTTTTTTTCCTTGGAAAACTCCCAAAGAAAAAATCACTGAAGTAGATGATCTGTCACCACGTGTCATGGCAGATGAATGGCCTAGATTCTCTTCAGGTCTTCATATGACTCATGGTATTAAACTCCACACAATTCTACGTTCCCGCAATGAACTACAATCATTGATATGATTTGCTTGGCAGATCTTTACCGTTGAAATTTTCCCTATTCATTCCCACAGTCTGAGCCCGAAATTTGTTGTTCTGGATTGTTGCGTTGTGTGCACAGGCATTCCCTGTACATACAAAAATGCTTGAGAAACATGTGGTGAGATCAATCCATGGAAAATGTGATGACAATTAATTTGATCCAAACACGATGTATGTTTCATCCTTCAAGAAAGACAAAAAATGAAATGCGCAAAGACTCAAAAAAGAAAGAAAGAAACAAGAACCAAGTCACTCAGTAATGGGAAAATGAATTAACCAACTAGAAAAAGGAAAAAGTTGATGAAGGCATATGGAAAATAGAGGATAGGTAGTTGATGCATACCTAGGTTACAACGGTATGTACCTTTTATTCCATGAGAGAGGCTCTAGGAAAATCTTATCAAAATCCCACTCTTGAGTCATTTTGGGATACTTTGATTAGAGAACAACATAATCTTGTACAATTCGGAGTGATCAACAGTGCATGTACCTCCAACATATCCTTAGTCACCGAACATAAAGATAAACCCATGAATCCCAAGAAGCAACATTCTAGCCACAACAACAAGAAACATAAGGGTCCTAAATCCACTCAGACAACTTCATCTCATAATGGTGACAAAGGAGAAAAATATAACAATAACAAGACTAATAGACATTGTAACTTTTTTGATAAATATGGTCATGATGAGTCCAAATGTTTCAAGAAGATGGCATATTTAGAAGCATCGATGAAGAAGTACAACATCAATATTGATTCTAATTCTTCTTCTTCTTCTCATGGACATGGACTTTCTTCTTTTGTT
Source organism: Picea engelmannii (assembly GCA_009831015.1). Classification (NCBI taxonomy): domain Eukaryota; kingdom Viridiplantae; phylum Streptophyta; class Pinopsida; order Pinales; family Pinaceae; genus Picea; species Picea engelmannii. Next base: position 483,817 of record ML782344.1, on the reverse strand, counting down.
TTTTCTTCAATGCAACTTCTACTTCTTCTTGTGATGAGTGCCTTATTGATTCTGGAGCATATTATCATATGACTAAGGATAAAGACATATTTTCTTCTCTAAATGAATGTAACACTAAGAAAATATTTGTTGGTGATGATAGAAATCTTAGTGTTGTAGGATCTGGAACAATTCAAGTAGATAATGGTCATTTCAATGATGTATTATGTGTTCCAATACTTTCTTGTAAACTTCTATCAGTATATCAAATCACTCATTCAGGTGAAGGTAAAACCTTAGAGTTTTCACCTCACCAAGTTGTAATCAAGGATCTAAAAGATCCTAAGAATGTTCTTGCAACTGTAATTGCTGATGATATTACCAGGCTGTACAAGTTTGACAACTTTGGGTCATCATGTTTTCCATAATTTTTTGCTTCTCATAGTGATGACTTGAGAAAACTTTGGTGTGAGTAGCTTGGTCATATAAACTATCACTCATTGTAGCAACTATGTAATCAACAGATGGTGAATGGTCTTCCTTTTGTTTCATGTAGATATGGTGTTTGTGTCGGTTGTGTTCTCAACAAACATTATCGACACAATTTTGACAAATGTACCTCTTAGCACACTTCAGGCCCTTTGCAGCTTGTTCACAGTGACTTGTGTGGTCCACTTTATTCTCCATCTCGTTCTAGGTGCAAGTATTTCTTAACTTTAATTGATGACTTTTCCAAACATACTTGGTTTTACTTCCTAAAACTTAAGGGTAAAGTTTTTGACACGTTTCTGGCCTACAAGGCCCTTTTAGAAAAACAATCTAAACATCAAATTCAAAGGTTAAGAACAAATAATGGAGGTGAATATGAAAACAATAATTTTATAAGTTATTGTACTAGACAAAGCATCCAAATGCAACACATTGTTCCATATACACCACAAGAAAATGGTGTTGTTGAGAGAAACAACCACACATTAAAATAAATGGCTAATTGTATGATCCAATCTAAGGGATTAAGTCTAAAGTATTGGGAGGAAGCCATCAACTGTGCAAATTACTTAGTAAATCGCACTCCCACAATGTAGTATACCTAGGGAGGTACCTAATGGGAGATTGGTTATGTATTATTATTAGAATTCATTCAATACATGAGAATGTTGTTATGTATTATTAGGGGAAGTCATTCAATATAAGGTGGACTAGGTCCACTGTATTAAATAAGGCCCACTATGGTAGTTAGATATAATAAATGTGAGAATACTCTCTAGAAGGTTCCTAAGAGATAGAGAGAGCTATGTAGGACGTCTAAGAATTGTAATGAAGCATAGTGAATAATATTGTCATTGTAACAAGCAAGTATTACTTGAGGAGTGCATTCCTTCCATAAGGAATAATATATGGTGTTACCCTACCTCAACAGTTTTCTCTATTTCTTGTGTTCAATATTTTGGTGAATGGTTTGGATTATTCTTGTTGATATTGTGGGTTTATTTTTAGATTTATATTCATATCTATTAAGGTACTTAAAAATTGGTATCAGAGCACTTTCTTTTGGCAAAAGAAGGGAATAATTTTTGTCTCTTTTTGCAAATTTTTATAGGGAAAAAAGATGGAATCACACTTCAGGTTCCAATTTGAAGATTTATAATATGAATTTGGAAGAAAAAATTCGATATTTGAATTTCTCTCAAAAAAATACCCAATTTCAAAAAACAAATTGGCCTAAATATATTTCGGGAAGTGAAGTTATAAACATTTTAAATTCGATAGTTTTTCAGGGTTTTTCAGGAAAAAGTCGTGTTATTCGCACAGTAAGTTATAGTTCTATTTTTGGGGTTTTGATAACTTGATGTATTTTACAGGAAGTTATGATGGCCCTAGTATTGAAGAAGTCATAAAACACAGGAATTTATTCAATAAAGAGCATTGGAAAGTGATGATGAATTTGAGTTTACAAGGTGATGCATCCATTTGGTGGAATTCACTTAACTATAGAAAAATGAGGACACTCTCCGATGAAGAATTTGAAAAATTAATTTTAGAAAAATGGTCTCATGCCAAAACTAAAGAAATAAGAAAGGGTTTATTTTCATGTGACAATTATATATTATAGTTTCATGATTGTATTCATAAATAAAATATCATTGTTTCTATTAACCCTAGTTGCCTGCATAATTTTATCAATGTTCAGTTGGTCAATAGATTGAAAGTTCTTGCAAAGAATGTTCAAAGCAAACATGTTGAGGGTGAAAATGTTCAAATTTTAAAAAATTTAAAGGTCACCATGGATAAATATGTGTTGCATTCAATTTTTTATGCTATGGATATGGATGAAGTGGATATTTTTCTGGGATATCCTTGGATGGAATCAGTTGGTACAATTAATATTAATGTGCAAAATAAGTTTCTAAATCTTTGGTACAAGAAAAAGAAAATTACATTGTAGGATCTGTCTCTTAGTAAGAAATATGGCCCCATGGTGGCCAACAAAGAAGTTATTGTAAAGTTTGAAGTTGAATCATAGGTAGAGTCTACTGAAGCAGATGAAGAAAATCCACAAGGACACAATAATGAATCCAAGGAGGTCATTGACTCAAAGGCACAATGTGTTATAGATTTGAAAAAAAAAAAACATTTTCCTAGAGTTGTTGTATATCGTCATCCACATCATATAGAGAAACAACGGTTATCAAGGAAAGAGCGTGAGATTCAACACATTTATGCACCAGCAAGGCACCAGAAAGGAAATCGACCAAGAGGTGCATGGACGAATACCAAAACTACAGGAAGACATCTAGCTAGAGAAACAATCCCATGCCAACCCCGACATGATGCAAAGAAAGATCAATGTGGCAAGGAAACATATGGATGTCATGTTCATCTTCCATTAGGATGGATGGATGGTCGTACTTGGTATCAATTGGCTACATTGCTTATCCATTCATATTGTATGGTTTCTTCTCATGTTTCAAGGACGAAACATATGAAGGGGGTTGAAATTTAGTATACCTAGTGAGGTAATATGGGGTACCTACAGTGGTACCCAATGAGAATGTGGTTATGTATTATTAGTGGAAATCATTAAATACACAAGAATGTGGTTATTTATTATTAGTGGAAGTCATTCAATGTAAGGTGGACTAGGTCCACTATATTAAATAAGGCCCACTATGGTAGTTAGATATAATAAATGTTAGAAGACTCTCTAGAAGGTTCCTAGGAGATAGAGAGAGCTATATAAATAAGTGTAAGCATTGTAATGAAGCATAGTGAAGAATATTGTGAATGTATAAAGAATTGATTGAGGAGTGTCATCCTTCCTTTAGGATTGATATATGGTGTTACCCTACCTCAAGGGTTTTGTCTAATTCTTCTGTTCAATATTTTGGTGAATGGTTTGGTTTTTTCTTGTTGATATTGTGGTATTATTTTGAGTTTTATCTTCAGATCTATTCATGGGGTACCTATGGAGGTACCTAATATTATCTCCCTAGGTATAATATACACAAAGGATCTTAAAAATATAACACCAGAAGAATCTTGGACTAAAATTAAACCATATGTACGTCACTTCTATGTATTTGCTAGTATAGCACGGGCTCACATTCCTGATGAGAAAATTAAATCATTGCAGCCTAAAAGTGAGAAATGTATATTTTTTGGTTATTATGAACATGTCAAAGGTTATAGAATTATTAAACCACATTGTAATGAAATTATTATTATAAGAGATGTTAAATTTGATGAAAATCTCTTGGCCTGCGAGCCTAATTCATCGATTGTTCCTTCTTTGGATTTTGGGCCATCTTTGGAGTTTGTGCCTTCTTCTATTCCTATTTTGGTTTCTTCTTGAAATTATGATAGTGAGGATGAAAATCCACCTATGCTTGCTCACCTTCCTCCATATGAGCCCATTAAACCTAAACCGACACCAACACCATTGATTCCTAGATGGGTCTATTCAACACGAGAAGCAACTAGAAATATTTCTGGTGATCCTTCAGATCAATGTTAGACATGTTCTCAGTTCCGGTGAGCCTATTCTCTTTTGGCTCAAGTTTTAGATACTCGTGATATAGAGACATTTGCAGAAGCTTTAGGTCATCCAGATTGAGATGCAACAATGAATGAGGAGTAACGTTCTGTAATGGTAAATGATACTTGGGATGTTGTACCTCTTCCAAAAGGAAAAAAAATTGTCATATGTAAATCAGTCTATAGAACTAAGTATGCATTAGATGAAAGTGTTGAAATACACAGGGATCAGTTAGTTTCCAAAGGATTTTCCAAAGTTGAAGGAATTGACTATAATGAAACATTTTCCCCTGTCGCCAAAATGAATTCCATACTCCTTTTTCTTTCCCTTGATGCCTCAGATAAATGGGAGGTCCATCAGATGGATGTTAAATATGCCTTCTTGCATGGGGATTTGCAAGAATAAATCTACATGGAACAACCTCTTGGCTATGTCCAGAATGAGTCTAGCCTTGTTTTTCGCCTTAAGAAATATCTTTATGGTCTTAAGTAAGCTCCCCAAGATTGGTATGCCAAAATAGACAACTTTCTTATTGAAACCATATTTTCTAGATGTCATTATGATCCTAATGTCTATACCAAGAAAGTAGGAAGCCATCTCATAATCCTTTTCCTTTATGTTGGTGACCTTATCATTACTGGTAGTGACTCAAAACTTTTAAAACATGTGAAAACTATCGAGGGAAATATATGTTATCTATTTCGACATTAAATTGTCAACCCAAGGCTCGTAATCTTTGAGGTGTTGGCACTGTATGTGGAGGTCTAGAGATCGAATCCAACAATCTAATCTAATGCTGGCAACAAACTAAAATAATAAAGAGATTAAACAAACTAGAATAATTCGTCACCTAGGGAAGAAACCCAACATGGGGTGACCATATCTCACGAATTAGGTAATTAATCTATCCACTGGTGATTTAAAGCTATCGGAAAATTTAAAATGTGAGAAAACTAAGATGAAGAAATTAGTATAAGGGAAAAAATGAAAACCAGTACCGATATAAAAAATAGTGCAAGAATATATTATGCAAAAGATGAGACTAGGCATGAAATATTACTATTCTAATTACTCTTTTTACTTTAAAATCTATGTCTTTTATTCATTTACTCAATTCATATTAGAACATTGATTTCTACAGAAAAATGTAATGTAGAAACAAAACAATCTACTGAAAACTTTTCTATTGAAGGTATATCAATATACTAAACACATGTTCTTATAACCAGTTAGACTGATGAACTAATTAGTAAAAAAGATTTAAAATCAGAAATTATGTTGTCATACTTGAACTAAAAATATATTCACAGAGGTATAGTGATTACACAATACTGCATGGGTTAATTTAATCTAGTTTAGCTAGTCATGAACAACTTCTTAATAAGCATGCTTAGTTCCTAGTGCTCCAATTATAAACATGATTTATATTTACAACATGGTGTGAATAAGTCAAGTGAATAAATACAATGAAGTTACAATTAAAAAGAGTGATTACTACAGCGGAAAATACACAAAGGAGATTATAAGAAAATGATTGCAAAAAGATATTAGAACAATAAAGGGAAATTAGAACAGTTATAAGGAAATGGATTATACTAAGAAATTATAAGAGAATGATTGTAAAGATAAATTAGAAAAACTCCTGCAAAAGAGAGGTTAGAAATCTAAATAAACAAAGAAATGAGACACGCAGGCTACTGGTGGCACCCCCGAGTAGTTGTGGTACTCCAGCTAATGAATTGATCACAAACTCAGCTTAATTTATAAATTTTCATTAAAATGAATAACATAGCCAAGTTTTACACATATTTCTTAAACAGTTTCTCTGGGTCTCCCTTATCATGCTAGCGAGCTCAAGTATATATAGAGTCTGAGAGGTCGACCACTGGAAGGGTCGACTCTCTCTCAAAACTAGAAAATCGTTAATTGTTCTATTAAGAGGAAATAAGTCTTAAAATCATATCTCGAATATAGGAGATATATTTAACTGTCTAAATCAAAATACAATAGTATCCATAGCAAGAGGGCGATAATAGGTAAAAAATCCATGTTATAGTTTTTCCCGAAAATGCCCGCAAGTATGCTAATGGCCAAATCTGTTGTGCTCTGAGTTCTGTTAAGAGCCGGATGGAGGTTTGCATCTGAATGATATAAATTTTTCCTACTGGATGAAGGGTCAGATTCAGTTGATATGTAAATTCGAGTTGGCTCTCTTGTGCAAAAATATGGGAATTAGTGCCAGAATGAGTGTTGGAATCTCAAGGAATTTGATCCTAATCCAATGTATGGAAACACCTATATCCCACAATATCATGAATTAGTTTATCATTAATAAAACCATATAAAATACACTAAGAATAATAAATTAAGCATGAATTCACATCATTTACTTTTATTGCCTTTAATCAAACGGTTTAAATAAAAGACCAACATTTTAAAGTAAATGTGATGGTTTATGGTTAAATGTGATGACATAATAGTGAAATAAGGTGGAAGAAAGAATTAAATTTAAGATCCCATCATGCCCCTAGACCGAAAATATGGCACATCCGCATTCCATGAATAAATTGGAACTAACCTTTTATTCATTTCAAAAACTTTGTATTTTCAACAATAGTCGGTAAGCAATCTTTGGGAAAATCAAACCAACATTATTATTCTAAGAAAAACTAGAACTTAGAAAAAGAAATATTAATTTTATGTTATGGTAATGATGAAAATGACACCATACCAATACATATTTGTTAATACATACAATTTCATCAGCTAGTAATAGATTATGCTCATGAAGACCATATAAGTTGTGATAGGGGATTTTCCTCATGTCCCTGGATAGAAAAAATGAGCGTATAGATGAACTGTAAAACCCATAGGAAACTAGTCATCCCTGCTTACATTCTCAAAGGATTATTGTCATTCAAGTAATATGGATAAAGTTTTAATTTGAGTTCATTAGACTCCTAAACTTATGGGTCCAACTTCTAGGATATTGACATCGTAGGTATAGTATGAATTAAATGACAGGGTCTTAAGTGCAATTTACAAAGATTATCAAATGACAATTAGATGAGATTTATTTATCCCTTTTGGTCAGCCATGCACACTTATTCTTAAGGATTAACACAAGTATATTATTCATAGAGACAAACATAGATTAGGAATAGTAAGAGACATCAAAGTCAGAACCCATTTCCAACAAGCCTATTCGGTACCCCGATGTGATAACTTTGATATCTAAGAAATATCCTCTCCAGGAAGAATGCCCCATTGATAGCAAGCATGTTTAGTACCCCAATGGATTTTCCTAGTCATACCACAAGCCGATAGTTGCTGCCAACATACATGTTTAGTATCTCGATGGGTTGGCCTCTTACACCCATTTTATATCCTTTACCACAACCCTTAAGATTTCTATGTATGTATTGCTTTCACAATGATATGGAGAGGAAACTCTGAAAACCCTTTTACGGAATGGGATGGTATATGGGTTGGAGGAAACTCTATAAATTGCCCATAAAATATTGTGTGCATGAAAAATAGACTTATGCATTTATATTAGTCCAAAGACATATCACATGTAACATCCCACTCTTGCACACACCTGATTGGACCTATTATTTGAGGAAACGTGCGTGCAAGTGATCCAGTTCATATATGATGGATTTTTTTGATTATGGATTATGATGTTGTTGTGGATACGATGATATGTTAATTTGTTATATTTATATCGACAAGTGCTATTGACTGGTTTTTCCTGAGTGTGCATGACTCTGGACCATTTGAGGATGTCGATGGCATCAGTCGACCTCCTTGGACTCTGGATCGAGTCAGGGAGTGGACTATTATGGTTTGAGTTTGTTTTGATATTGCATATGATTAGTATATTATTCTTATGATTTTGATCGCTGACATGTTTCATTGATGGATGGAGGTTGATGATATCTTTCTAACCATAATCACATAGGACTAAAGGGGTCACGCACCGTAACCGAAGACATTGAGGGAGAGGTGTGTCAGCAACCCTGCCACAGCCTACTAGCACTCCCACCATGGCTCGAACTGTATGTTAACGATTACCTAGTTTGAGAGATCCATGATGTCATAAGAGCCGACTGTGGTAGTCGCTCATGATGATTCTAATGGGCATGCAATAAGGCAGGTTCTGCATTCCTTAGAGGCCCTTAGTCTCTCACAAGGTCACTTGGTGGAGTATTGACTCTAGGGGTTTGACGTCTACCAAAATCAGTCAAAAGGTGAGTGACACCCTTGGATCACGTAGTGCGTCTTGAAGGGCATGTCACGTCAATAAAACATGAATGCACGCAAGTGGAACCCTTGGAGCATGAAGTACATATTGAAGGGCACGTCGCAATTTTAACATTGGTAAGTTATTGAACTTAGTACCTAGAAAACTATGTCTTTTTAGGACTTGGTCATCCTTAAAATGAATGTTGTGTGAGTAAATATTAATAATCATAATTTCTCTTAAAACATTTTGTCAAGCCTAGTAAATTTAAAATCCTAGGTCTAAGTAGGGCATGTGAACAAAAAAAATAAAGGGGAATTTGAACAAGGGGGGACGAAGAAATTTCAAACATAAATAATGAAATTAAAATTTTAATGAAGGAGTAAAATATTTAAAAGTTTAATTGATGGCTAAGTACAAACTTACGAATTCAGAAACTAGACCAAAAAGGGGAAACTTAAAAAGGGGGGGAAACTTAAAGAAAAAGGGGAATGTGGAACATAGTAGGGAATCTAGTCTTTGGAACCTTCTAAATTTGAACTCAACTAGGATTTAAGAAAGGCGTCAGTCATTTAAGAAATGTAAGGGAATAAAAGAGACATCGAGGAGCATTTTTAGGAACGCTTTTAGGTGGTTGAGGGAAATTGTCAAGTTAAATTATTTAATTAAATAAATTCTGGTGCAACTACGGGATCAGGTGACACGTCTATGGGGGAGAATTTTCCTAATTTAAATTTTAATAAAAAGAATTTAATGAGGGTTTGGAAACTAATCACTAAGAAAAATCTATAAAAAGGACGGTGGAGGACGAGAATGGATCATGCCTGATATCAGTAAGGTTATGATGTTGTATTTTAATTTTGACTGAATTTTTCTTGTGGGAGTTCGGATACCTAGCTTGGATAACAAGTGGTAGCTCAACCTTTCTAGGAGAGCTAACAAATAGTTTTATTTGGTTGGGAGGACAACCCCTTTGCAGCTCGGGGATCTAGGGGGGAAGAAGAGTACCCCTAGTGTTAGCTGGAAGGTAACGGTGAGGTCTCAACGGTTAAAGAGAAGGAACTAGATGGAGCGCAAGCGCGGGACAGTGGCTTCGGGATCGTCATCGTTGGACATGATACACCGGGTAAAACTGTTATTTGTATTATGATTAATTTATGCTTGCATGGTAGTGTTAGTCGGATGACATTCTTGTCATCCGTTATCTGGCACATGTATTGTTATAATAATTGCAACAATGGATTGTGGATCTCAATATATTGTAATCTGAAATAAAGATAAAACTAGTTTATTTATACATTCAGTGGAGAATATGTTGTGTTAGTAATAAATTTGATTTTTCTCTCTTGCGCGGGTAAGAAGTTGGTTGTTCACATCTTCTATAGCTAGATGTTTTTTTTCTCCTCCATATTGTTCACAGGTAGACTGAGATTATGCCCAGCTCGCTCCACCCCTTTTTATTTTATTTTTTTATCTAGGATCAGACTTAACATGGCGCCCAGAAAATCGTCTCACCCTCCATTTCATTGTCTCAACCACGATTTAATTGTTTTCCTCATCCCTTGTCATTTCTTTACAAAACCAAACATTGATTCACTTCTCTGTCATTCTTGTGCAGCAATCTCTGTATTTGAAATGCTTACCCAACTCGTTTTTGGTCCCAACCTCTCTGCATTCCTAACAGTTTCCCAACGACCTTGGGTGATATCCTTCAGAGATTTTTAATGTTCAGTTATCACTGCAAATCCTCCCAGCCTTCTAGCAGTGCCTCAATGAATATGTTATCCTCTGTGTCTCACTGGTGATCTGCCTCTGCGATGAGTTTTGACATTGTTTTTTCTTAGCCCTGGTAGCGTCCCTTAGTCTCTTGCTCGCCACGAGATTAGTGCCTTCTCTCAACGCAGTGTGCCTCTCCTTGGTGACTTGGATGGATGATAGTACCTTGAGGGGAAGAGCAGAAAGTTTTCGATTTATCCCCTTTTTTTGAATGTGTTTTTCTAACAAGACGGATCACCATGCCTCTGACCCTGTTACACTCTGAATCCTTTCATCTTTCGTGGGTATGGGAGCGCTCAGACAAACGTTTCTCCCCTCCCTCTATGCCTGATCAGTTATCCTCAACGGACTTGGTGGCAGAGTGTGTCTAGGATGATTTATTCCTTTCTATTTTGGTGGCAGAGTGTGTCTAGGATGAAATTAAATGTATGGAGGATAGTCACCCTGGATCTTGTTTAGCTTGTTGATTGAGTGCTTTTGTTTATAGTTTTCAATTTATGTTGACAGTTTAAGTTGGTACTTTGATGCACTGGATTGTGTCTTGATTAAAGGTTTAGAATTGTTTGTGTTGCGCCCTAATCACTATCACTCTTGTCGCAATGTGGCGTCATGATTCCTTATGACTGGATGATTGTGCACATTGATCGATGAGTGCATATGACAACCTAGCCTTGGGTCTTATGCCTCCCGATGGCGTTGATGTTGATTATTGAAATTGATGTACTGTAATTTATGATGTAATGCATGATGGTGATTTTGTTCCTCACCCGCCGTGGAAGTTGTTAGTACCTATGTCGGTTTATTAAATGTTGGTTGCGCCTGGATGATATTGATGTAGTCATTTATACTATTTATCTAGTAAACGTTTGTAAATTGCTTGTAGATGCCTGATGTGTTAGTATGTTGGGTCGTTATGTTTAAGTGTTGCAGTAACTTCGTTCATTATGTTCGTCATCGAGTTGTGATGATTGATTCTATTAATGACTTTACCTTCCTCACGCTTTAAAAAAAAAGAATATATATATATATATATATATATATATATATATATATATATATCACCTGTTGTATGTCGGTTTGTGTCATAATAGTCGGGGCCGTTACATATGGTATCAGAGTCGGTTTGACCCACGAATTGGATCACTACGGATTCCATTGATTAGATACTTAATTATAAAATTTCGCTAATTAAATTGATCTATTTTCATGAAAATAATCATGGTAAGAGGACGTTGTAGAGGTAGACGATGGGGTGGTATGGGAGGGGGCGCGACGCCTCCGGTAGCATCCATGCCTAAGGGGCCTAACCCTTGGGGAGAAGAACAAGTTTTCGGACAAGAACAGATAGTTGTGGGTGATGTGGTTGTGTTGATGAGGTCCTTTCAGAGGATGTCAAAGGAACTGATCAACCGTTTGGATAGAAATGAGGCCAGGGTGATGACACCTCCTGAAGGTCCACAATGCTCCCTTGCTAGTACTAGTAGCATTCACCGCGAACCCGAGAATGTCAATTTTCCTGAGTTCTTTGGTGCCACAGACGGTGCAGCCGCCAAGGCATGGTTGGAGAATATGGTGATGTTCTTTGGACTTCACAAATATACGTCCAACATGAAGGTTCACATGGTGGTCTTTGAGCTGAAGGGAAACACTCTTATATGGTGGAAGATGCTCCTACCGCAACTGAACATGGTCGTCAAAGATGTGTCATGGGAGTTGTTTGAGGAGAAATTCTGGGAGAGGTACCTATCTTAGGTCTTAGGGTGCTCGAGTACGAGGCTCGTTTCATGGAGCTTCTTCGGTACGCTCCCCACCTGAATACCGAGAAGCTTAAGGTCAACAAATTCATGTTCGGACTTAATTTCAACACTCATGCAAAAGTGAGGATTTTGATGCCTCAAACCTTGCACGATGTTGTCTAGAAGGCCCTCATAGCAGAGGAGGAGCTCATCAGCGGGGGTCAAAGCAGGACCTGGCGAGACCAGTAGGACAGGTGACATCTGGTGTGCAATAGAATTAGACACCAGCTTGGAATTCACTACACCATGATGATCGACTCCTCAACAGCGGACTCCCTACAGAGGACTAGAGCACCAGCAGTAGCGTCAACCGTAGCAACAATAGTTTAAGCCTATTCAGCAGAACAGACTAGGGTTCCAGGTCGGTGAGCCGTCAACTTCTGCTTTAGGTACCAGGAGTACTAGACTGAAGAGCGAGTGTTGGACATGTGGGGAGCCACATTACCATTGTGACTGCCCGGTTGAGAGGGCCAGAGAATCCGAATCAGCCGAACCCACTACCTTGGGATATTTGGGAAAGTTCCATCGGATTCATGCAGCAATGAATAACCACTAGGAAGAGCACCAGTCAACGGTGTTTGAGACGTTAGGTACCTTCACTAACTAGACCCTTAGTATTTTTATAGATACATATGCTATAGAGATTTTTATTTCTTATGCAGTGCTAAAATGAATTAAGGTAAAGGCAGTAAAAAAGGATGAGTTTAGATTTGAAGAAATGGCTTTAGGAGACAAACAAAAGGTTGGAGGGAAGGTTACGAGCTATAGCCTTAACCTAGGAGATTTTTTCATGAAGGCCAACCTGTACATGACAATATCAAGGTCCTATGACGTTGTGATCGGTATGGAGTGGTTGGAATCGCATGAGGTGATACTCAATTGTAAGACGAAACGACTGAATTTGGTAGATAATGAGGGACAGAGATGTGTGATTGTAGGTAGGAACTAGGGATTTTCTCTAAGGTCCATCTCTTCCCTACAACTACATAAGAGCATGTGTAAGGGATGCAAGATATATGCAATCCTTGTGTTAAATGAAAAGGGTGTGGTGGAAGGCCTAGAAAACCTTTCGGTAGTGCGAGAGTTTGCAGACATCTTCCCAAAGGAGTTATCAGGGTTGTCGTCAAAGAAGGAATTTGAATTTAACATCGACCTGAAACCGAGAAAAAAATGGATATCAAGAATGCCTTATCAGATGTCGACCCCTGAGTTACAAGAGTTGAAAATGCAACTGAAGGAGTGGTTGGACCTAGGATTGATACGTTCAATTGTGTCAATGTGGGGTGCCCCTGTTATTTTTATACAAAAGAAGGATGGGTCATGGAGGCTCTACATTGAATACCGTGAATTGAACAAGGAAACGATCAAGAACCAATGTCTCTTGCCAAGGATTGACTATCCGTTTGATCATATGAAGGGTGCAAAGGTGTTTTCAAAGATCGACGTGAGATCAGGGTATCACCAGTTACGGATAAAGGAGGAAGACATTCCTAAGACATCCTTTAAGACGAGGTTTGGACATTTTTAGTTTATTGTTTTACCGTTTGGATTGACAAATGGCCCAAGGATATTTATGATCTTGATGAACAGGGTGTTCCATGAATACTTGGACAAGTTTTTACAAGTGTTCATTGACGATATTTTGATATATTCTAGGATGATGGAGGAGCATGAAGAACACTTGCACTTGGCACTACAGTGTCTTTGAGAGAACAATTTTTTTGGGAAACCGTCGAAATGCTCATTTTATCAATTGAAGATTCATTATTTAGGGCATGTTATCTCCGACGAAGGTATATTTTTGGATCCAGCGAAGATTGAGGATGTTATCGAATGACCTGTGTTGAAAAATGTCCCAGAAGTGCGTAGCTTCATGGGTTTAGTAAGATATTATCGACGATTCATCAAGAGTTTTTCAAAGATATAAAATCTGATTACGAAATTGTAGAAGAAGGACAAGAAGTTTGTGTGGACTGAGAAGCACATAGAAGAATTTCAAAGGCTTAAGGAGTTGTTGATGACAACACCAATACTAAAGGTCCCTGATATGGACAAGGAATTATTGGTATGCACTAACGCATCCAAGGAAGGCTTAAGCGAAGTCTTGATGCAAGATTGTAGAGTGATCGCTTACATCTCGAGGAAGTTAAGATGACATGAGGATAACTATGTGATGCACAATTTGGAGTTGTTATCCATTGTGTATGCCCTGAGAGTGTGGAGGCACTACCTTATTGGATGGAAATTTGAACTAAAAACGGACCACTGTGGTTTATAACAGATCTTTACACAAAGATACTTGAACGCGTGACAAAGATGATGGTCGAAATTGCTTAGCGAGTACGATTTTGAGATTACCTACATAAAAGGAACAATGAACAGAGTGGATGATGCATTGAGTTGGAGACCACGCATATTTTATATGATACCTCTTCATAAGAATCTACGTGAAAGGATTCTAAATTTACAATGCGACGATGAATGGTATAAAGAGGTTATGGATTTTGTTGGACAAAACACCATGATGGTACCCAAGTTTGAGGGATTTAGTATGGACAAAGACAGATTAATGAGATTTCATGATTGGATTTACATACCACCCAACAACGCGTTGAGGAGTTTGATTTTAAATGAAGCTCATAGAGAAATGTACATGGCTCATCCAGGAGTCACGAAGATGAGGGAAAACCTTAAAACCTTATTCTTTTGGAAAGGAATGAAGGTGGACATAGTAAACTATGTGGCAAGATGTCTATAATGTCAGTAGGTGAAGGCTAAACATAGACATCCGACAAGATTACTACATCCACACGCTATTCCAGAATCAAAATGGGAGGTTATTTCGATGGATTTCATTGTTGGATTGCTCCTGACGACAATAATACATGACTAGATTTTTTTAGTAGTTGACACTCTGACAAAGAGTGCTCATTTTATCCCTGTGCATATTTATGCAAGAGCATCATTGGCAAGCGCACAGAGGTGGGACCAATCAACACGTGAGAGTTCTCTCGAAACTTCAACGTGGCAGTTCAACTGATTTCAGGATCCACCTCCACTCAGCGCCGAAATTCACCTTCAGAGACACGCTTGAACCGATGTCAGGTTTTCCCTTTGAAGCAAGTTTTTGAAATTGTAAAACAGAGCAGAAGTTTCACTTTGGATCTGGAAAGCGATCGATCTAAGATAGCGTAGGATAAGGTTTAGAGTAGGCAAGTAGCCAGGGAAAACCCTAGGGATATTTTGAGTTATGTAAAAGTTTGTAAGCCCAGATAGCAGAGAAAAGAAGGGAGAGTGAAGTCATCTGTGAGAGAACTGCAAGTGAGCAGAAAGATCTCAGTTTTTGAACTACTGAAATTTGTATGTGTTATGTAGCTAGTGGGCAATTATGAATAGAATAGAATGGAAAATTGATCCAAATGTGTTGTGCTTGGACTGTGTGTATTTTCCTGTTAATTTATGTTTTATAAGCAAGTGAATGGAATGGTGAGTTTTTTTCTAGTTTTAATTGTTTCTCTTCATTAGGAGCTCTGCAAGGTGTGCATTGAGTTAGAGAGAAACGCTAGGGAATTGTTTTCTCTTCACCGAGAGCTCTGCAATGTGTGCATCGAGCCAAGGAGAAAAATCTGTGAATCTAAGTTATCGACGTTTGAACCAAACAGGGCTCAGAATAGATAACACCTTGGAAGTGTTGTCGAAGTCCAAGAATTCATTCCCTGGAAGAATCGAAGACCGAATCTTCGCAGACTTAGAAATCTTCTAAGTTGAAATCGAGTAAAGCTCAGAAGGAAGAATGTCATCGAGCGTTGGATCACGGTGGAAATTCCCACAGACCGTCTGATTGAAAAAGAGGAGCGTAGGCTTTAACCCTGCATAGATCCAGGAGGAGAATTTGGGGATCTGAACAGACGGTGGAAAATCCTCGAGGGGGAACATCGAAACCCCGTAGGCCATTGGATCAGGTAGAGCTGCGAGGAGGCTAGTGGCGAGAGGTTCTCAATGTTCGTTTTGGGGCTTTGGGTACCGGGAGTTGGAAGGATGGAGGTTTTGTCCCCAAGAACCCTGAATCATGAAATAGCAAAATCATGATTCGACGTGAGTTGTCGATCACATGAATTATTGTGAGCCGTTGATTGCACGTCAAAACATTTCGGCATTTCGGCATTCGACATTTCGGCTTTTCGGTGACCGGAGACTCCAAGGAGCAGTGATATTCCTTGTATCCTAATTTCGTGAAACGCAAAATCCCGAAATCGATAGACACCAGGCATTTCGGCGTTTCGTCTTTCATCATTTTGGCTTTTCGGTGATTGGAAACTCCAAGGAGAAGGGACACTCCTTACATCTTGGTTTCACGAAACACGAAATCCTGAAAAGGAGTAGGCGCCGGGTCATTTCAGCTTTTTGATCACCAGAACCTCCAAGGAGCAAAGACGTCCCCTTACATCTTGATTTCGTGAGCCACAAAATCCCGAAAAGGAATAGGCACCGGGTATTTCGGTTTTTCGATGACCGGAGACCCTAAGTAGCGAGGATATCCCTTACATCCAGATTTCGCAAAACACGAAATACCAAAGGAGTGAGCGTCGGTCCATTTCAACATTTCGACTACCGGGGGTCGAGAGGCCAGAAGACGGGACACTTGACTCGTGAAGTCCCGATCCCCAATAAATTCCTTTTCGACTTGGCACTTGGTCACAGCGCTTGGTCGTGCACTGTGGGGAGCTCACGCTTGGCGCCTGAAAAATCCAACTGAGCATTCGTAAGGGACCTATGTATTCGCCTGAAGGATTCCATTTCAGAACTAGAAGAGCCATTTCGGCTCCAAAATCATAAGATACTGACCGGGAGGTTGTGCAATCCTTAGGAGGAATAGGGGGTCTGCATCAGGAGTATCCCCTTGACAAAAATTCATGGACTCCTGTCCATGAGCTCCTCTATTGACCTGCCCTGCTTCTGGATATCAGATTTGTTTTCCCAACTCACATCTTCTATTGGGATTCCCTTCCATTTGACTAGATACTCAAAATAATTCTGTCTCCTGGTCTTCTTACCAATCTTGTGATCTAGAATCTTCTCCATCTGTATGTTTTCTGCCACAGGCATCTGCTTCTCCCACTAGATCTTTCTGTGATCTTCTGACCCTTCCGTGTCGTCTTTCCTATAAGGATACAAGTTTGAGACATTGAATATGGGTGAAATTCCCACACCATCTGGCAGCTCGATCTCATAGGCGTTTGCATCGAACTTCCGTAAGATCTTACAGGGTCCTATCTTCTTCATCTTCAATTTGTTATATGTTCCCCTAGGGAACCTTTCCTTCCTGAGATGTGCTAAAACCTTATCTCCCACTTCAAATTAAATTTCCTTGCGATGTTGATCAACTCTGTGCTTGTATTTCTGGTTAGAACTCTGTAATTGTTCTTTAATCCAACTATGGAGTTTTTTCATTTCAGTAGCAAAATCCTCTGCTCCAGCGCTTCTGATCTCTCCCTATTCCAAGTCTCTTAACTCAGATACTCCCCTGGGTTGCATTCCATAGAATATTTGGAATGGTCTCCTTCCAGTGCTCCTGTTTAGTGAGTCATTGAATGCAAATTTTGCATGTGGAAGAATCTGATCCCACTGGTTATGATGTTCTGTAACCAGACTTCTCAATAAATTTCCCAAAGTTCTATTTACCACCTCAATCTGCCCATCTGTCTGAGGGTGATAAGCCGAGCTGAAGGAAAAATATGTCCCCATCTTCTTCCATAACGTCCTCCAAAAGTGACCAATAAACTTTGTGTCTCGGTCTGAGATAATGCTCCTGGGTAGACCGTGAAGTCTTACAACTTCTCTGGAAAATAGATTTGCAACATGTGTTGCATCACTGGTATTTTGGCATGGGATGAAATGTTGCATCTTTGAAAACCTATCTACCACCACAAATATGGAATCAAATCCCCTTTGTGTTCTTGGCAATCCAAACACGAAATCCATGCTTATTGCATCCCAAGGCCTCTCTGGTATTGGCAATGGTTGATACAATCCAGTGTTTTGTCTTTTCCCCTTTGCATGTTGACAAATCCTACATCTTTTCACAAACTTTATCACCTTTGTTCTCATACCTGGCCAATAGTATAAACTGCTCAACTGTGAAAATGTCTGAAATGTCCAGCCAATCCTCCACTGTGCTTTTCCTTCAGGAGATTGTCCCTCATTAAACATCTTGGTATGAACAATTGGTTTCCTTTGAACAAAAATCTCTCCTGAACCATATAATCTGTCCAATGACCTCTATCTCTCAATACAGGGTTTGTACATGCTTCATAGGCCTCCTTGAAATCTGCATCCTCACAATACATGTCCTTAAGGTGTTCAAACCCCAAGGTCTCCACTTTGAATTCTTCCAGAATTAAACATATCCTTCTTAATGCATCAACAACCTTGTTAGCATTCCCAACAATATGTTTTATGACGAAAGTAAAAAATTTCATAAATTCAACCCATTTTGCATGCCTTTGATTCAATTTTTCTTGTTGGGTTATGAATTGTAAAGCTTGGTTATCGTTGTACAAGACAAACTCTTGTGGGACAAGGTAATGTCTCAATTTATTCAATGCTTGAATTATGACATAGAATTCCTTGTCATATGTGGAGTACTTCCTCTTAGTCTAATTCATCTTATCACTGAAATAGGCAACAGGTCGATTGTCCTGACTCAGAACTACTCCTATTGCAACTCCACTTGCGCCACATCTCACCTGAAATGTCTTCCCAAAATTCGGCAAGACCAGAATTGGTCATTCTGTTATCTTCTCCTTCAGTATATTGAAGCTCCTTTCGGCCTCCTCTGTCCATTTGAAATACTTGTGCCACTTCTTCACCATATCCATCATGGGTGCACAAATCCCACTGAAGTCTCTGATGAACTTTCTATAAAAACTTGCTAAACCATGAAAACTCCTTACATCGAACATGCTCCTTGGTGACGGCCATTCTCTGATTGATTTCACCTTCTCTTGATCCATCTTCAGTTCATTCGAAGAGATCACAAAACCCAAGTAGATGAGTCCAGACTTCATAAAATATGACTTCTTCAAATTGATCAGCAACTTCTCCTCCTGTAGCCTCCTCATCACTAGTGTTAGGTGCCTCAAATGATCCTCTTTAGTTCTTCCAAAGATTAGTATATCGTCCAGATATACAACCATGAACTTTCCAATTAAATCTTTTAGAATTTCATTCATTAGCCTCATAAAAGTGCTCGAGGCATTCATTAAGACAAATGGCATAACTAGCCACTCATACAGTCCTTCATTTGTCTTAAAGGTTGTTTTCCATTTATCACCTTCTCTCATTCTAATCTAGTGATATCCACTTTTCAGATCTATCTTAGAAAAGAAATTTTCTCCACTTAAGCAATCCATTAAATCATCCATTCTTGGTAAAGGAAATATGTACCTGATGGTGATCTTGTTGATGGCTCTTGAGTCTGTGCACATTCTTCGTCCTCCATCTTTCTTTGGGCTTAACACAGTTGGTATTGCGCATGGGCTCAAACTTTCTCTGACTAAGCCCTTATCCAACAATTCTTGGACTTGGCTCTTCACCTCCTCATTTTCTTGAAGCATTAATCTGTACACTGTCTTGTTTGGCAGGCTTGCTCCTGGTATCAAATCGATATGATGACTGATACTCCTGATGGGTGGAAATGAGTTTGGAAACTCATCCACCACTATATCATCAAAATTATCCAACAACTCCTGAACTTCTTCAAGAAAATCATCCATTGATGTACTCGTAAGGATGACTCCGGGCTTCCTCACAATAGCGAAATACATCTCCTGTTATTCCTTGGCTTCCTTCAGGAGTTCCTTCCCACTCATGAGAAGTATGCTTGTGCTGGCTTCCTCTCTCGCTTTCTTCTCCTCCATCGACAGTAACATATGCGTCCTACCATTCTTCTCCAATGTGTATGTATTCTTGCTTCCATCATGAAAGACATTTCTTTCAAACTGCCATGGTCTCCCCAACAAAATGTGGCATACATCCATGGGAATTACATCACATAGGATTTCATCTTTATATCCTCCTATTTTAATTTCAACCAGGCAATGTTTAGTAATCATTACCTAGTGTCCTTTTTGCAGCCATGAACCTTTGTATGGCCTTGGATGTACAGTTGTCTTCAGCTCCAATTTCTCCACCATCTCTGTGGATACTAGATTGTCAATTCTCCCACTGTCAATGATCACCTTGCATACTTTATCCTTAGTCTTGCAAGCTGTCCTGAAAAGACTGTTCCTCTGCACTGGCTTTTCAATTTCTTCCTCTAGTTTTAAGAGAACTTTTCTCAACATAAAGGATGCTCCATCCTCTGCTCCTTCTGCTTCAACATCTCTTCGTTGCGTTTCTGAGATATGAGCTTCTCCTCCTCCCTTATTCTTCTCGGGACATTCCCAAGACATGTTCCCTATCTTTCCACAGTTATAGCACATTACTCCTCCTTTGCGTCTTCCTCTAGAAGAGTTTCTTCCACCACCTTGTCTTCCTCATGAACTTCCTCCTCGTTCCGAGTGATTGTGTGGTTTCTCAGCCTCATCCTTAGACTGATGTGCCCTGTCATGGTTACATCCCTTGCTCTTGCTTGGGACCGAGATTTTACCTCTTCCTCGCTGGTTCTGCTTTCTGGTCAGCTTCTCCTCTGCCTTTAGTGCAAACCGATAAGCATATTCCACAGTCCTCACTTACATCATGCTCAGATCGTCCTGGACTTCATATCTCAAGCCATTTACATATATGGTGAATTTTTCTTCGTCTCTCTCCCTTTGTCCAATTCTAATGTTCAGCTGGTAGAAATCCTCGGTGTACTCCTTAACTGTCATTCCTTTCTGTCTCAGGTTCTGTAGCTTCCTGAACAGATTGATCTGGTAGTCCTTGGATATGAACTTAGCCTTCAGTTTGGCTACCATCCTGTCCCAATTATTTATCCTCTATTTTCCCTTACTTCTCCTCTCAGCCTGCAGTCCGTCCGACCACAGTGTTGCATGCCCTTTTTGCCTGGTGATCACCTGCTTCACCTTCTTCTCCTCATCGACATCTTCATAGTCGAAATGCTTGTCCTTGGACCTTATCCAGTCCAACAGTTCTTCAACATCTAGATTTCCCTCATACATGGGGACCTCTATCTTAGCTCTACCTCCCAATTTGGCAACTACTCTCAACAACCATTCTTCTACAGCATCCTCTCCTGCACCTTCTTCAGCCTCAAATTCTTCACTTTCTGCATCACTGACATCCCCAGCATCAGGTGCTCTTCTCTGTGTTGCTTCCATTGTCTCCATTCAAGCGCGAAGCTCTCACACTTCCCTTTCTACAGCACGGTTGCCTAAAGGTGGATCTTGTCTTCTTGGCGGCATGGTGTTGACTATCTGTCACACACAGAGTATAGCTCTAAGTTTTTCTGTCTCCTTATTTTTCCTCCTTCGCCTGAAATCTATAGACGAAAAATGGGCTCTGATACCACCTGATGCAGACCCCCTATTCCTCCTAAGGGTTGCATGACCTCCCGGTCAAGATCTTCTAATTCTGGAGTCGAAATGGCTCTTCTGGTTCCAAACTGGAATCCTTTGGATGAATACACAAGTCCCTTACGAATGTTCAGTTGACTTTTTCGGGTGCCAAGCATGAGCTCCCCACAGCGCATGACCAAGGGTTGTGACCAAGTGCCAAGTCGAAAAGGCATTTATTGGGGACCGAGACTTCAAGGGTCAAGTGTCCTGTCTTTTGGCCTCTCGAACCCCCAGTAGCCGAAATGTTGAAATGGCCCGGTCCTCGCTCCTTCAAGATTTCGTGTTTCACGAAATATGGATGCAAGGGATATCCTCAATCCTTAGGGTCTTTGGTCGCCGAAAAGCCGAAATACCTAGTGCCTATTCCTTTTCGGGATTTCACAGTTCACGAAATAAAGATGTAAGGGGATGTTTCTGCTCATTGGAGGTTTTGGTCGCTGAAAAGATGAAATGACCCGACGCCTACTCCTTTTTGGGATTTCACATTTCTCAAAATCAAGATGTAAGGGGATGTCTCTGCTCCTTGGAGGTTCTGGTCACCGAAAATCCAAAATGACCCAGTGCCTACTCCTTTTCGAGATTTCGCATTTCACAAAACCAAGATGCAAGGAGTGTCCCTGCCCCTTGGATTTTCTGGTCGCCGAAAAGCCGAAACACCGAAATGCCTGGTGTTTGTCGATTTCGGGATTTCGCATTTCAAAAAATCAGGATACAAGGAGTATCACTACTCCTTGGAGTCTCCAGTCACTGAAAAGTCGAAATGATGAATGTCGAAACACCGAAATGTTTTGACATCCGATCAACAACTCACAATAATTCCTATGATCGACGACTCATGTCAAATCACGATTTCGCTATTTCGTGATTTGGGGTTCTGGGGGACAAAACTTCCATCCTTCCAACTCCCAGTACTCAAAGTCCTGAAACGAATGTCGAGAACCTCTTGCCACTAGCCTCCTCACAGCTCTACCTAATCCAACGACCTTCAGGGTTTCGATGTTCCCCCTCGAGGATTCTCCACCGTCCGTTTGGAACCCCGAACTCTCCTCCTGGATCTATGCAGGGTTAAAGCCTGCGCTCCTCTTTTTCAATCGAATGGTTTGTGGGAATTTCCATCGCGATCCGACGCTCGACGACGTTCTTCCTTCTGAGTTTTACTCGATTTCAACTTAGAATATTTCTAAGTCTGCGAAGAGTCGGTCTTCGATTCTTCTAGGGAATGAATTCCTGGACTTCGACAACACTTCCAAGGTGTTATCTCTTCTGAGACCTATCTGGTTCGGACATCGATAACTCAGATTCATGGCATTTTCTCCTTGGCTCGATGCACACATTGCAGAGCTCCCAGTGAAGAGAAAAAAAATCCCCAACGTTTCTCTCTGGCTCAATGCAGACATTGCAGAGCTCCTAATGAAGAGAAACAATTGAAACTGAAAAAAAACTCACCATTCCATTCACTTGCTTATAAAACATAAATTAACAGGAAAATACACACAGTCCAAGCACAACACATTTCGATCAATTTTCCATGCTATTCTATTCATAAGTGCCCACTAGCTACATAACACATACAAATTTCAGTAGTTCAAAAACTGAGATCTTTCTGCTCACTCACAGTTCTCTCACAGATGACTTCTCTCTGCTAACTGGGCTTACAAACTTTTACATAACTCAAAATATCCCTAGGGTTTTCCCTAGCTACTTACCTACTCTAAACCTTATCGTACGCTATCTTAGATTGGTCACTTTCCAGAGCCGAAGTGGAACTTCTGCTCTATTTTACAATTTCAAAAACTTGCTTCAAAGGGAAAACCCGACATTGGTTCAAGCATGTCTCTGAAGGTGAATTTCGGCACAGAATGGAAGCGGATCCTGAAATCAGTTAAACTTCCACGTTGAATTTCCGGGAGAACTCTCAGGTGTTGAGTGGTCCCACCTCTACGTGCTTGCCAACGATGCTCTTGCATCACATATGATGTATCAGGAACCTGACATAGCTAGATTTTTCATCAGCGTGATTGTGAGGTTGCATGTCATGCCTAAGATGATCATATCCTATCGAGGATCAATGTTTACAGGATGATTTTGGACTAGTTTCCAAGAGGCTTTGGGAATGCAACTTAACTTTAGTACTGTGTATCACCTGTAGAAAGATGGGCTAACCAAAAGAACGAACCAAATCTTGGAGAATATGTTGCATATGTACATGATGGACCAACAAAAGTGTTGGGAAGATTTCTTTCCACTGGTAGAATTTCCATATAACAACAGTTATCAAATCACCATCAAAATGACGCCATTCAAATGTATTTACAGGTGATCATGTCAGATTCCTTTGAGTTGGGATCGGCTTGAGGATAGGGTCCTGGTGGGACCATAAGTGATCTAATAAATGGAATATCAATGAAAACAATAAGACAAAGGACCAAGGAAGCATATGATCAAAAGAAGATTTATACGGATGCACATCGTGTCGACCGTAGTTATGAAGTTAGTGATCGATTCTTCTTGTGGGTGAAACAACACAAGAGTTTGATCAAGTTTGGAAAGGGTACTAAAATCTCTCCTAGATTAGTGGGGCTCTTCAAGGTTATGGAAAGGAAGGGGTTTGTAGCCTATAGACTAGCCTTGCCTGATTCTTTGAGGCGTATGCACAACGTTTTTCATGTATCTGTTTTGAGACATTATGTTAGTGATCCTACACATGTGATTGACATGAGTTCCTTGCAGGTATTGGATGAGGGTGCGCTCACGGTGGAGCCAATCCACATTTTGGACCATCGCATTAGAAATCTATGTCATCGAACATTAAATCAGGTCAAGGTCCAGTCGGGCAACTATATTCCTCACTCCGTGACCTGGGAGGATGCATATGATATGCGTCAGCAGTTTCCATTTTTGTTTGATAGCTAGACATATAGATATTGTGAGTTATTTTATTCGACACTTTTGTACTGTGAAACTTATGGACAAAGTTTAAAACAAGAGGGGGTGTATGTAACATCCCTCTCTTTCACACACCTGATTGGACTTATTCTTTGAGGACACTTGCATGCAAGTGATCTAGTGCATATATGATTGACTATTTTGATTATGGATTATGATGTTTTTGTGTATCTGATGATATGTTAATTTGTTATATTTACATCGACAGGTGATATTGATTGGTTTTTCTTGAGTGTGTAGGGCTCTGGACCATTTGAGGATGCTGATGGCGTTGATGGACCTCTTGGACTACAAATCGAGTCAGGGAGTGGACTGTTATGGTTTGCGCTTTTTTTATATTGCATATGTGACATATGATTAGTATATTATGATGATGATTTTGATCACTGACACGTTTCATTGATGGATGCAGGCTGACAATAGCTTGATAACAAGACTTAGATAGGAGTAAAGGGGTGATGCACCGCAACCAAAGACATTGAGGGAGAGGTGTGGCAGCATCCCTGCCACAGCCTACTAGCACTCCCACAGTGGCTCAAACTTTAGGTTAACGATTACCTAGTTTGAGAGATCCACGATGTCCTGAGAGTACACTGTGGCAGTCACTCACAGTGATTCTAAGGGGCACTCAATAAGGCAAGGTCCTTATTCCTTAGAGGCCCTCAGTCTCTCACAAGGTCACATGATGAAGTATTGACTCTAGGGGTTTGATGTCTACCAAAATCAGTCAAAATGAGAGTGTCACCCTTGGAGCACGTAATGCATCTTGAAGGACCTGTCACATCAATAACACATTAATGCAGGCGAATGGAACCCTTGGAACACATAGTGCATCTTGAAGGGTACGTCACGATTTTAACACTGGTAAGTTATTGAACTTAGTACCTAGAAAACTATGTCTCCTTAGGACTTGGTCAACCTTAAAATGAATGTTGCATGAGTAAAGATTAATAATCATAATTTCCCTTAAAAACTTTTACTGAGCCTAGTGAATTTAAAAGCCTAGGTCTAAGTAGGGCATGTGAACAAGAAAAAACTAAAAGGGCATTTAACCAAGGGGGGATGAAGAAACTTCAAACATAAATAATTAAATTAAAATTTTAATGAAGGATTAAAATATTTAAATGTTTAATTGATATCTAAGTACAAACTTGTTGATTCAAAAACTAGACCAAAAAGGGGAAACTTAAAAAATGAACGAAACTTAAAGAAAAGGGGAATGTGTAACATAGTAGGGAATCTACTCTTTGGAACCTTTTAAATTTGAACTCAACTAGGCTTTAAGAAAGGTGTAAGTCATTTCATAAATGTAAGGGAATAAAAGGGACATCCAGGAGCATTTTGAGGAACCGTTTTAGATGGGTGAGGGGAATTTCAAGTTAAATTACTTAATTAAATAAATTCTGGTGCAACTAAGGATCGGTGACAAGTGTATGGGGGAGAATTTTTCTAATTTAAATTTTAATATAAAGAATTTAATGACGGTTTGGAAACTAATAACTAAGAACACTCTATAAAAATGATGGTGGAGGAGGAGAATGGATCACGTCTGTATAAGTAAGGTTATGCTCTCGTATTTTAATTTTGACTAAATTTTTCTTATGAGAGTTGGGATACCCAGCTCGGATAACTAGTAGTAGTTCGACCTTGCGAGGTGAGCTGGGAACTAGTTTTCTGTGGCACATGTATTGTTATGATAATTGCAACAATGGGTTGAGGATCTGAGTATATTGTAATCTGAAATAAAGATAAAACTAGCATGTTTATACATTCAGTGGACGATATGTTGTGTTAGTAATAAATTTGACTTTGCTCTCTTTCCCGGGTAAGAAGTTGGTTGTTCAGATATTTTGTAGCCAGATGTTTTTGTTCTCCTCCATCTTGTTCACATGCAGATTGATATTATTCCCAGTTCGCTCCGCCCCTTTTTATTTTATTATTTTGTTAGTTGGTCTCAGAATTAACATGGCGCCCAGAACATCCGCTCACCCTCCTTTTAATTGTCTCAACCACGATTTACTGGTGTTCCTCATCCCTTGTCCTTCCTTTACACATACAGACATTGCTTCATTGCTCTTTCATTCTTGTGCATCACTCTCTGAAGTTGTAATTCTTTCCCAGCTCGTTTTTGGTCCCAACCTCTCTGCATTCCTAGGAACTACCCAGCGACCTTGGGGGATCTCCTTCGGAGATTTTTAATGTTCAGTTATCACTGAAAATCCGCCCAGCCTTCCAGCAGTGCCTCAACGATTTTGTTATCCTTTGCGTCCCACCAGTGATCTGCCTCTGCGATGAGTTTTGACTCAATATTTTTTCCTACTCTGTGTGCAGTGTGCCTCTCCTTAGTGGCTTGGATGGACGTTAGTCCGTTGAAGGGAAGAGAAGACAGTATTAGATTGATCCCCTTTTTTTTAATGCATTTTGGCAATAACCTTTAGAATGCCAACTACCGAACTGCTTGTGAAAAGCTTGTTCCTCCCATTTAAATTATTTATTTCTTGAGTATATTACATCTATTTGGGATTCAGCTTTCGTTTCTTAAATTTTGATTGTATTTCCCTTCAGCTTGCATGCATTTCTGATCTAAGCAGTGAAGCATCCCAATTCTTCAGTTACTATATATTTTGGACTTACCATGAATAGTTTTATTCTAACAAGTAAAGCCTGCAACAGTGAATAATTTATATTGCAAGGGAAACGATTTTAAGTTGTCTCATTATTCGGTTGAATTGTCGTAGTTTCCACTCTAAGTTAAGTTTTAAATTCATAATTAAATTACCAGGATGAGAATCACAATAGATTGTAGACAGATGTCCAACACGTGGCTTGGCGATTTTAATTTAGCATTGTTTAATCTAAGCATTGTCTAATATGTTATTCAACTTTGCATGCATACTTTAATTTCCAAAAATATAAATATGTGCATTATGTGTAATCAATATATGTGAAATCAATATGTGTAGTTTGTTTAACATGTGTAATCAATTTAGCGTTGTTCAATTAGTTTAAATTAGCATTGTTAATATAACATTGTTTAATACGTGCAATCAACTTCGTGCAAATTTTAAATTTTAGAAATTATAGATATCGTGATGCAATTCATAACTGACGGTAGACAGTTGTCCAACTATGGCTCGACGAGTGTATGATAGCGATGTTTAAATGTGGCCTGGCGAGTTTATCGTGCACGATTTAAGGAGACTTTAAAATAGTATTGTTATAATCCCAATGTATTATAGGTATGTTGATCAGTGAAGGGAATTTATTGAAAGATAGTTATTTCTCCATAAATGTTATGAAGGGTAGTGATTTCTAAATATAGAAGGCAGGGAAGGTTATTCTTGAGTAAAGAAAGGTAGTCCTTTTAGTTGATTAGTTTAGTCTCCTTTATTATAAAGTATTATTTAGATATAAAGCCTTACAATCTAAGGTTATGGGTTCCTTGGTTTTAATAATTAACTGGAGAAGTTAAGAAAAATGTAGATTTTTTTCTTTGATAATAAATTGTTTTGAGTAAAGCGGTCTAAATATTACTGGAAGATTTTTTTATGTTTTAACTTTAGATATGTGGTTGGTTACTATGAGCATGTTATAGTTTTGATGGTAAAATTTGTTAATGAGACCTATTTAGACCGTTGCGCAATAAAAAGAAACCACATAAGAATTGCCTCGTATGAAAACATAAATCCATATTGCGCAATTAAATGTATGGAGGATAGTCACCCTGCGTCTTGTTTAGCTTGTTGATTGAGTGATTTTTTTTATAGTTTTCATTTTATGTTGACAGTTTAAGTTGGTACTTTGACGTGTTGGATTGTGTCTTGATTAAAATTTTAGAATTGTTTGTGTTGTTCCCTAGACACTATCCCTCGTGTCGCAATGTGGCGACATGATTTCTTAGGACTGGATGATTGTGTGCACTAATCAATGAGTGCGTATGACAACCTCGCCTTGGGTATTGTGCCTCTCGATGTCGTTGATGTCCATTATTGAAATCGATGCAATGTAATTTGTGTTGTAATGCATGATGGTGATTTTGTTCCTCACCCGACGTGGAATTTCTTAGTACCTGTGTCATTTTATTAGATGTTGGTTGTGCCTGGATGATCTTGATGTAGTCATTTATACTCTTTATCTAGTAAATGTTTCTAAATTGCTTCTAGTTGCCTAATGTGTTAGTATGTTGGGTCGTTATGTTTAAGTGCTGCAGGAATTTCGTTCACTATGTTCGTCATCGAGTTGTGATGATTGATTGTGTTAATGAATTTACCTTCCTCACGCTTTATATATATATATATATATATATATATATATATATATATATATATATATATATATATATATATATNGAATCACAATAGATTGTAGACAGATGTCCAACACGTGGCTTGGCGATTTTAATTTAGCATTGTTTAATCTAAGCATTGTCTAATATGTTATTCAACTTTGCATGCATACTTTAATTTCCAAAAATATAAATATGTGCATTATGTGTAATCAATATATGTGAAATCAATATGTGTAGTTTGTTTAACATGTGTAATCAATTTAGCGTTGTTCAATTAGTTTAAATTAGCATTGTTAATATAACATTGTTTAATACGTGCAATCAACTTCGTGCAAATTTTAAATTTTAGAAATTATAGATATCGTGATGCAATTCATAACTGACGGTAGACAGTTGTCCAACTATGGCTCGACGAGTGTATGATAGCGATGTTTAAATGTGGCCTGGCGAGTTTATCGTGCACGATTTAAGGAGACTTTAAAATAGTATTGTTATAATCCCAATGTATTATAGGTATGTTGATCAGTGAAGGGAATTTATTGAAAGATAGTTATTTCTCCATAAATGTTATGAAGGGTAGTGATTTCTAAATATAGAAGGCAGGGAAGGTTATTCTTGAGTAAAGAAAGGTAGTCCTTTTAGTTGATTAGTTTAGTCTCCTTTATTATAAAGTATTATTTAGATATAAAGCCTTACAATCTAAGGTTATGGGTTCCTTGGTTTTAATAATTAACTGGAGAAGTTAAGAAAAATGTAGATTTTTTTCTTTGATAATAAATTGTTTTGAGTAAAGCGGTCTAAATATTACTGGAAGATTTTTTTATGTTTTAACTTTAGATATGTGGTTGGTTACTATGAGCATGTTATAGTTTTGATGGTAAAATTTGTTAATGAGACCTATTTAGACCGTTGCGCAATAAAAAGAAACCACATAAGAATTGCCTCGTATGAAAACATAAATCCATATTGCGCAATTAAATGTATGGAGGATAGTCACCCTGCGTCTTGTTTAGCTTGTTGATTGAGTGATTTTTTTTATAGTTTTCATTTTATGTTGACAGTTTAAGTTGGTACTTTGACGTGTTGGATTGTGTCTTGATTAAAATTTTAGAATTGTTTGTGTTGTTCCCTAGACACTATCCCTCGTGTCGCAATGTGGCGACATGATTTCTTAGGACTGGATGATTGTGTGCACTAATCAATGAGTGCGTATGACAACCTCGCCTTGGGTATTGTGCCTCTCGATGTCGTTGATGTCCATTATTGAAATCGATGCAATGTAATTTGTGTTGTAATGCATGATGGTGATTTTGTTCCTCACCCGACGTGGAATTTCTTAGTACCTGTGTCATTTTATTAGATGTTGGTTGTGCCTGGATGATCTTGATGTAGTCATTTATACTCTTTATCTAGTAAATGTTTCTAAATTGCTTCTAGTTGCCTAATGTGTTAGTATGTTGGGTCGTTATGTTTAAGTGCTGCAGGAATTTCGTTCACTATGTTCGTCATCGAGTTGTGATGATTGATTGTGTTAATGAATTTACCTTCCTCACGCTTTATATATATATATATATATATATATATATATATATATATATATATATATATATATATATATATATGACCTATTGTACATCGGTTTTTGTCGCAACGGTCGGGGTCGTTTCATCACGGTCAAACTTAATTAATGTGTAGGGGATGAGGCCGTAAGAGAATGAATTAAAGGTGTCTCTAGTCCATGAATTCATCTTCTTCATATATAATTATAGTAGTGTTCCCTCACAAGTAGGAGTGGCATCCACTCTCCTGCTACTATTTAATAAAGATGCTTGAATAAATAGCTTTGGTATGAATCTTGGGATGTACAAGTTACCTAGGGGTATTATTATGAAGAACTTAAGGTTTTATGAAATCCCCATAGTGCTTTAAAGATTGGCATTCAGGATAATGTTATTATTAATGGTCTGAAATATGAATACAATAAGGGAAATAAAGATCCATAATTGTTTTGGTTTCTAGTATTAAACTATCAATACTATCTTCATCTTACTTCCTTTATTGAAAAAGAAAACACAAAGAGATGTTGCATTAACATGATACTAACAAGATGCAGCTTTTATTTATTATCCTATTCTATCTAAAAAGAATGAAAACTATTTATTCAAGTGTAAGAAATTTTCCAATGTAATCATGTGCAGAGAAGAATAAAAAACTTACCCTTGTCCATATATGAAATGGTTACCTCAATGATTTACTGGATATGAGGAACCAACCGACCTTTTTGATTTGGAAGAAAGAAGTATTTTAGGAGAAAATGACATTGTGGCCTAATTACCTCTTGAAACCAATTTTCGATGTAATCTCTACACATATCCTCCTTTTGGGATGATTGATTTCTTTAGTACATGAAGGATCTATTGATATGAATTTTGAGAACTCCTCAGTCTCAGGTATTAATGATCACTCTCTATTAGATGTAGTCCCTATTTTTTCAGCTTCCTTCATAGATTGGCAAGGAGAACCTACCTATAGCTCACGGAACTTTGGTCCTTCTAGTATTTTCGAAGAGGTAGATAAATTTTTGGTCGCTGCCAAAATATGTTCTTCCTCAGAGGGAGAAATCTTGGCTGTTGCCAAGATTTGAGAGAGTTCTTCCAATATTATCATCTTTGCATTCATTTTTTCGGTTGATGATTCCTATGTCACACATGGGTGAGTATCCAGGGTTCTTACAACACCCAATGAAATAATAACTGAAATTTAATGCTATTGAAACAAAAATTAAATGAAATTAATTGAAAAACTTAAATCACGCTACTTAAATAAAACTTGAACTCCTCATGCTACTTTATACCTCGCTATCACTGATTTATCTTTTCATAAGAGTTATCTCTTAAAAAATAAAAAACAATTGCAGGAAATAAAGTATGCTTGCAGGAAAGTAAATTGCAGGAAAACAAACATAGTAAAAAAAGTAAACAAA
Organism: Picea engelmannii; assembly: GCA_009831015.1. Taxonomy (NCBI): domain Eukaryota; kingdom Viridiplantae; phylum Streptophyta; class Pinopsida; order Pinales; family Pinaceae; genus Picea; species Picea engelmannii. The sequence goes on along the minus strand of ML782344.1, from coordinate 452,210 downwards.
TTTGCAGAAAAAGTAAACACTCTTACGGAAAGGGAACAACAAGGATTTGGAGAAACCCATTAAAATGGATGTGCAGGTTCTTACCTCTTGTGTTAATGTTTCTCCTCCCTCCTGTTGTGTAATTAAATGAAACCTACCTACCTATGCTCTAATCCCTTTAGCACCTCCATAGAAACGACACCAAAAATGTCGAGGGAAATATATCTATCTATTTCGACATTAAATTGTCAACCCAAGGCTCGTAAGCTTCGAGGTGCTAGCATTTTATGTTCAGGTCTAGAGATCTAATCTAGAAGTCTAGTCTAATGAAGGAAAAACACTCAAATAATAAAGAGATTAGACAAACTAGAATAATTCATCACCTGTGGAAGAAACTGACATGGAGTGACCATATCTCACAAATTAGGTCATTAATCTATCCGTTGGTGATTTAAAGCTATTGAAAAATTTAAAAAGCGAGAAAACTAAGATGCAAGAATCATTCTAAGGGGAAAATTTTAAACCGATATTGATATAACAAACTAGTGCAAGAATCGTTTATGCAAAAGATGAGACTAGGAATGAAATATTACTATTCCAATTACACTTTTTACTTGGAAATATAAATATGTGATTCATTTACTCAATTCATATTAGAACATTGATTTCTACAAAAAAATGTAAAGTAGAAACAAAACAATCTACTGAAAAAGTTTCCCATTCAAGGAATATCAATATACTAAAGACATATTCTTATAACGAGTTAAACAAATGAACTAATTACTAAAAAGGATTTAAAATTAGAAATTATGACGTCATACTTGAACTGGAAATATATTCACAGAGTTATAGTGATTACACAGTATTGCATGGGTTAATTTAATATACTTTAACTGGTCATGAACAACTTCTTAATAAACATTCTCAATTCCTAGTGCTCTAATTGCAAAGAAGATTTATATTTACAACATGGTGTGAATAAGTCAAGAGAATACATACATTTAAGTTACAATTAAAAGGAATGATTACTATAGCTGAAAATACGTAAAGGGGATTATAAGAAAATGACTGCAAAAAGATATTAGAACAACAAAGGGAAATTAGAACAGTTATAAGTAAATGAATTATACAGAGAAATTATAAGAGAATCATTGTAAATAGAAATTAGAAAAACTCCTTCAAATGAGAGGTTAGAAATCTAAATAAACTAGGAAATGAGACACATAGACTACTGGTGGGACCCCCGAGTAGTTGTGGTACTCTAGCTCATGAATTGATCACAAACTCATCTTAATTTATAAATTTTCATTAAAATGAATAACAGATCCAAGTTATACATAGAGTTCTTAAATTGTTTCGTTGGATCTCCCTTATCATGCTAGCAAGCTCAAATATATATAGAGTCTGAGAGGTCGACCACTGAAAGGTTTGACTCTCTCTCAAAACCATAAAATCGTTTAACTTTTCTATTAATAGGAAATGATTCTTAAAATTGTAGCTCGAATATGGAAGCTATATTTAACTGTCTAAATAAAAATATAATAGGATCCATAAAAAGACGGAAATAATGGGTAAAAACCCCATTTTCTAGTTTTGTTGGAAAACTCCCTCAAGTATGCTAACGACGAAATCTGTTGTGCTTCAGGTTTTGTAATAAGGGTCAGATGGAGGTCGAGATGGAGGTTTGTATCTGTCTAATATAAATGCGGGCTACTGGATGAAGGGCAAGATTCACCTGATATGTAATTTCGAGCTATCTCTCTTGTGAAAAAATATGGGAATGAGTGTTGGAATGAGTGTTGGAATATCAAGCCATTTGATCCTGATCCAATGTATGGAAGCACCTATCTCCCACAATATAAGGAATTATTCTATCATTAATTAAACCATATAAAATACACTAAGAATAATAAATTAAGAACGAATTCACATCATTTACTTTTATTGCTTTTAGTCAAAGGATTTAAATAAAATACCAACATTTTAAAGTATGTGTGATAGTTTATGGTTAAATGTGATGACATAATAGTGAAATGGGGTGGAAGAAAGAATCAAATTTAAGATCCCATAAAAAACCAGCCTTAAGAAGAAATTTGAAATGGCATACGTAAGGTTTCTGCACTATTTCCTTGTCCTCCAAGTTTTGCAAACCAATCAAGAATTTTTTTTTCCCAGTCTAAGCATGCTTGTTACCTTCTTCGTCACTTTCACATGGACAATTTTAAACTAGCCCCTTCTCCCTTCTAGTATGGAGTCAATCTTGCTTCCACCTGTACTTCTCCTAAATTTGATGTCACCTTGTACCATCAGTTAGTTGGTAGCCTCTTATACTTGAATCAGACCCATCTTGATGTTTCCTTTGTTGTTGGTATTATTTCCAGGTATATGAAAACCCCCCATGAAATCCATTGGAAACAAGCTAAAAGGATCCTTCGATATGTCTGGAGTATAGTTTAGTTTGGGATACATTAGAGTGCAGGGTGGACTTATTTATTGGTTGGTTTCACTCATTCAGATTGGGTCGGTGACCCTGATGATCGGAAGTCTATTGCATGTTATGTTTTCATCCTTGGTTCAAGACTTGTCACTTCATCCTGTAAGAAACAACAGGTTATTTCTCTTTCCTCAGCAGAAGCAAAGTACCGAGCAGTGTTAAATGAAAGTCATATAGCCTTGTGGCTTCGACATAACCTTTCAGAGTTTGGATTCCATAAGAAACATCCAAACAACCTTTGGTGCGACAATCAGAGTGCCATAAATCTCTCTAAAGACCCAGTTCAACATTAGTGCAACAAACACATCGACCTACACATGCACTTCATCAAAAATCTCATTCATGATCAATTTATTGAAGTGTTATTTTTCCCTAGAGAAGATCAACTTGCAGACATTTTCCCAAAGTCTCTTATAGAAGCAAATTTTTACAAACTTATCTCTATGTTAGGAGTTCAGGAAGTTCTCATTAAGAGGGGATAGGCTCTATTGCCTCCTTCCTTATCCTATAGCTTCACTATTGTAAATCCTTCAATCCTATCCCAAGATGTTATTAAGGGGGGATGTTAGGATATTTAGACACTTAGGAGTTAGTTAGGATATACTTGGCCTAATGTGTCGTTAGGTAAAATTGTGTTTCCTAGTGTGTTTCATTCCTATGCATTTGCAGTTAGGAAATATGACGGTCACGATATGTTCTTGACATAGAGTGATCCAACGGTTCATATTATCCTCGATCTTAATGACCATTGATCTGTCACTTAACACCTGATTGTTCCATGATCTTTATTTAAAGATCATGGAGGGTCATTTTTCAATGATTGATTGTTATAAAATCTCTTTGTAATCTTTTTTTTTGCAATAATAAACTTCTCGAAGTGGTCACATTGGTTGGGGTTGTGGATGTTTCCCCATAGGTATTTTACCACGTCAAAACATCGGTGTGTTGATATTTGATCTGGTTCTGTGAGTGGTTACTGAAGATGTTCATCCTCTATTGGAATACTTGTGTTTTCAAGCAATTTCCATCAAGATTTATTGAACGAGCATTTACAGCTATTCTGTCAATAATTAAATATACTATTAAATGAGTGTTTATAATTTATATTAATGTTTGACATAAAAACCCTAATAATGATTGTTATCATTGAAACTTTTAACAAAATCATATTATTGGAATATACCAAAAGTTTATACATACATATGATTGATCTTTAAGGCTTATTTTATCGACAATAACTTGATTAAATTTTATTGATCTTATAGTTGTTATATTAGAAGAAAATGGATTAATGACAATTTAGATATTTAGTGTATGGATTGAAAACTTGTGTATACATTAGGAATAACTAATGCACATTTGCACAACCTTAAATAAAACATGACTATAATTGCGTTCCCTATTAATCCACTAGATGAATTTCATATTAGTCCTTAATCAAGAGATGATATTTTTGTAAGATAGTAAGATGTTATACCTACCCTTGGCGCCACTAGATTGAACTCTTGGTAACTTAGTGTTAGACAATAATAGTTGTTTAGTTGTTTTTGCATTGATTATTTTGGGAACAAACCTCTTTTGGTTAATGATGACAATAGAGTTCTATGTAAATTTTAAGTAAGATTGAATTGATTTACTTATTACTTATGTTGATCAATACCGGTGGGTGGTTACCTTCTATATATTATAAATGGTGGATTTTAAAAAATATATATCTTTTAATCTTTAAAGGTGATACACATTATGTTTTTATTAGTGTATTTAGTTTCTCTCTTCTTTCTTGTCTTGGTGGGGTTGTTTCAACCTCAAATTCTCTATTAATATTTCCAAACGTTTCTACAATGTATCCCAAGAGGAGAGCTCCTAAATACCAAAATAGTCCTCGCTTTACGATGGAGAGAGAGACCTCTTATTTGAAGAGTGAGTCTCTTCTCTTATACAATAAAATATTATTGTTTACTAACTAACTCTATGACAAGTGAAGTAAATATTATAATAATGAATTAGTTATATCTCTCCTCAATCCATGGTTGTCTATGTTACAACATCTGTACATTAGCCTCTCCAAATCAATTCACTCTCATAAAAAAATAGTAGTATTATGGACCAAATAATTCTCATGAAGGGGACACACCACCAAAAATAGGCATCAATCCAATTCAAATTCCAAGTGTCCACATGAAATGTTCCCTCCAAGAATATGGATGCATGCAACCACTCCACATTTGTGAATTCCAAGGTAGCCAACTTCATGGATGAATGTGAAATATGCCAAGTGGATGTGGCATCCACAACAAAGTATGTCATCAATTCCTAGCCTCATCTCTCATTTCCTTTGATTTCCTTTCTTGCCTAGCCTTACCTTTCCTTTGTCTTGACTTGTGTTCCGTTATATCACCTTGCCTTTCCATACCCTCCCTTACCATGACTTTCCTTGACTTTCCATCCCACGCCTTACCATGCCATGCCTTGCCTTGCCTTCACTTGTTTTTACATGCTTTTCCATGGCATTCCATGGCATCCATTTCCTTTCTGTGCCATGCCTTTCCATCCCCTGCAATTCCATTCCATTCCTTTCCATATGTTTCCTTGCCTTTCCTTGCCTTTCCTTTCCTTTCCATTCCATGACATTCCATTTTTTTCCATGCCATGACTTTCCATTCCTTTCCCTGTCATGCCATTCCATGCCATGCCTTGCATTTCCTTGTATTTCGATGTCATGCGATGCCTTGTCATGCCTTACCTTGCATTTCCATGTCATCTCTTTCCTTTCCATGCCTTAACTTTCCATGGAATGTCTTGTCTTGTCATGCCATGCCATGTCTTGGTCACCTCAATATTATAGTAATTTGGATGTCATATAGCTCATATCCATGCATATACATTACAAATTTCATATGAGAATAATTATCTATATTATTGTTCAATTAAGAAATCTGTGTTTATTTATGTGATGTCTTGCATCTATTATACATAATTATAAACTAGTATCCACATACGAAAGTTTCACATTTCAATTTACATGTTTAAACAAATAAAAAAACTCTCATAATCATAAGCATATAACAATAGAAAAGACATCTCGCAACACATAAATAGATCCAGAAGTATACATATCAAATGTCTATATGATTATAACTAAACCCAACAAATACTAAGCAATGAATCACTAAGATAAGTAAAAATCAAAGTTCTAACCTTCTAAGGCCAAAATATAGGTTGTCACATTTACAAATCCCTAGAACAGAACTATGATCTAAAATAGACTAATCACTTCTTGCATGACTTTCCATGTAGCTTCCCATTTTAACCTATACAAAAATAAATATATATATTTCTAGAACATTATGCAAGGAAAACTTCAAATCAAAATGTGGATTGCAATTAAATAAACATCACAAATAAACGAACATTTCTTATCCGAAAAGATAAAACACATTTTTTCTAGGGACATATGAATTAACTTTATATCACAAATTTCCTTTCCATCCAATGAAGTGTTTTTTTCTTTTCCATGCCTTGCATTGCCATGCCATGCCTTTCATTGCCTTTCCATGCCATTCCATTCATTTCCATGTCATGCCATGCCATGCCATGATTTCCATTTCCATGCCTTTCCATGGCATGCGATGCTTTTTCATGCAATGTCTTTCCTTACCATGTCATGCCATGTCTTTCCTTGCCATTGCTTGACATGCATTTAATTTCCTTTACATTCAATTATTTCCATTATGTGTGTGTTCCTAAGAACGTGTGTATGTTCCTAAGAATGTGTATGTGTTCCTGTTGTGGTCGATTTTTAAGGGATCCTGGGTGTGTTTTGTGCTCATTTTCACACCGTGCCCCACGATTTTACCAATTGTATCAAAAAAAGAGGATGAATAGAGGAGGATAAAAACCTAGGATCTTGCCACTGTGTCCATTGCAAGAAAGGTATGGTTGATTTTTTGTGATTTCCTCTCTTGGATTTGAAAAAATACAAATCAATTAGTCATGGGTTATGAATGTAAATCCCAGTGACTTGAAAACTTATTAGCAAGGTTCACTTGTAACATCCAAATTTCACTGAACACATTTCCATAAAACTAATTATTCTTTAAGGACACGTGCGTGCAAGTGATCCGGCTAAACATGGTACTATATGATTATCTGATTTGGTTTATGAGTTAAATAGTATGCTATAGTTGAGTATTGAATTTGTTATGTTATTAATATTGATGTATCGCATTGACAAGTATTATGATGAGGTTTCCCGAGTGTCCAGGAAACGTGACAAGAAGAGGTGATGATGGAATCGAAAAAATTTCTTGGACTCTGGATTGAGTCAGGGAGTGGATTATTGACTTTGATTATGAGTATTTGATTTTATTACGCATGTGTTATGATGATGATTTAAGTTATGGATATCCTGTATGAGAGTTATTAATATTATTTTTTTTAGTGTATGCATGCATGGTGATGCTTGCTAATCTGACTGAAATATGGAGTAAATGAGTCATACACAAATATCAGATAGATTAGGGAGAGGTATGGCAACATCCCTGTCAGATCCTAATAGAACTCCCGTTGTGACCTGAAATGAAGGTTAACGACTACCTTGTTCCAGAGAGGTTCACGATGATGTGAGGGAAGACTTAGATAGTCACTCATGAGGATTTATGAGGGGTTCACAATAAGGTGAATTTTGTATTCCTCGGTAATACCTTATTCTCACAGAAGGTCGACACGTGGACTATTGACTCCAAGCGTCAGACAACTTCCAAACTAATTCAAAGGAAAACAAAAGAAAGAATGGAAAGAGACACCCTTGGAGGATGTAGGTGTGTCTTGAAGGGAACATCACATAAATAAAAATTAATAAGTTAATAAAGACCTACAAGACCATAGAAAATAAAACAAATACTTGGAACTGATAGAAAAGAGAATATAAATTTATATAAATTTATAAACATGAAACATAATAAATCTAAGTATAATTGTTATGCCTAAATAAATTATAGATAAATGGGTATAAGGAAAATTAGACTAAATAAAATCTAAAAGGGGAGAATGAAATTTAAGACATGTTCATAGTGTGAGCAAGAAAATAATAAAAGAAATTTTTAACAAAAAGAAATTATTCATGAGGAAGTGTGGTGTCAACTTAGAGTTAGAGTCCTAAGTCAAACTAGACTCTAAATCATAACTAGGAGAATATTCCTAATCAAACTCCTATCGTAAATTAGTTAGGAGACACAATCAAGGAGAAATTGGGGAACTAAGATACAACTAAGAGAAAATCTAGGAACTAATTGAGGAGGTGAGGAAACATTCAAAATTTATTTAATTAAAAGAAATTAAAACATGTGCAACTGGAGGGAAGTGTGACATGTGTTTAGGGTGAATAGTCTCTAGTTTAATTATTAAAAATTATTTAATTATGCATTAATTGACAAGTGTCAAGACAAAATTTCTTATAATAAGAAGGAAAGGACCATATTGTTGGATGACTGAAATGCTATCAAAATTTCTTGTGACTAGTTTTCATGTGTGAGTTGGGCTGCAAGTTTTGCATAGGAGGTGGAAGCCTCACCTTGCGAGGGAAATATTGAGCTATTTATAGATATGAATTTATGTGTGTGACCCCTTTGCGGCTCAGGGGCCTATTGGGGAATAAGAGTAACCCTAGCATTGGATGGGAGGTACCGGTGAAGTCGCATTGATTAGAAAGCAAGAAGAGATGTAGCGCAAGTTTCCAAGTTGAATATCACCCTCATAAATCATCATACTTCTAGTCACGGTATTTGATTGTCTTGTTATTTTTTGTGCAATATAATATTTAACATTGTATACCGAATACATATGGGAAGAATGCCTTGGCTAGTGATATGACATTTCCTCTATATATATATATATATATATATATATATATATATTTTATTTATTTATTGACGGAGTGGAATATATTGAGCATGTTAGAAATGGATTAAATTTATTTCCCGTATAAAATTTTCTTTTGTACAGAATTACATTGAAAAACTTCTAAGTGACAATGTGATTGGTAAAGGAAAAGTCCAATCATAAGAAAATTCTACCCTTCCGCTCTGATGAATTATATCTTTGATTATATTTGATGAATTTATTTATACAATTTTGGTATATTTTTAAAGAGCAGATGTTCCTGAAATTTTTCCCAGACTCTATTTAGAATAAAAAATCCAACAGATCTTGATTCGTTAATGGTATTCAAATCTAAATTTATGTAACATTGAGCAATGTGGAAAATGTAAACTAAACGATAATTGGTTATGAAGTCCCATCGGGTTAAATGGGGGATAAATATGGGTGCTTAATGTACACTATCTAACAAGACTAAAATACGCAATTTCTAAATATCTATGCTAATCTGTAGGTACAATATATATATGTATTAGGGATTGGGCATGCAATGTGTAGATTGTGATGAGATTTCAGGAAATAAAAGTTAGAGAACTTAGCGAGAGAGGATTAGAAATGATTGGGTGTGAATGCCAGACCTTATGTCAGGCCAATATGAGCATTTAAACAATTTGATTTGAATCCAAGCTAAAAATAAATGGTAATATATTTTATTCTCCCCCTAGATGTTGAAGCTGAGAATGTGATTATGTGAGTGGATACAGTTATTTGTGTGAAATTGGTGGAGCTCTTTTTTCTTTCTTGAAGAAATGAACTACCAGGTTACTGACATGAATCTCTATCTAAATTAATATATAAATTGAGTCTCACTAAGCCGCAGAAACCCTAAATTTTCTTGTGAAAAATATCTCGACGAGATACAAAACCAAATTCAAGAGTCGTAGGTTTATTTCCTTCGAAATGTTGAACCATAAGAAAATGGTCAATTGAATTGTTTCCCACAAATGTTAGGTTTATATTATCTTAATTCATTGTCTTGTTTGCACTTCAATGCATGGTGATCACCATTTTCCCAGCTATATATCTTTGTTTTCAATACTCTATTGTACATAAGATGCATCGTTCGACTTTCTATAGAGAAACAATTGAAGAATTTTAGTGTCAGTATCAAATCTCTAGACTGAATAGAGACCACGGGCATCAAAACATATAGTCCAGGTTGGTGCTTCTTGGTGATATGGGTATTAGAAAATCAAGCCTCATTTTGCAGTTTGCAAACATCAATTTTGGATTACCATGAATCAACAATTGGAGAAACATTTTTCTCATGTACACTAGCTGTGAACAAGGTCACTGTGAAATTTGAGATATGGAACATTGTGTTGATGTTTGGGAAGCATCATAAAGTCTACTAGATTGATAATTAATAATGAGATTATTAATTATAATATTATTATTGTAATAATATATTTATGATATAAAGTATAAATATATATATAATAAAGTATAAAGAATAAAGCATAATATAAAGTCTAAATATATTTATTACCCAAGGGATGCATCTCTTCATGGATGGTCACCATATGTTCTTTATATATAGAACACTCAGCATTGTAATAAGATATTCATTCATTCACATAAAATATCATCTCTTATGAAAAATCAACATGGTATGAAAGCAAGACTGGGCTTAGCTCCCTCACAGGAGGGCCCAGGAAAATGAGAGTAGAGTAAAGTCTTAGAAGTGTTAAATTTATGGGGTTGTTGCAAACTCTATGTACAACATATTTTCTTTTTACTCCTACTTAAATTGTAGAATGAATTCCATAAATTATGGTGGGTAGTAGTTTCTAGTAAAAATGCTTAATTACCTAAATATGAGGAATGTACTACATATTTTCTTCTACCTATATTTATGCAAAGAATCGCATAAATTATGCAAGAAAAAATTAACAAAGGAAAATACTATGTGGATGGATTATAACCAAATAAATCTTTGGGTAGTCACGGGAGCTATTCTCCAACTATTTATAAGAAAAAAATTCAATTTACTTTTAAATTTAATTTTCAAAGAGACGTGTCTTTTTGGATCAATTTAATATTACTTTAAAAAGACACAACAATAGACACACATATTTTTCTCTCTCACACATGGGAAGTGATATAAGGAAGAGACCAAAGTTTCTAAGTAGTTGAAATTGTTTGAGTGTAATTACTTAGTAATGTTCTATAGTTTACTAAAGTAATATCGTTGCAAGCAATTACCACTTGCAGAAAATTGTGTTTGTCTAATTTGACACTAGAAAATCAACATGGTTAGTTGTATGACATTGTGTATATGATGGATGTGTGTTTGTAGAATATGTATCATTTTGTGTGCTTGATATTCAATGGTCATGAACTTGTGTGTATGGTGATAGTGTTAGAGTTTGTGCTGGATATAATACCTTCCTCATTAAGAGGGAGTCTTGAGGTTTTATGTAATTTCAGAAGTTATTCGTAAGTGTTAATGTTTTAGCATTGGGCTGACATTCTCTCGATATTGGTCATGGTAATTTTACCAATGGAGAATGGCCCTGACATGGTATTCTAAAGGACATAAGACTCAAAGTGTGTTGCTTTCAACATCCAGAAGGGCTGAAATTATTCCTGTGGTAGAGATGGAAACTTAATCAAGAAGAATGGTCCTTGTAGTCATAGAACACTTCATGGAGTACGTGACAATTGCAGGACACTCAGTTTGTATATTGCATAAGGATTTATATGGATTAAAGCAGTCACCTAGAGCATGGTATGGAAGGATTGAAATTTTTTGTATGATCTTAGGATTTATAAACAACAATGTAGATCCTAACCTTTACTTTAAGGTTATGTATGATGGTATGATAAGACTAATGTTGTATATGGATGACCTATTTCTAAATAGGTGTGGAAAATCTCATCTTAGAATTTAAGATAAAAATGGGATGTTGAGTTTGAGATGAATGATCTCAGGATGATGCATTACTTTTTAGGTCGCGAGGTATGGTAGAGACAGGATGAGATCTTTCTGAATCAAGGGAAGTATACAATAGAAATATTAAAGAGGTTCGAGATGTTGGAATGTAAGGAAATCACTACACCTATGGTATCAAATCTGAAGTTGCTGCAGGATACAACTTTAGAGACTGTGGATGTTACTTTATACAAGAAGATGGTGGGTTCATTGATGAACTTGATAAACACAAAACTAGATATATGTTTTGTTGCAAACACCCTGAGTCAATATATGGAGCATCCCAGGTAGGTTCATTTGGTTGCAGCAAAACATGTGATGAGGTACCTTAAGGGTACATTGGATTATGGTCTCAGGTATGTGATAGACCATGAGTTCGGGTTATCTAGATATTCAGATTCATATTGGGATGAAAGTATTCTAGATCGGAAGATTACTTAGACATATTGTTTTAGTATAGGCTCCAGTATGGTTTCATGGAGCAGCCGGAAGCAATTGTGTGTAGCACTCAGTACGGTTGAGGCAGAGTATATGGAAGCATGTGCAACAAGGTGTGAAGTAGTGTGGCTTCGGAAATTGATGACTATTGGAATGAATTTGACTTGTAGGTAATACCTAAAAGAAGAGGATGACGAGACTTGTTCTGGAAGAAAATTAATGAAGTCGTCAGGTTAAAGATTCAATTGATATTCAATGCTTGAAAGGGAGCCGAATAGTCAGCTCCAGAGGTAGATGGGTACTAAAGTAAGGACCAAGAGGCTCCACCTGATGTAGGAATAAGTCATGTGTGGCGCTCAGTATGGTTGAAGCTCAGTATTTGGCAGCATGTGCAGTAGAAGTGTGGCTTCGAGAACTTATGTCTCAGTTATTGGGTCTCAGACTGGAAGTGACCTACATTTGGTGTGACAACCAGAGTTGCATGATCATGTACTAATGCACATAATCGGGTACTGATGAATCACAAGGAGTGGATGTCCTGGGGACATGTTGTAGCTATTGAGAGCTACCCATAGATCTTGGTTTCATGAGGTGAAGTCATGTTTTCAATGAGACATGTGAAACTCATCTAGCATAAAAAAGGGGTGGAACTGAGTGTTCTCATCCAGCATGAAAAAGGGATGGCACTGAGATAGGAGTGCACATGATCAAGTACTAATGCATCATAGGAAGTGGATGTCATGGGGACATGTTGTAGCTATTGAGAGCTACCCACATACCTTGGTTACATTGGGTGAAGTCATGTTTCACTATGGATATTTGAGGGTTGGCAATGAGATAGGAGTGCACATGATCATGCATTAATGCATCACAGGGAGTGGATGTCTTGAGGACATGTTGTAGCCATTGAGAGCTACCCACAGACCTTGGTTGCATGGGGTGATGTCATGTTGAATTATGGATATCCTGGGATGTATCGACTCACATGATCAGGTACTGATGCATCACAGGGAGAGGATATCATGGGGACATGTTGTAGCTATTGAGATCTACCCACAAACCTTGGTCGCATAAGGTGAAGTAATGTTGCACTATGGATATCTAAGGATGTATATATTTTCATGTACAATAGTCAATGGATGTGAGCTTGTGTGGTATGTCTGTGTCTCATGGAAGTGACACTTGGTTGCTAGACACTTGGTACTGAAGGAAACAATGAGGCTCCAATATGGTGCAGAAGGGCGCAGTGAGGCTCCAATATGTGGCTACCAATGAGAAGGTTTTGGATTTGCTGACAAAGTCGTTGTCAAGGACGAAGTTAGAGTACTTCAGGGACAAGATCGGTGTAGTCCCTCTTCAAAGGGAGTGATAGCTTCATATGTTATTGCAGGGTAGTGGATGTCATGATGACATGTTGTAGCCATTGGAGAGATACCCACCAAACCTAGATTAATGTTGAAGAGATGAGGTACATAATTTATCGAAGGGTATTGGATGTCATGCATAAGATATCCACATTTACTGTGGGAAACTAGATTGTGTCATGATGACATTTTGTATCTATTGGAGAGGTGCCCTCTAGCCTTAGTTGAATGTTGTGAATTCATAAGGGTGCACGTGATGAGGCATAGATGCATTACAAGGCAGTGGATGTCCTGGGGACATGTTGAAGTTATTTGAGAACTCCCACAGGCCTTGGATGCATTGGTTGTGAAGTCACAAGGGTGCACATGATGAACTACATATGCATTGCAAGGTAATGATTGTCATGGTGACATGTTGAATATTTTTGAGAGCTACCCATAGGTAAACTTCAAAGGTAATGTTCAGAGGTAATCTTGGCATAATGTAGAATGTCTTCCTCGTGGAGAGGGAGTGTTGATGTTTGGGCAACATCGGAAAGGAATTCTACTAGATTGATAATTAATAATGAGATTATTAATTATTAATCAATATTATTAATTATAATATTATTATTGTAATAATATATTTATGATATAAAGTATATATATATATATATATATATATATATATATAAAATAAAGTATAATGCATAAAGCATAATATAAAGTATAAATATATTTATTACCCAAGGGATGCATCTTTTCATGGATGGTCACCATCGTCACCATATGTTATTTATATAGAACACTCATCATTGTAATAAGATATTCATTCATTCACATACAATATCATCTCTTGTGAAAAATAAACACATTGCAGGACATGAAAGATATCATACCTTGGCTCCCATGTATTATCGTGGTAAATTAGTAAACTGGTAGAAATAAATTAAGGAGATCATTTAATTTACTGAAGTAGGGGTTGACATACTCTAATATAACCATTAGGTATGTTAACAACCAAGTAAGTTAAATGATATAAAACCAAACTAGCAGATGTGTATACTAGATAACATGTTGATTGTAGTAACTGAATTATTTATGAGGTCGAGGTTACCCTTGATGATATATTCCTCTATTTAAGATTTCTTCCTTTAATTATCGTTCCATTATATTGGTGGACAATTAATTTGATGGACGAATTCTATTAACTATTTCCCATTTTGTACCATAAGTAATCTGAATTGTGAACTCTCCCTTGGCACTTTGATATTGACACTTATGATATTTGACACTTGGCTTATAACTATTTCAGGTTGTGACTTGCAACTTAGGATCGACTAAGGATCATGTTAGGTTAAACCATTAATCACTTAATTTCTTTTTGGGCTAGACTTAAAATGGAAGGGTTTAACACTAATGAAAACTTATCATTATCCACATCATACCCATAATTGGATTGATTTAAAATTGGTAATGTTAAAGTTATATTTTTATCATGTTTACATTTGTTTAATGATGTAGTTGAATATTGAAACAAACAATTGATAATTTCTATTTAAGTTAGTGAAACATATAATCTTAGAACTTTATGGTAATTAAATTGTTCTTTACTCTTTACCAATAGAGAAGATGAATTAATTCTAGATCTATTTATCTATTTATCTATCTATCTAGATATAATTACATTTTGTGTATTAGTTATATGATTGAAATGAAAGTGAAAAGTCTTGATCTTATCTAAATTGTCCTTTACTTCCATGCAACAAAAGTCAAGAGATGTGAAAATTTATGGGAGCATAAATCATGACTAGCTCCCTTGGCATAAATAAAATTTTATGTGCAAGTTGTGTAACCTTAAGTAAAGTAAGTATATGCATACACTTTTAGATAGATGCTTACATTTTTACATTTTTGTGCTACTAGATAGATTCCTTTGGATTTATTGTGATTCGTTTAAGAAGTTCTTGTTGAATTAAATTTGTAATGTGTGTAAGTATTGTATGAAATTATTCAATGATTAATGATGATGAAATTGTTGCTTGAGTTGTAAAGTTTTCTTTATATTTATCGTAATGTATATTTATAACCTTATTTTTCTCACTCATTAATGATTAGATCAAGAGGGTATTTACATATGGTATCAAAGAAGGGTTCTACCCGGTGACACTATGTAACGACCCCGATCGTTACAACAACATGTGATGCATAACCAGTGCAATATGTCAACTTTTTTTTTTCTATGCAGGAAGTAACAACGACAACAGTCAATCAACACAACTCGACGATGAACACAACGCATGCAAATTACGCAAAAAAGAACATAACGACCTAGCATACTAGCACATCATGCAGTGGGAAGTAACATATGACATTCAATCAGACAAAAAATAAAAACAACTACCCGCTCGTCCTACCCTGCAATGGTTAGGACCTCTAGGACACATAAGCAATGCTTAAGCCCAGGTTCCCATCGATTTTGACCATTTAAGGTGTCAAGGCTAGTGACTGTTCGGAGGAACAAGGAGGTTTCTAAATCCCACCCGACACAACAAGTCTAGGCAACTAAGCTAAAGGACAACAAGGATCATTCCGGTGAAACCAACATAAAAATGAAACATGTACTATGAACATACATGATCGACTAAGACTTCATTCCATAAATCCTAACATCAATTAACCATGGGAGAGGGTAATCAATATTGCTAACAATCACACATCAACTTTAATTAAAATCTCATTAATAATCTAGTTCAAAACCAGTCCAGCATCATCAATATTATTGGCACAATAAAACCCAAATTAATCAATCATTTCATCTACAAGGCGCAAGAAATCTAAAGACACATCCAGTCAAAATCATAAAAAATCATGGCGCATCATAAGTTATAATTAAATTCATAGTGCAAGGGTTATAATCTGGTTTCAACCACACATTAACATTTCCAACAACACGCTAGCGATCAAGTCACTTTAGTCATAAATATCATTATTCACAGTGCGCGATAACGATCTACTACGACACAACCATCTAGTTAACACCATAGCCACCTCTGAAGCATCCTATATAAAGGTCAACTAAAATAAACCCTTAACAATACATGCCTACCTTTTAGAAATAAACCTGCTTCCCTACTTCTTTTGCAAGACAATCCATTAAACATTCAGAAGAATAAGGAAACTATAATTAATAATTGCAATTATCATAAAAGGGTTCCAATGCCAACCTTCATAATTTAAATATGTCCTTATTTATTTTCCTTCTGTAAAGGAAATCAAAACAGAAAAAATGATAATCCCAAATAACTAATAAAACTAAAGAAAAAATAGAAATCTAATTAAATCCATAACAATAATTAAATAAGTCCCCAATCATAATTAAATCACTAAAAACTACTTCCTTAAATAGTTAACTAATAAAAATGATACTCGGAAACAATTGATATAAATTACAATTTCACAATAAAACTAGGTACGATGGATTCTTTAACTACAGCTATAATCACCACATCCCACATTAAAACAATAAAATTGTGGTTTACACATCGTCTCACCGTTCATCAACATTCATTGCTTTCAATACATCACTACCTATCTCAATTGAACTAATAAACTGGGTAAAACGGTTACTAAAGTAAGGGACAATCACCAATATTTAATTAAACAATAGATTATTGAAGAAAATCCTTCGTGCTATTAGAGCTTAAATCGTGAAATCGTTGTGATGACAACTTCATAACTTACTTGAGCCTTGTTTACTTTATCTGAATAGGCGTCAATAAAAAAACTGAATAAAATAATTAAAATTCCACAGAGTTATTGATCAACGAGACAAGTAGCTTAACCAATGATTTTTCTGGAAGGAGGCTCATTTGAAATATATTTTTACTAAAATTTAATCTCCAATCAACTCAAGATGATTCTCAATTTAGAGTAGCAACAAGGTAAGAAAAAGGTGATCTAAAAAACAAGAACAGGTCAAAATTAAAATGAAAGGGAGAATTTGTGCACCAACAACACCGAGTTAAGGGTTTTTCCAACATAGGGGATAACCTATGGACCACACAGAGAATAAGGGAAAATCACATGAATATGATCAGCGTAAAATTCCTTGTTTTGTTTAGGAAAACGATGAGCTTATGTAAACGTTTTGCTAGACACAGAAAGAGGGTACAGTGCCCTGGGTCTACAATGTAGAGAAAAAGACCTCTATAAATCACAGAGATTTCTGCATTAACTAGAGGAGGGAGGATGTGATTCTCTTGGGTGAATTTTAAAGGAAAACGGAGAAGAGAAAACGTGGAAGTTATTTATTAACCATTTTGTGGGAAGATTACAATTTATCGGAGAAACTAAAATGAAATAGAGCAAGGAAACAAATAAATAAGTAGTATAAAATCGTGTGGTTCTCCTTCCCCCCAAAAACGCAGGGAAAAATAACACCCCCCCAAAAAAAAACGT
>ML782344.1:417765-427922 GCA_009831015.1 Picea engelmannii | reverse complement strand
AATGATTCGCCAAAATTCTATAGGATAAAATTATTTTACCTTAAAAATCGCCAAAATTTTATAAAAACTATATAAAATCCTTAGAAATTTGAATATTTTTACAAAAATATCGCCAAACATTTATAGTTGGCATATGAAGGATTTGTAAGATTCACCAAGGTTTCTACATTTTAAAATAAATTTCCATCCTTAAAATCATCCTTGACTATGTGCTCCAAGGGTGCCACTCACCTCCTTCCGTTTTATTTTTGTGACGTACTCTTCAAGACATACTATGTGCTCCAAGGGTGCCACTCGCCTCTTGACTGAATTTGGTAGAAGCCAAACCGCTAGAGTCAATACTTCATCAAGTGATCTTGTGGGAGACTAAGGGCCTATAAAGAATAATGACCCTCCCTTATTGCACGCCCCTTATAATCATCGTGAGAGGTTGTCACATTCTTCCCTCACGACATCATAGGTCTCTCGAACAAGGTAATCGTTAACCTACAGTTGAAGCCATGACAGAAGTGCTAGCAGGTTCTGGAAGGGATGCTGCCACACCTCTCCCTCAATGTCTCCGGTTGTCATATGTGACCCCTTTACTCCAAATGTGAGTCTGGTCGAAAAACTATCGTCATCCTACGTCCATAAATTAATCATGTCAAGAATAAAAATCAACATCATAATATCTAATAATATGTACATATGTCACATTAACACCATTCAAACCCTAACAATCCACTCCCCGACTCGATCCAGAGTCCCAGGGGTTTCCTCGATGCCTCGACATCCTCAACGTCTAGAGTCTTGCACACTCAGGAGAACCCAGTCAATAGCACATGTCGATGTAAACAAAACAAAAATAATATATCATCAAATCCGCAATGTCTCATAATCATAATCAAAACAACCAATAGTGTAATGACCTAGATCACTTGCATGAAAGTATCCTCAAAGAACAAGTCTTCTCAGTGTGCATAAGAGCAGGATGTTACATACACCGCCTCTTGCTTTAAACTTCGTCCCGAAGTTTCACAGTACGTAAGTGCCGAAATAAAGTGTATCACAGTATCATATGTCTAGCTATCAAACAAAAATGGGAACTACTAACGCATATCATATGCATCATCCCAGGTCATCGAGTGTGGACTATAGTTGTCCCACTGGACCTTAACTTGATATATTGTTCGATGTTGTAGCTGTCAAATGCGATGGTCCAGGATGCAGATTGGCTTTGTCATGAGCATACCCTTTTCTAATACTTGCAAGGAACTCATGTCAATAACATATGTAGGATTACTAACATAATGTCTCAAAATAGATACATGAAAAACATCGTGCATACACCTCAAAGAATCAGGCAAAGCTAGTCGACAGGCCACAGGCCCTTTCTTTTCCACAATCTTGAAGGGTCCCACGAACCTAGGAGAGAGTTTAGCACCCTTTCTAAACTTGATCGAACTCTTGTGCGGTTTCACCCGCAAGAAGACTCGATCTCCAACTTCATAACTACAGTCGACACATTGCGCATCGACATAACTCTTATGTCTATCCTATGCTTCCTTGATCCTTTGTCTTATTGTTTGCATTTGATCTTCCATTTCTTGGATTTATTCTAGTCCCACCAGGACCCTATCCTCAAGTCGATCGCAGCTCAAAGGCATACGACATGGTCACCCATAAAGAAACTCTAAAGGCACCATCTTAATGGTGCTTTGATAATTGTTGTTGTATGCAAACTCTACTAGTGGCAAGAACTCTTCCTAACTCTTTTGCTGGTACATAACATACATACGAAACATATCCTCCAAGATTTGGTTTTTTCTTTCGATATGCCTATCTCTCTCTTGGTGATACGCGATACTAAAGTTAAGTTGGATTCTCAAGGCCTCTTGGAAACTAGTCCAAAAACATCATGTAAACATTGATCCTCTATCGGATATAATCCTCTTAGGCATGCCATGAACCCTCACAATATCACTGATGAAAACTCTAGCTATGTCAAATGTCTAGTATGTCGTACGCACAGGAATAAAATGAGCACTCTTCGTCAGAGTGTCGACTACCACAAAAATCGAGTTGTGTCTCCTTGCTTTCAGTGGAAATCCAACAATGAAATCCATCGAAATGACCTCCCATTTTGATTATGGAATAGCGTGTGACTGTAGTAATCATGCCAGATGTCTATGTTCAGCCTTCAGCTTCTCACATTCTAGATATTTTTCCACGTAGTTGACTATGTCTTCCTTCATTCCTTTCCAGAAGAATAAGGGTTTAAGATCTGCCCTCATCTTTGTGAGTCCAGGATGAGCCATGTATACTTCTTTATGAGCCGCATTTAGGATCAAACTCCTCAGCTATTCGTTGGGTGGTACGTAAATTCAATTTTTAAATCTCAATAATCTGTTGTTGTCCAACATAAATCTTTCAAATTTTGGTACAATCATTGTGTCTTGTCCGATAAAATCCTTGACCTTTTTGTACCAGTCATCATCACACTATAAAGTTATAATATTTTCATGTTGATTCGCCTAAAGAGGCATCACCGAAAATATGCGTGCTGACTCAACGCATCAGCCACTCTGTTCATTGTTCCCTTTCTGTAAGTAATCTTGAAATTATACTCGCTAAGAAATTCCTACCAACGTCGTTGTCACGCGTTCAAGTCGCTTTGCATAAAGATGTGTTGTACACCACAATGGTTCATTTTTAGTTCGAATTTTAGTCCAATAAGGTAGTGGATTCAAACTCTCAAGGAATAAAGAATGGCTAATAACTCCAAATCGTGTGTCACGTCTCATGCCTTCTCAAATTTCTAGAGATGTAAGTGATCACTCGACTGTCTTGCATCAAGACTCCGCCTAAGACTTCCTTGGATGCGTCAGTGCATACCAAGAAATCCTTGTCCATGTCAGGGACCTTTAGTATCAGTTTTTTCTTCAATAACTCCTTGATCCTTTGAAATGCCTCCGTGCATTTCTTGGTCCAAACAAACTTCTTGTTATTCTTCTACAATTCCGTAATCAGATTTTCTATCTTTGAAAAAACCTCGATGAACCGTCAATAGTATCCCACTAAAACCATGAAGCTACATAGTTTAGGGACATTCGTCGACATAGTCCATTCCATAATAGCCTCGAACTTTCCCAGATCCACAACGATACCTTTGTCGGAGATGACATGCCCTAAGTAGTGAATCTTTGATTGATAAAACGAGCATTTGGACAATTTACCGTACAATTTGTTCTCTCGTAGACACTGTAGTACCATGCGCAAGTGCTCGTCATGCTCCTCCATCATCCAAGAGTAAATAAAAATATCGTCAATGAATACTTCGACGAACTTGTCCAAGAATTCGCGGAACACCCCATTCATCAAACTCATAAATACCCCTGGGGAGTTCATCAGTCCAAACTATAAAATAGTAAACTCGTAATGTCCAAACCTCATCTTAAAGGAAGTATTAGGGATTTCTTCCTCTTTGATCCATAACTGGTGATATCTTGATCTCAAGTCGATCTTTGAAAACATCGTCGCATGCTTCATCTAATCAATTGATGATAGTCAATGCAGAGTCTCCAGGACCCATCCTTCTTTCATATGAAGATAATACGTGCACCCCATAGTGACACACTTGGACATATAAGTCCTAGGTCCAACAACTCCTTCAGTTGCATTTTTAACACATGTAACTTCGAGGTCGACATCGGTTTAGTTCTCCATTTTAGGTTGATGGTAAATTCCAATTCCTTCTCTAGTGGCATCCTAGGTAACTCCTCAGGGAAGACGTCTACAAATGCTCGCACCACCGGAAGGCTTTCTAGACCTTCCACTACTCTCTTTTCGTTTAACGAAAGGATCGCATAAATATTGCATCCCTTGTGCATTCTCTTCTGTAGCTATAAGGAAGAGATAAACCTGGGGGATACTCCTTGGTTCTAACCTACAGCCATGCGTCTCTTTCCATCATCATCGACCAAACTCAACCATTTTGTCTTACAGTTGAGTATCACCTCATGCGATTCCAACTAGTCCATACCGATCACGACGTCATAAGGCCCTAATATCGTGACGTAAAGGTTCTCCCTTGTGAAAAACTCTCCTAGGTTAAGGCTATAACCCATCACCTTCCCTCCAACCTTATTTTTGGCTCCTAAAGCCATTTCTACAAAGCTAAACTCGTCCTATATGACTGCCTTTACCTTAATTATTTTTATTACTGCAGCAGAAATAAAACTATTTGTAGCACCTGGATCTATCAAAATACTAAGGGTCTGGTCAACGATGGTACCTGATGTCTCGAGCATGGTCGACTGGTGCTCTCCCTAGCGGTTATTCACCACTGCATGAATATGATGGGCCTTGCCCAAATCTCCCACGGTAGTGGGTCTAGGTGATCCAGATGCTCTGGTACTCTCAATTGGGCAGTCACGATGGTAATGTGTCGCTCCACATGTCCAACACCCTTTCTTCGGTCCAATACTCTTGGTACTTGAAGTAGAATCTAATGGCCCATCGGCCTGGAACCCTGGTATGTTTTGTTGAACAAGCCCAAATTGTTGTTGCTGTGATCGATTTTGTTGCTGGTGTTGTGGTCCTCGGTAAGGAGTCTGTCACCTGGGCGCTGATCGTCGTGGTGTAGTGAAAGTGGATCCTCTCTGGAAGCCACGATGTCCTGGTGAATGTCTAGCTAGTGTTTGATGTTGCTACGCACCAGAGGATGCTTGTCCCACTGGTCTCACTAGAGTCCTGCTTTGACCCCCATTGATAAGTTCTGCTTCTATTGTGAGGGATTTATGAACAAGATCATGCAAGGTTTGAGGCATCATAATCCTAACCTTTTCATGAATGTTGACATTAAGGCCAAACATGAACTTGTTGACCTTAAGTTTCTCGGTATTCAGGTGGGAATCATACCAAAGAAGCTCCATGAAATAGACCTCATACTCAGTCATCGTATGACCACCCTGTCACAAGGCGTTGAACTCATTGAGTTGACGCTCAATGAATTGATTAGATAAATACCTCTCTCAGAATCGTTCCTCAAACAACCCCATTGTCATGTCTTCGACTTCCATAATCAATTGCGTTAGGAGCATCTTCCACCATAGAAGAGTGCTCCCCTTTAGTTGAAATACCTCCATGTCGACCTTCATGTTGGAGGTATAGTCGTGAAGCACAAATCACATTGCCATATTATCCAACCATGCCTCGGCGGTTGCATCGTCCAGGTCACCAAATAACTCGGGAGATTTGACCTTCTCGAGTTCACGATGAATGATAGCAGTACTGACCAGAGTGCATGGTGGACCCTCTGGGGGGTGTTGGCGCCCTGGCCTCATCTCTATCAAAAAGGTTGATCAGTTCCTCAAAAATTCACTAAAAGGAACTCATCAACCCAAGCACATCACCCACAACTATATGTTCTTTCCCAAAAACTTGTTCGTCTCCCTGGGGGTTAGACCCCTCAGGCATATATGCTACTAGGATCATCACATCTCCTCCCCTAGCACCTCGTCGTCTACCTCTGCGTCGTCCTCTAACCATGATTACCTGCATGAATACAAGTTAATTTAATTAGCAACATTATAATCAAATATCCAATCAATGGAAGTCATACTCATCCGAAGTCGTAGGTTGAACTGGCTTTGATACCATATGTAATGACCCCTATCGTTACAAAAACATGCGACGCATAACCAGTGCAATATGTATTAAATTTTTTTCTATGCAAGAAGTAACAATGACAACAGTCATTCAATGCAAATCAACGACGAACACAATGCATGAAAATTACACAACAAATAACATAACTACCTAGCATACTAGCACATCATGGAGAGGGAAGTAACATAAGACATTCAATCAGATGAAAAATAAAAAAACTACCCTACCATCCTACCTTGCAATAGTTAAGACCTCCAGGACACATAAGCAACGCTCAAGCCCATGTTCCCATCGATTTTGACCATTTAAGGTCTCAAGGCTGGTGATTGTTCAGAGGAACAAGCAGGTGTCTAAATCCCACTCGACACAACAATTCCAGATGACTAAGATAAAGGAAAACAGGGATCATTCAGGCGCAACCAACATAAAAACGACACATGTACTATGAACATCCATGATCGACTAAGACTTCATCCCATCAATCCTAACATCAATTAACCATGGGCGAGGGTAATCGATACTGCTGACAATCACACATCAACTTTAATTAACAACTTATTAACAATCTAGTTCAAAACCATTCCAACATCATCAATATTATTGGAACAATAAAACACAAATTAATCAATCATTTCATCTACAAGGAGCAAGGAATCTAAAGACACAACCAATCACAATCAGAAAAAAACATGGCACATCATAAGTTATAGTTAAATTCATAGCGCAAGGGTTCTAATATGGTGTCAACCACACATTAACGTTTCCAACAACACATTAGCGATCGAGTCACTTTATTCATAAATATCATTATTCACGGTGCGCGATAAGGATCTGCTATGACACACAACCATCTAGCTAGCGCCATAGCCACCTGTGAATCATCTTATCTAAAGGTCAACTAAAATAAACCCTTAATAATACATCCCTACTTTTTAGAAATAAACCATGCTTCCCTGCTTCTTTGGCAAGACACTCCCTTAAAAATTAAGAAGAATAAGGAAGCTATAATTCATAATTGCAATTATCATAAAAGGTTTCCAATGCCAACCTTCATAATTTAAATATGTCCTTATTTATTTTTATGTTGTAAAGGAAATCAAATCAGAAAAAGCAATGATCCCAAATAACTAATAAAACTAAAGAAAAAACATAAATCTAACTAAAGCCATAACAATAATTAACTAAGTCCCCAATTATAATTAAATCAGTAAAAACTATTGCCTTCAATAGTTAACTAATAAAACTGTTACTCAGAAACAATTGATATAAATTATAATTTCACATTAAAACTGGGTATGATGGTTTCTTTAATTATAGTTATAATCACCACATCCCACATTAAAAAAATAAAATTGTCCTTTACACATCGTCTCATCATTCATCAACATTCACTGCTCTCAATACATCAATGCCTATCTCAATTGAACTATTAAATTGGGGCAAACGGTTACTAAAGTAAGGGACACTCGCCAATATTTAATTAAACAATAGATGGTTGAAGAAAAATCTTCGTGCTATTAGAGCTTAAATCATGAAATCATTGTGATGACAACTTCATAACTTACTTGAGCCTTATTTACTTTATCTAAATAGGCGCCAATAAAAAAATGAATAAAGTAATTAAAAATGCCACCGAGTTATCGATCAATAGGACAAGTAGCTTAACCAACGATTTTTGTAGAAGGAGGCTCATCTGAAATAGATTTTTATTAAAATTTAATCTCCAAACAGCTGAAGATGATTCTCAATCTAGAGTAGAAACAAGGTAAGAAAAATGTGGTTTGAAAAACAAGAACATGTCAAAATTAAAAATCAAGGGCGAATTTGGGCGCCAACAATGCCAACTTAAGGGTTTTTCCAATGCAGGAGATAACCCATGGAACATGTAGAGAATAAGGGAAAATTCCATGGAATATGACCAGTGTAAATTTCGTTGGTTTTTATAGGTAAACGCTGAGCTTATGTAAACGTTTTGCTAGGCATGGAAAGAGGGGACGGTGCCCTGGGTCTACAACATAGAGAAAAAAGCCTATGTAAATCACAAATATTTATGCATTAACTGGAGGAGGGAGGATGTGATTCACTTGGGTGAATTTTAAAGGACAACGGAGCAAAGAAAATGTGAAAGTTATTTATTAACCTTGTTGTGGGAAGATTACGATTTATGGGCGAAACTAGAAGGCAACAGAGCAAGGAAACACAGAAATAAGTAGTCTAAAATCATGTGGTTTTCCTACCCCCCCCCCAAAAAAAAAAGAGATGTCATTTAAATTCATAGTTTGGGTTTGCCATCAGAAATCAAATCAATAAGTACAGTGAGCATAAGGCTGGGATAACTGTGAAATATCTGAGCATAAAATGATAGGCTCTTCAAGACAAATTCGCTGTAAAAAAAAATGAAATCTTTGGATAGTTATACACTGAATAAAACATAAAACTTAACACAATAGGAGTACCTTAACCGAAGGCGCATGAACAAAATTTAAATACCTTTCAACCAAATTACACATGCATATATTCTCTAGGCCAGAAAATTAACCGAATTTTGAAGATAGTGATGCACACGTTCTTTCGATGTTAGAGAGATTCATATATAGGGAATTTAACTACCATTCAATAAAAATATACACATGCATACCATATCCAATTGTGAATGCTCTGAAGTCATTGTCTCATGCACGATCCATCCAGCTCTCACTTGCCAATCGATATGACCTCACCGGTACCTCCCAGCCAATGCTAGGGTACTCTTCTTCCCCCTGACCCCCCGAGACGAGAAGGGGCCACACACACAACACCAGAAAATGATAGCACCCAACTCACCTCACAAGGTCGAGCTACCACTCGTTACTCAACATGGGTATCCCAACTTCCACAAGAGAAAATTCAATCAAGATAAAATTTTGGCAGCGTAACATTAAGAAAGCCAGATGTGATTCATACTCCTCCTCGACCATCCTTTCGATAGAGTTTCTTATTCATTATTTTCCCAAACCCTCATTAGATTCCTTTTTCATTTATTTAATTAGGAAAAACCTCCCCCGTACACATGTCGCTTGATCCACTAGTTGCACCAAAAAATCAATTTATTAATTAATTAAATTTTTCTATTTCCCTCACCCACCTAAAAGCGTTCCTAAAAACGCTCATCGGTGTCTCGTTATTCCCTTACAATTCTTAAATGAATTGCGCCTTAATTCCTAGTTGAGTTCATAAATATAAATTTCCAACGACTAGGTTCCTTACTAAGTTAGACATTCCCCTTTTTCCTTAAGTTTCCCCATTCCTTTAAGTTTCCCTTTTTCTTTAAGTTTACCCCTTTTCCTCTTTAACTAAAAATCAGATTTAGAAAGTGTATAAAAACAACCATTTACCCCTTTAATAAATTTAATCCTCCATTATAATTTTTACTTTAATAATTAAAGTTTGAATTTCTTTACCCCCTTCTTGTTATATGTCTTATTATTTTTTTTGTTTAAAGGTTCTACTTAGACCTAGGTTTTAAATTCACTAGGCTTGGAAACAATTCTAAAAGGAAAATTTATTATTAAACTTTACTCATCACATCGTTCATCTTAAGGTTGATCAAGTCCTAAGGAGGCATAATTTTCTAGGAATTAGGTTTTTTAACTTACTAGTTAAAAAAATGATGTGCCCTTCAGGATGCATTATGTGCTCCGATGGTTCCACTCACCTATTTCTGTTTTCTTTGTGCGATGTGCCCTTAAAGACGCACTATGTGGTCCAACTGTGCCACTCACCTCTTGACTGAATTTGGTAGACGTCAAACCCCTGGAGTCAATACTCTGTCAAGTGATGTTGTGGGAGACTAAGAGACTCTAAGGAATAAGGACTCTTCCTTATTGCATGCCCCTTAGAATCATCATGAATGATTGTCAAAGTCTTCCCTCACGCCATAGTGGGTCTCTTGAACTAGGTTATCGTTAACCTACAGTTCAAGCCACGATGAGAGTACTAGTAGTTTGTGGAAGGGTTGTTGCCACACCTCTCCCTCAATGCTTCTAGTTGTCATGCGTGAACCCTTTACTCCAAATGTGAGTCTGGTTGGCAATATATCGTCATCATGCATCCATCAACGAATCATGTTAACAATAAAAATCAACATCATAATATCTAATCATATGTACATATGTCAGATCAACAACATTCAAACCCTAACAATTCACTCCCTGACTCGATCTGGAGTCCCAGGGGTTTCCTCGATGCCCCAGCATCCTCAATGTCCAGAGTCCTGCACACTCGGAAGAACCCATTCAATAGTACTTGTCAATGTAAACACAACAAAAATAACATATCATCAAATCCACAATGTCTCATAATCATAATCAAAACAACCAATAGTATAATTGTTGGACACACCTACCACACTTAGAGGGGGGGTGAATGAGTGTGGGGCTCTTTTTCCCAAAACTTCCCTCTTGCACAAAAAATCATCAATTAGCATTCAACATTTATTCATTACCCATTGTTGTCATTTATAACCAGTT
>ML782344.1:331423-374139 GCA_009831015.1 Picea engelmannii | reverse complement strand
ACTCTAGACACTGATGACGTCAGACCTTGACTTGTGACTCTTTACTATTTTAAATTTTTGAGTTTGAGACCTGACTAATTCCAATTTACTATTTTAGACTTTAGCATCTACTATTTAGTATTTTGCAAATTAATTAGATTCTAAAACGATGAATGATAAATTTAATTTTTAATACAATGTATCAATATTTATTATTTTACTATTTATGTTTCAACTTCCATTTATGATTTATGAATCAATGTATTTCATTATTGAATTTGAATTGAATTTTGAATCATGTTTAATAGTTTATAACTTTATATCATTTACAAATTTGAATTTTCAATTTACTAATTTAGTAGTATTTAGTTGTTGAGATTTATGTTATTGTTAGTATTTAGTTGTTAGTATTGATTATTTACTATTTAGTCCCTTTTCAATCTACTAATTTATGTTATTGTTGAGATTTATCATTATTATTTTTATTTTTAAAATTTTATTTTTAAAATTTTTTTATATTATATATGTGACGTCCCCCCGTCCCCCATTTCCCAAAAAATCCCTAAAATTTGGGGGTACTCGCGTCACGTCCCCCTTGTGCGTCTCCCCGCACCCTCATCCCCCCGTCCCCCCGTCTTGGTGGAACATTGTATATTTGTAAAGAGTAGATGTTTCTAAAAAATTTTCCATCGTCTAGTTAGAGTAAAAAATTCCAGTAGATCCTGATTCGCTAATCAGGGATAATTTTAAAGATGGAAATTTATATTAAAATGTAGAAACTTGGGATAATATTACTAGTCCTTAATATGAAAAATGTAACATGTTTGGCGACAAGTTTGTAAAAATATTCAAATTTCTAAGGATTTTATATAGTTTCCATAAAATTTTGGTGATTTTTAAGGAAAAATAATTTTATTCTATCGAATTTGGGTGAATCATTTTTATAAAAAATGGAAATTGACGAATATTTTTTGGCTAAAACCATGGAAAATTATCCAATTTGTGAAATTTAGCCCCTAAAATAATCTATGTCGTTAATGGTATTAAAATATAAACTTATGTAACATTGAGCAATGTGGAAACTATAAACTAAACGATAGTTGGTTACGAACTCCCATTGGGTTAAATGGTGGATAAATGTCGACGCTTAATGTACACTACATAACAAGACTAAAACACGTGATTACTCAATACCGATGCTAATCTGTAGGTACAATATATCTATATTAGTGATTGGGCATGCAATGTGTAGATCACGACGGGATTTTAGGAAATAAAAGTTACATAACTTAGTGAGCGATAATTTAAAATTCTTGGGTGTGAACGAATGACCTTATGTGAGGAAAGTATGAGCATTTAAATAATTTTATTTGAATCCAAACTAAAAATAAATGGTAAGATATTTTTTTTCTCCCCCTAGATGTTGAAGCTGAGAATGTGATTATGTGAGTGGATATAGTTCTTTGTGTGAAATTGGTAGGGATCCTTTTGTTGTCTTGGAGAAGTGAAGTACCATGTTACTAGCCTGAGTCTCTGTTTGAATTAATAAATAAGACGAGTCTCACTAAGCCACAAAAACCCTAAATCTCCTTGTGCAAAATATCTTAACGATATATGGAAGAAAATGAAAGAGTCGTAGGTTGATTGTCTTAAAAAATTTGAACCATAAGAAAATAATCAATTGATTTGTTTCCCACAAATTTTAGGTTTAGATACTCTGAATCCCAAAACTCAATCGATCCACTTATAGGACATCCCAGAAGCCTATATAATCTCCAAAAGTATGGTTCATTTAGAAATGAAGTGAGGATTCTTCCTCCTCGGTTATCTAGTATCATCCATTGTTACTACTTGGATAATACGAAACTAACTCATAACAATAATAACAAAGATTGAAACAACATTGTTGACCAAGTTAACCATTTCCTTAAATTCACAAACTCCACCATTCATTGTTGTAACCACTAAACATACTTCGTTGATTAGTAATAAAATGAACACAAAAACTAAATATACATATGTGAAAGAGAATTAACCATCATCATATTTTCCCTTCTTAATAGGAACAACGTCAATCAAAGGACCTTCTTTACTTCCAACCGTAAGTTATAAACTTGAATCCTAGATACTAGCATTAACTAGAATTTTCACATGTATTGTAGTGCCAAATTTCAAATATGTCTTCATCTAATGAGCTCTCACAATGAACTCAATCCCATCTTCAAAAAGATGATATTGGTTCTATTCCATGTAGAAAATAACCTTCCTTTCATACAAGTATGGACTTCCCATAACCATCCCACAAATGTCAAGTGGAACAATGTCTAAATCTAGCTCATCAATGAAACTAAATTGATCTCAAAGAATAACTTACATTTCTTAGTTACCTGTATACAATCATTATAAAAAATCCAATCCAAAATATAAGATCTCGGATGAGGCCTAGTTTCCAATCCCAAATTCTGAATAACTTTCTCTGAAATAAGATTTACTTGTGATACACTATCAACATATGTATTAGTCTTATTTTTATTTGAGATAACTTGTAAATGAAACAATTATTTTATTTTCCTTCCATCATGGATTACATTATCCTTTGACTAATAAGTATGTGAACTATAACTAGCAACACAAAATATACCTTTAATGCCCATAGATGTAACTTTAGAATCTGATCCAAGATCCTGAACTATAGGTTGTGGCATTATGTTTACCCTTGTCCTTGAACTTCTTTCCTAGCCTCTATGGATGGAACTTCCAACATGTTTCCTCCTCATGTCCTTTTTTCTTGCAATGAGAACATGTACATGATTCTATTCTTCTTTTCCCTTCAAATTCTTCTCGAAGTTATGTGGATTTCCTTTTCCTTTACCACAAGTTCCCTTGACCTTATTTAGATCCTTGTACATTTATTCCACCATGTCCTTCATTTCCATGAAAATGGAAAACAAATGCATCTTCAGTACCGAAAGAATTTGGATTAGAAGAATTATTGTCTTTGGTTGAATCCATTTCTCCTTTTAGAATCCATGCCTCGAACCAATCTCAGCAATGCACTCTTCAAATGATCGTTCACCAAGCTTGAGTCTGGACCTTGTAGGCATTCACTTGCAAATACATGTCAAACTAGATTTGATACTAGCTTGATCCAAAAATAATTAGAAGTCAATTAGTTCTTAAGAAGACACTAAACATCCAACCAGATATGGGAAAATAATATCATCATGACTATTTGCAAAATATCATGTGAAAACGCTTACTTATCCATAAACTTCATTAATTGATAAATATAACTTGCAAATATAATGCTTTCCAAAATAGAGAGAGTTAGAGACAACAAGTAACAAATCTCATTACACAATTTGATAACGAATTTCACCTAGCTTGGGATACGTCTCTGTGTCTACTTCCAAACAGTGAGACCGCTTTATTAATTCCAAAATGCTTGATACAATGATGAATTTCAATGGAAAATTTTAAGACACCCTTCAATTTTGTTTCTCAAACCCAGAAACATAGGTTACTAATGAACTCCTCACAAAATTATGAGAAAAATGAGTATAAACTTGACTATGTTTTGAACATGTTCTTAAAGACCCCCTTTTGCATGCATAACACAAATATGGGTCTCATACATGAAAATCTAGACTAAGAAATTCATACAGATCTCTTTAGCATAGAACTAACATTGTCTTCATATTCCTATCTGAATTTTGAGAAAAATGAGTATAAACACTCTAGACGTTTCTCAAAGAACTCAATAGCACATAGAACAAGACAAGTCCAAAATAGGAACACCTCCTACATGAAAAATGAGCAAAATTCTCTCATACCAATGTCAAAAAAAACTCATACCGAGTTCTTGACATGATAACATCATGTATGGAAGTGGTTAGGAACTAGGTTTATGCTCGGGCTTCATGGTTACAACTTGAAATATAATTTCATTGGTTTTTCTAATCAACCAATGCATGTGGAACAATGGTAGGAGGAATATTATGAAGTTGTTAGAATATTATTGGAATATTACACCATAGGTAATGAGACCGATTCACATTTGATCCAATTAACTTTAATCCCTTATCCAAATTTGGCCAATCAGAGAGTCCCATGTGGTACTCTCTGGTTGATCCACCTATTTTTTGCATCATCATCCTTCCACATCACCTTCCACCTACTTGTATGGATATTCCACTTAAGGA
This sequence comes from Picea engelmannii, assembly GCA_009831015.1. Taxonomy (NCBI): domain Eukaryota; kingdom Viridiplantae; phylum Streptophyta; class Pinopsida; order Pinales; family Pinaceae; genus Picea; species Picea engelmannii. Next base: position 369,958 of record ML782344.1, on the reverse strand, counting down.
ACCAATCACCTTCCCACTATATTTTATGGTCGTGCCATGTCTACACCACGTCACCAGTACATCATGCCACATGTCACTTCCATATAGGTCCAACTGGACCCAAAAAATGCAAAATCCGAGTGATACATGAAAACCTCTTGTGTTGTCACATCAACATGCTAACATCATTTTGATTTCATCCTATGACCTGTCATATGTACGGATAGCCACGTTAGCCGGTGGGCTTGCCACGTGGCACCCCCATTTTCAATTTTTCCCTATTTTCTTGAAAATGCAAACAACCATAACTTTCTCATACAACTTATGTTTGAGGTGATTCATGCATTGTTGGAAATATCTTGCCGAACTCTATGCAATGAAGTCATTTTCAAGAGAATTTGAGATAATCAACTTTTGATCATTTTGGATCCTCTTGGATCTCTTTGAGTGTTTTGGATCCTATTGGATCAGTGAGAGTCTGCGTCATGTCAAGGAAAGTGCTAAGTGTAGGTGTTTTCATGCCTTGTGATTTCTAAGACTTTCCATGTATAGGTCTTACCATGTATAGGAGTGTGAGGGGGAGAGAGAGGGAGACAAATAAGGGGGTAGAGAGGGAGAGTGAGAGGGAGACAAATGGGGGAGTATATGTAGCGGAGAGAGAGAGAGAGAGAGAGAGAGAGAGAGAGATGGGGGAATGACAAATAAAAAATAACTTATAAGAGAGTGTGCATGCTCTTAGGAAAATGTGTGAGTTCCTATAGAACATCCATGCTATTATGAACATGTTTTCATTCTTATAGTGCATGCATACTCTTAAAAATGCATGTGTGTTCATTTGAATTCAAATTGTTTTGGGCGGGTTAGACAATGTGTATGCTAACCTGGGTTCCTCAGATTTAGGTTTGGGATGACAAACCTAGTGGTTCGGTATATAAATTGATAAAAACCTCCATTTTCGTGAATACCTCTCTATATCTTTGTATTTGACCTTATTTTTCTATAGGATAAAAAATTCAGTTGCTCACAAAGCTAAATACATATATAGAATCAACTATGTATATTCCAAATATATAATTGTTTTTAAAATTATTATTGTTTATTATTTTTAATCTATTTTTCTCTTCACATATATCAAAATCCTAGAATACCTACCTCTCTTATTTTTTCTATAACTTTTTTTCGGCCTAACCATTTCTCAAATGAGTTATATACAACACTGGCACTAGAGGAGACCAATATCTATGATCTCAAAAAAAAATGATCATGTTAAGACCCTCTTAGCTTGCATGAACAAAAGGCGTTCTAATTTTAGGGATATGTCGACTTTTCTAATTTAAAAAAATATATATATATAATCAATATTATAAAATTTCCAAAAAATACATCGCACAAGAAAAATGGGCTCTCTACAAGTGTACAAGTTTTTGGAATGAAATTTCATCGTTAAAGTACTCAACACCTGCACAGACAAAAACATATACCTTATATTTTGTTGGAAAAATAAGATACCATTGCTAGAAAAAATGAAATTTGAGATAGTTATTCACAATTTCTATGAATAAAAATGTATATTCGGAAAGCTAATTCAATTTTATACATTTCATATTATTACACCATATTCAAATTCATTGTAAAAGTAGCTTGAATAATGCCTCTAAGTTAACATTTTTTTTTCTAGGTTTTCATTGCCACTAACATGTCATGAGAGACCATAATGAGATACCATCATTGTCTTTCACTCACCCATATATGAACTTATGTACATTCAAAACTTTAGCATATAATTTTTATATTTTCTCTATGCCTTCTCATTGTTTCATCGAGAGTAAGTAGGTGCATCTACAATTGAGTATAATAAAAATGTTGTTAAATAGGAAAAACTTATATCATCATATGTCCATATATATATATATATATATATATATATAACAAATAATAATAACAATAGTATATGTTAGTGAACTATAAATACACATAAAAATAAATCTCTCTCTCTCTCTCTCTCTCTCTCTCTCTCTCTCTCTCTCTCTCTCTCTCTTTTGAAGAGTTGACATACATACTTATGTAGGAGGAAGAAAGGTGAAAGAACCTTAATCAAAGGTCTCAAAGTTCTTATCTATCATTGATGAAAAAATGGAAACTCCCTTCGAGTGGAAAGCCATGGGAAAGAAATAAGGGAACTAAGCCACCATATGGAAAGACACCATACGAAAAGACACCATATTAAAATATACAACAAGGTATGAAACCACCAAATTTTTATTCTAATATCAAAAGGAATGATTCATTCTCTTACAATGGCAAGTTTGGACACTATTCTAGAGATTGATTTAAATTGAAGTATCACGAATCCAAACATAAAAAGAAAAGGAAAACCGGTCATTTTGTTGATGGAGGAGAAACAATGAACGATGACTTCAAAAATATTATATTATTTATTTCAGATGCTTCCTTGTCCACTGAAACATGAATCAAATGCATGGTTTGTTGACTCTGGTGCCTCCATACATATGTCTTGTAACAAAGACTAGTTTGAAAATTATCATGAAATAAATAATGGTGCAAATATATATCTAGGGGATCATCGCTCACATCAAATTAAAGGATATCATGATGAAGCTATTTATTACCAAATGGTTGTGTTAATCATATTTGAAATGTAATGTATGTGTCTGGTATAAATAATAACTTAGTCTTAGTTTCTACCATAACAGATCAAGATTTGAAGGTAGAATTGTTAAAGTCGCATTGTGTGGTAAAAGATATGCAGGATCATTACAATATTATTGCAACATGAATCTGATTTTGAGCTGTATACAATCTTTATGTGAAGAACAAGAGTCATCAAGCGTTGTCATCCACAACCATGACAAAAAAAAAATTGGCGCCAATGGTATGTCCACCTTAACTATCATGATTTTTTACTACTTCAAAAACAAGGAATGGTGTAAGGACTTCCATTCCTTAAGAATGCATATTTTTCATGTGAAGGTTGTGCATTAGAAAATATTCATAGGGAATAATTCCCTACTCATAGAGATAAAATAAAAAAGATATTCTTGAACCTGTGCATAGAGATATGTGTGGTCCTATGCACACAAAAAAACTTGGTGGAGAATATGATTTCTTGATATTTATTGATGATTGCAAAAAATATACATGGGTTTATTTTATGAGAAATAAAAGTGATTTATTTGAATACTTTAAAGGGTTTAAAAATATAGTTGAGAATAAAATAGGAAAATACATCCATATCCTTTAATCAAATAAAGAGGGAGAGTATACATCAAGTGCATTCATCAAGTACTACAAGGCCCATGGAATTGTAAAACAATATTTGGTGCCACATACTCCACAACATAATGGAGTACTTGAGAGGAAGAACAAAACCTTAGTGGAACGTGCATGGAGCATGCTAAAAGGTAAAAATATTACTAATGTTTTTTGGGATGAATCTATTAGTACTATTGTTTATTTGAAATATAGAATTCAACCTAAAATTTTATACCATAAAACTCCTTTTGAATATATTTATGGTTATAAACCAACAATAAGACCTTTAATAATATTTGGAAGAAAATATTTTTCTCATGTTCCTAAAGAGGATAGGAGAAAACTAGATGCAAAATGACGCAACCGCTCTCTCGGCAGCAACTGCTTCCACCAGGACCTTCTTTCTCCTCGGCCCGAAGAACTCAAAGGTTCTTCTGATCCCCTTTTGAGAATCCTTCGTACCCACAGTGACTCTTCCACTCGCGCGGTCCTCCCTTTCTTGGTTATCGGAGGATCGACTCTCGCGACTTCGCGAGTTCAACAGTTGAATACTAGACCCTTGGATCCCCGAGACCCGATGTCTTTGGTCAACGTTGACCTTCTCTCAGCAGATAGGGACTTCACTTTGTCGCGACTTCGCGACTCGCGTCACTATACCTTCGGGGTCCCAACCTCCGAGGTCCGAAACACCGAGATGCCGACAAACTTGCTATATCGCCTTCTCGCTTCCTTGCCACTCGCGATCTCCACGGCCCAAACATTCAACCTCTTCCGAGCGAAATGCCGATATGCCCGATCCCCAAGTAGAGTCGTGATCTTCTGGATTCCAACCGACGTCCTCCTCTTCTCCTTGTGCAAATCCCGAATAGGAAAATGTTTCCCCACGCGACCCATGCGCCAACCTGTTCACACACTACTCCTGGTTCATCCCTTCGACGAACTCGAATGTTTATCCTTCCTGATCTTTTCCCAACTTTCAAGCTTCTTCCGGAAACTCCCTTCACGCACTCCTTGCGGTCATACTTCAAACACGCTAAGTGTTGAAGTCTTCTCGACCTTGCGCACTCCTGCAGCAACAGTCTTTAGATACCTTGCTCAGAATCACAACTCTGAGACTTCATCTGGCCTGCGCACGTCTTGCCTGGCTATGTGCCTATCTGCACTTCTGGGAACTTTAGAACAAAAGTTACCTCTACTTGAACCCTGCAGTCATGCACTCTTTGCGGACAAATTCCACTGCACTCTATGCAGGAATCTCTTGGTTCAGAAATAGAGAAACAATTGAAACTAATTGTTTTACTCTCACAGATTTCGAATCTACCATGAAATCACATACACAACATATAGAACAAAAGCATAACAAGAAGAAAATATGCAACAACATAATATCAACAGCACACAGAGAATAATCACAGCCATGGAATTGAATCAAAGGTTTCCTATTAATTCAATCTATACATGGGTGTTCTCCACAAGTTCTCTACTCAGCTCTTCTTGCTCCTATTTCTCATATGAATGCTAATAATACAATGATACAAAGGAGGGTGCCTATATTCCGTTTTCCCTCTCGAATTCTACAACTATCAAATCTACAATTAATTCCTACCTATCTTTACATTAATTCTATTAAATGCCTCAGCTACTAAGGATGTGAGTTTAAAGGCTCAAGGTCCATTACAATGTACAAGTGTGCTTCATCACATCAACGCATTAATGTTTGGCGCAACATATAAAGGTGTTTCAAAATTTTGATGCTGGCACTATCCAGCTGTCTTTTCCTGCTCCATGCGCTGGCTCGCTTGATGAGTTGTAGATGCTCCTGCATCATACTCCTCGGCTTGAAAGATTTCATGGGGTCCTATCCATGAGCTCCTGCACGGTGTGCCCATGTTTCTGTATAACTGCCTCTGTCTCCCAGCTGGCATCCTCCACTGGGTGATTCTTCCATTTTACGAGGTACTCAAAATATTGCTTTCTCCTGGTCTTCCTGCCTACTCTCTTGTCCAGTATATATTCCATCCGCGGATTTTTTGCTGCCGGCATCTGCTTCTGCCACTGGACCACTGGTTCCTCCATTCTAGCCTCTGCTTCATCAGCCCTGTATGGGTATAAATGTGAAACATTGAATATCGGAGATATCCCGATGCCCTCTGGCAACTCAAGCTCGTATGCATTCTCCCCGAATTTATTAAGGACTCTGCACGACCCAATTTTCTTCATTTTGAGCTTGTTATATGTTCCCCTCGGGAACCTTTCTTTTCTCAAGTGCGCCAGAACCATGTCCCCAACTTCAAACTGAAGTTGTCTCTTCCACTGGTCGGCTCTGCGCTTATACTCTTGATTCGACGTTTGTAGTCGCTGCTTCACCTTCGTGTGAAGTTCCTGCATCGCCTCAGCGAACTCTTCAGCATGAGAACTGCTAGTTTTGGCCTGTCCTGACTCTATGAGTTCAAAAACTCCCCTTGGCTGTGTTCCATACAAAATCTGGAACGAACTTTTTCCTTTACTCTGATTCACCGAATCGTTGTACGCAAATTCTGCCTGTTGTAATATCTGGTCCCAACTGCTGTGATGCTCTGTCACCAAGATTCTCAATAAGTCTCCAAGACTTCTATTGACCACTTATGTTTGCCCATCCATCTGCGGATGATAAGCTGAACTAAATGCCATATTAGTTCCCAGCTTCTTCCATAACATCCTCCAAAAATGACCTATGAACTTTGTATCCTGATCCGAGACTATGCTTCTCGGTAATCCATGCAATCTGACAATCTCTTTGAAAAATAAATTCGCGATGTGGGTCGCATCGCTGGTCTTATGACACGGTATAAAATGTGCCATCTTCGAGAACCTGTCTACCACCACAAATATGGAATCAACTCCTCGCTGTGTTCTCGGTAAACCCAACACAAAGTCCATGCTAATGGCTTCCCATGGCCTTTCAGGTATGGGCAATGGTTGATAAAAAACTGTATTCTGTTTTCGGCCCTTTGAATGTTGACATATCCTGCACCTGTCAACAAACTTTTTAACATCAGTGCGCATGCCCGGCCAATAATATGATTCGCTCAGCTTGGCGAATGTCTTATCATGTCCAAAGTGACCTGCTAATCCACCGTTGTTCTTTTCTCTCACCAAATTCTCCCTCATGGAGCTATTCGGTATGCACAATTGATTTCCCCTGAACAACAATCCTTCCTGGATCATATACTCTAGCCACGGACTCCAATCCCTGAGAACTGGATTCTCAGCTGCTTCGTATGCTTCTCCGAAATCTGCATCATGGGCATACATGTCCTTCAGATTTTCAAAACCCAACGTTTTGACTCTGAACTCTTGCAGCAATAGACATTTCCTGCTCAAAGCATCAGCCACTTTGTTAGCAGTTCCTGAAATGTGCTTTATCACAAACGTAAAATTTTGCATGTACTCTACCCATTTTGCATGCTTCTGGTTCAACTTATCCTGTTGACTTATAAACTGCAATGCATGATTGTCACTGTACAGCACAAATTCTTTGGGTATCAAGTAATGCCTCCACTTCTTCAATGCCTGTATGATGGCATAAAACTCTTTGTCATATGTGGAGTACTTCAATTTTGCATCATCCAGCTTCTCGCTGTAATATGCAACAGGTCTGTCATCTTGACTCGGGACCCCTCCAACAACATATCCATTGGCGTCACATTTCACTTGAAATGTCTTCTGAAAGTCAGGCAACACCAGAATCGGTTGCTCTGTTATCTTTCGCTTCAACAGATTGAAGCTTCTCTTAGCCTTTGTTGTCCAATGAAAAACTTTATGTCGCTTCTTCACCGTGTCCATCATTGCAGCACTAATTCCACTAAAATTCCGAATGAATTTTCTGTAGAAACTAGCTAATCCATGGAAAATCCTCACCTCAAAAACATTTCTGGGTGATGGCCAAATCCTGATTACCTCCACCTTCTCAGGATCCATCTTTAATTCATTTGCCGAGATTACAAAACCCAAATAGATGAGTTCTGTCTGCATGAATGAGCACTTCTTCAAATTGATCAGTATCTTCTCCTACTGTAGCCTTCTCATTACAATGGCCAAATGTTTCAAGTGTTCTTCCCTGGTCTTACTGAAAATTAGTATGTCGTCCAGGTATACGACCACAAACTTCCCAATGAATTCTCGCAGGACTTCATTCATCAGCCTCATAAAAGTGCTCGACACGTTTGTCAAACCAAACGGCATGACCAACCATTCATACAAACCCTCATTTGTTTTGAATGTTGTTTTCCATTCATCTCCCTCTCTCATCTGGATCTGATGGTATCCGCTCTTGAGATCTATCTTCGAAAAGTAATTTTCCCCACTCAGGCAATCCATCAGGTCGTCCATTCTCGGCAGTGGAAATCAGTATCTGATGGTATTTTTATTTATAGCCCTGGAGTCTGTACACATCCTCCAGCCTCCATCCTTCTTCGGACTTAGTACCGTTGGAACTGCACACAGACTTAGGCTCTCCCTGACCAGTCCTTTGTCCTGCAGATCCTGAACCTGTCTTTTGACCTCCTCATTCTCCTGAGGTGTCAACCTGTATGCAACTTTATTCGGTAAACTTGCTCCGGGTATGAGGTCAATATGGTGACTCACACTCCTCATCGGTGGCAACGAACGAGGTAGTTCGTCCACGATGATATCAGCGAACTCTCCCAACAGTTCTTGAATCTCGTCTGGAAAGTCATCCACTCTTATTCTTGTCAGGACAATTCTCAATTTCCTGACAACGAAGAATTGTGGATCTTCATTCTTCTCCATCTCTGTGAGAAGCTCCTTCCCACTCATGAGAAGTATGGTGTTGGTTACTTCCGGCTTCACTTCCTTATCCTTTATCGGAAGAAATCTATGGGTTCTCCCATCTTTCTCTAGAGTGGATGTGTTCATCCTCCCATCATGAACAACATTTATGTCATACTGCCATGGTCTACCCAGCAATACGTGGCATACGTCCATGGGAATGACATCACACATACTCTCATCATGATAATTCCGAATTTTGAATTTAACTAAGCATTGTTTAGTGACACTTACCTGGTGTCCTTTCTGTAACCACGAGACTTTATATGGACTCAGGTGCTTAGTCGTCTCCAGCTCCATCTTTTCCACCATCTCGGATGAAACGAGATTATCAGTGCTTCCACTGTCCACTGTGACTTTGCATTTTCTGTCCTTGGCTGTGCAAGCCATCCTGAACAGTCTGCTCCTTTGCACTGAGTTGTCCACCTCTTTCTCAGGTGTCAAAAGAATCTTATCCATCCCAAGCGACCTTCCATTGTCTGCATCTTCGTTCTCAGCATCACGCCTCTGCGCCTCAGTGATGTGAGCTTCACTTTTGTCCACTTTCCTATCTGGACAGTCAACGGCTTTGTGTTCGTCTTTTCCACATGTAAAATATGTGATAATTCCTCCAAGGCCTCTTCCTCTTCCTTTGGTATGAGGAATAGCGTTGGCGTCAGCATAACCGCCACCCTGTTCTGTATGCTGCCTCCTCGGCTCAGCATATTGCTACCTTGGTTGTGAGGTTCCACCTCTCTCAATCTTACCCTGAGGTCTCTACCATTCCTCTTTGGGCTTCTGATTTCTGTCTTGGGCAATTGCCTTGCCTCTGGGTTGACTCCTGCCTCGCCCTCGTTGCGGCTCAGCTTCTCTTCGGCTTTTAAAGCCATCTGGTACGCATCCTCAACTATTAGGATGGTAACCATGCTCAAATCATCCTGAATGTCATACCTCAGCCCATTCATGTATCTCGCCACTTTCTCATCATCGCTCTCCCAATGACCAGCTCTGATGTTGAGTCTGTAAAACTCCTCGGTGTACTCCTTCACCGTCATCAGCTTCTGTCTCAGGTTCTGCATTCGCCTGAACAGAGTGATCTGGTAATCTCTCGGGATGAATTTCGCTTTCATCTTGGCGATCATCCGATCCCAGCTCTTGATCTTCTATTTTCCTTTGCAACGCCTATCCGCCTGCAACTCATCCCACCATAAGGTTGCATGTCCTTTTAGATTTGTAACTGCATGCCTTACCTTCTTGTCCTCTTCGATATCCTCATAATCGAAGTAGGTGTCGAGTGCTCGGATCCAATCCAGTAACTCTTCTGCATTTAGACTCCCCTCATAAACGAGAATGTCCATCTTGGTCTTTGAGCTCATCCTAGCGATGGCTCTAATCAACCTCTCTGTCGAGGCATCCTCTGCTGTGACCTCTTCTGCATCATGTCCAGCTTCCTCTTCGACCTCAGAATCACTGAACTCCTCTGCACCAGCTCCACGCCTTTGGGTGGTCTCCATCTCTTCGAGTCTCGCCCTGAGATCTCGTATCTGTCGCTCCATCTCTGGGTTTCCTGCTGGTCTACCCCTTCTTCAAGCGTCCCTGTCTTCACGATCAGGTGACTACCTTTCTCTTATGGGCGGCATGATGTACTTCTGTCTCTGCTACAGAAAGCAAAGATACTCCGACTCTGATACCACTCTTGACACAACCGCTCTCTCGGCAGCAGTCGCTTCCACCAGGACCTTCTTTCTCCTCGGCCTGAAGAACTCAAAGGTTCTTCTGATCCCCTTTTGAGAATCCTTCGTACCCACAGTGACTCTTCCACTCGCGCGGTCCTCCCTTTCTTGGTTATCGGAGAATCGGCTCTCGCAACTTCACGAGTTCAACAGTTGAATACTAGACCCTCGGATCCCCGAGACCCGATGTCTTTGGTCAACGCTGACCTTCTCTCGGCAGATAGGGACTTCACTTTGTCGCAACTTCACGACTCGCGTCACTATACCTTCAGGGTCCCAACCTCCGAGGTCCGAAACACCGAGATGCCGACAAACTTGCTATCTCGCCTTCTCGCTTCCTCACCACTCGCGATCTCCACAACCCAAACTTTCAACCTCTTCCGAGCAAAATGCCGATATTCCCGATCCCCGAGTAGAGTCGTGATCTTCTGGATTCCAACCGACGTCCTCCTCTTCTCCTTGTGCAAATCCCGAATAGGAAAATTTTTCCCCACGAGACCCATGTGCCAACCTGTTCGCACACTACTCCTGGTTCATCCCTTCGACGAACTTGAAGGTTTATCCTTCCTGAGCTTTTCCCAACTTTCGAGCTTCTTCCGGAAACTCCCTGCACGCCCTCCTTGCGGTCATACTTCAAACACGCTAAGTGTTGAAGTCTTCTCGACCTTGCACACTCCTGCAGCAACAGTCTTTAGATACCTTGCTCAGAATCACAACTCTGAGACTTCGTCTGACCTGTGCACGTCTTTCCCGGCTATGTGCCTATCTGCACTTCTGGGAACTTTAGAACAAAATTTACCTCTACTTGAACCCTGCAGTCACACACTCTTTGCGGACAAATTCCACTGCACTCTATGCAGGAATCTCTTGGTTCAGAAATAGAGAAACAATTGAAACTAATTGTTTTACTCTCACAGATTTAGAATCTACCATGAAATCACATACACAGCATATAGAACAAAAGCATAACAAGAAGAAAATATGCAATAGCATAATATCAACAACACACAGAGAATAATCACAGCCATGGAATTGAATCAAAGGTTTCCTATTAATTCAATCTGTACATGGGTGTTCTCCAAAAGTTCTCTGCTCAGCTCTGCTTGCTCCTGTTTCTCATATGAATGCTAATAATACAATGATACAAAGGAGGGTGCCTATATTCCGTTTTCCCTCTCGAATTCTACAACTATCAAATCTACAATTAATTCCTACCTATCTTTACATTAATTCTATTGAATGCCTCAGCTACTAAGGACGTGAGTTTAAAGGCTCAAGGTCCATTACAATGTACAAGTGTGCTTCATCACATCAACGCATTAATGTTTGGCGCAACATATCAAGGTGTTTCAAAATTTTGATGCTGGCACTATCCAGCTGTCTTTTCCTGCTCCACGCGCTGGCTCGCTTGATGAGTTGTAGATGCTCCTGCATCACAAAAGCAACGAAGTGCATTTTTATTGGCTATTGTTTTGATGACAAATCATATAAGATGTTTGATCCTTGCACACATAATTTTTTTGCAAGTGGAGATGAGTTATTTGATGAGCATGTAGATCAAGGCCATAAGTTGGACAGTTATGATGAATGGCATATTCCTTATGATCATGATGAAAATGTCAAAGAAGAAGTAGATGATGAACATGAACATAAACATGATGGATAATCTAGTGATATGGACACTACAAGTTGCAAAAGTAGACCAAGAGGAGGAGAAGGTTCACCACAAAACAAAAAAAGAGGTGAAATCAGTGAATCACCAAGGAGGTCATCATGCCAAACTCAACTACCTCAAAGGTATAAAAATTATGATTTAATGACTGAAGTAATCAATGTCATAAAACCTTTGAATTTTGAACACGCTAAAGAGCATAAATAATTGAGAGATGTAATGAAGGAAAAGTATGAGTCCATAATGAAAACTAATACATGGGAATTAACAAAATTGCCTAAAAATAAAGTTCTCATTGGATCCAAATGGTTGTTTAAACCCAAATTTAATGATGATGGAAGTATAGATAAATAGAAATACAGATTGGTAGAAAAAGGATATTCACAAAAAGAGGGAATAGATTATGAGGATATGTTTTCACCCATAGCTAAGCTAAATACAATTAATTCAATGATTGCATTAGCTACAAAACATAATTGGAAACTACATCAGCTAGATCTTAAGTCTACTTTTCTAAATGGGGAGCGAATGGAAGAAGTATATTTTGTTCATCGAAAAGGAGTTGTAAAGAAGGGCCAAGGGCATTTTTTTTTTAAGTTAAAGAAATCTTTGTATGCACTGAAACATGCTCTAAGATATTAGTATGTGAAGATTGACTCTTTCTTTCTTCAGAAAGGTTTTATGAAAAGTAAGAGTGATCCTAACCTGTATGTCAAGTCATATCAACAGGGGCATGTTTATTTGATTTCATTTTATGTTGATGATCTTATTATAATAGGCAATGCATCTCAGTTGATTGATGAAATTAAAAGACAATTGTCATAGTTTTTTTAGATGAAATCCCTTGGTGAGTTGCACTAGTGCTTAGGTATTTAAATATGGAGATAAGTTGGTCAGACACTAGTCACACAAATAAAATATATAAGGGATATACTTAAAGGGTTCAATATGAATCAATGGAAACTAGTGTCAATTCCTTTAGAACAAAATGTTAAACTCTACAATGATGATGGGACAAAAGAGGTGAATGGTACAATGTATCGTCAATTGGTGGGAATTCTAAACTATCTCACTACAACCATGCCAGATATAGAATACTTATTTAGAATCCTGAGTCAATTCGTGGCCAAGCCTCATGAAATCCACTTGATAACAAAAAAAAGACTACTTAGATATATGAAAGGGACTGTTAATTTTGGTATTAAATATAATGATGAGTTTGATTTTAATTTGATAGGTTATTCTTGTTCAGATTGGGTCGTAAATCATGATGAGAGAAAATCAAGCACGAGATATACATTCATCATTGGATCGGGGATCGTTTCATGGAACAACAAGAAAAAACCAATTGTTTCTTTGTCATCAAATGAAGCTGACTAAAAATTCTTGTGAAATGCTACTTATGAGGCAATTTGGTTGAGGAGAATTCTTGAATATGTGGGATAAGAACAGAAAATTCCAATGGTTATCAAATGTGATAATAAAATCTCCATAAAAATAGACAACAATCATGTGTATTGTGCCAGATTGAAGCACATTGATACCCAACATCATTTATAAGGGGAAAGACACAGTCAAATGAGATTGATATAATTTATTGTAATACAAATGGAAATATGGTTGACATCTTCACTAATCCTCTTGGAAAGGAAAAGTTTGAAATATTTAGGAATCAGTTAGGTGTGGTAGAGAACACAATTCTCCATTAAGGGGGAGTGTTGGCATAATAATGGAGAAATTCTAGAAACAATTATTATCAGGCTTTTTCTTTGTCTCGTTATTATTAATTTCGTTAATTATTCTTTAGATCCTATTTCTTAGGAAATATGTTGAAACTGTTGAAATGTATTGTATTATTACAAATTTATTCAATGTTGTATTGATGATTGTGAAGTGAGAAGGTTGAGTGTGGGAAGTCTCTAGCGTGAGAAGTGTATCATCTGTGAGTTTCATCTCACCATTTCCAATTCTTTGTCTTCCATTATTTTGTGTGTAACCCTGCTCATTTTTGCATGTTAACATGGAACCAAATATCTAAAACTCTTTGTACTTGATATAAAGGTCTAGAATTCATTGAGGCTCAAGAGTATGTTATTTTTGTTTCTCTCTTAACAAGGTTCAAATTGTGATCAAGCCACAGATCCTTTCCTTGTCTTTTTAGTCATAGAAAATAAAGGATACACGATTGAAGATTCATTATTATGATTTCTTATTTTAGGTGTGAAGAGAGATTGTTTTGGAAAATGTTGGGCTAAGAATAGCCTAAGATTTACATTGGAATGTTGAGTAGTGTTTAATTTTTCAGTGTTTTATAATGTGAGTGAATTTTGTAGGAGCTCGTCAAAATTTGTATCCTTACAACACTATGGAGGGGTTTTGAAAGCTACCGAGAGGTGAAGATTACTTGTTAATGATTTTAACTTTGTCTTTGTCACATATTTTTGTAGTATAATAGATAGAAAAAATTACAGATTAGTTGTTTAAATATATTTTTAGATAAATGTTTTGTGTAAGTGTAAAAGTCAAAATGCCAAATTTCAATTATATCTAAAATAATTAGTTTATCAAAATAATTTTTTTAACACTATTTTAATGAAAAGCATCAATTTAATAACCCCAATTGTTACTTAGGATACCAATTATGTATACTTTAAAGTTCGAATTCTTAAGAAATAGAACAAGCAAGATAAGGAATTGGAAGAAAAGGATTTTAACCATATGAACACTATATTCATCACATGATATCAGTTTATAGTAGATGGAAGGAAGAGTGTCAACACACTAAGACCTCATGAAGGATAAGTATGACAACTCATAAAGAAGGTGATCTCAAACATTATGATTGTCTAGGTATTCATAGTCTAACATCCCCCCCCACCTCAATCACAAGTTTAAATAATTATACCAATAAGGCAACATGATTTAGTGCATAAACTAGTATCATTACAATCTTAAATATAAAAATTTTGAAGTGAGCTTCGATGAAGATATTCCTAAAAAATGCTAAATCTGAATGTTGAATGAGTAATCTGAAATGAACTTTGAAAAATAATGGAATTTTTTGAAGTGAACAACTACCATGTCTGAACATTCCCTTCATAATTGGTGAGCAAATAGGATCACTGAATTTCTCTATGAATTTAAACACAATTAGGTGTTTAATAACATCCTAATGAATAGTTGATGAGAAATGAGAGGATTCTAGATTCCATGCTAGAACTTCACAAGTATGTTGATTTGATGAGATTGATTGATTAAATTGTAGATATCTTGTTATGGAGACCAAAATTCATGCTATAATTCTAAAAAAGAAATTAATTTTGATTGAGATGGATTAGAAACATTATCATCATTGATATTTGATATTTTCGCTTGTCATGCACAACATGAGAAGATTGTTGAAGAGTTCCAAACTTGACCTTTTGTATAAATTTTGTTCTTCAATGGTTCATCATTGTATCTTATGGTCTTGTTGGTTGAAAACTAATCATTTTGACTTGATTAATGTGGTGGTTTCCATTGGCCACAAAACATTTCAATTTCATCAATGTAACTTCCCTTGAGGTGTAGGAAAGTAACATTACATCAATGTACTCAATTTTCAATTTTTAGAATGGACCTCAAGTCATGTCCTAAATCATCATATGTAACAATTGTTTATAATGTATCTTCTTTTCTAGCTTCTTTATCAATATATGTGTTTACCTATGTCTAAACTTGATGGTAAGACTTATGCAACTTCTTTACTTGTTGATTTTATTGTCAAAATTGATCTAACCATAATGAAATATTTTATTTTTATCCTTCTTCCTCTTTTGGAATTTACCTGATGGTGATGTCTCTTCCCACAATGTATATGTATCCACCATTTAGTCATTTGTATCACAAGTAACATTTGTCATTTATATTAGGTCAAATATTGTACATGTTGCATAAGCCATGTTCTCACTTTCCATCCACCATGTTCTGACTTTGTTTCTCTTTTTCTATTAAGTTCAGTTGGATTGCTTCAATCAATTTATGATTGAGATCAATTTTCTTTTGAAGAATAATAACCCAATTATCCAATTCATTTAAGAAGTCTTGCAATTATTTGATTTTTAGATCATATTTTTGCAAACTCTTTTCTCCGTTACCCTTTTCTCTTTCTCTGCAGAGTTTGATTTCTAGATTAGAATTGTGTAATCTCGAAGAGAAAACGAGGGTCATTTTTCACACGCGGAGGAAGAGAAACGGCAGATAAAACGAGGGTTTTTTCCTGGCCGTTGCGAGGTGAATCCATTCAGAAGCATACAAAGAAAAAAAGAATCAATTCATCGAGGGTTTCGAAGATCGCACGCAGTAATGTGAAGGGTCGACCATGAGGTGGAGACGCCCATTTGCAGAGGAGACAGTGGGCCGAGAAAATAGAGCAAAGAAGATGGGAAAGTCGCGGGGTTTCATACAATTTCATACTTGGAGGTAGCATCCTATCCGAAGTTATGAAACAAGTAATATGTAAAGTTATGAAACAAGTAATTTGGTAAAGTAAAAATCTATTCGTTTTTTTTTCAAAAGTATTTTTCTTTTAAAAAAATTTCCACCTGTTTTTATTCGGAGAACATATATATGTATATTATTTGAAACTAATATATATATATATATTAAAAAGACTTTTAAAAAAATCAAGTTTTGTGGAGGTAGTTTTGAAGTTTTATGTGGTGGAAGAGTCTTGAATATATTGCATCAAGTTGAAGTGGGATAAAAATAATATTTTTTTCTTATTTGAAGAGAGCTTCTCTGTTTAAATAATTAATGGCAAAGATGACAAATGCTAAATTTGAGATTGAAAAATTTAATGGTAAAAATAATTTCGAATTGTGGAAACTTGAAATGCGAGATGTGTTACTACAACAAGAGTTGCATAAGGATTTAGATGTAAAGAGAAAAAAACCCGCATCTATGACCAATGAAGAGTGGGAAGACCTAGATGTCACAGCCCTTATCATAATTCAGTTATGTTTTGTCGATGATGTCTTGTTTAACATTATTGGAGAAGAAACAACAAGAAGCTTATGGAGAAGGATGGAAAGTCTTTATATGATGAAGTCCTTGACAAATCATATTTGCTTGAAAAGGAAGATATACAGTTTAAAAATGAGAGAAGGTACAAAAATCGTATATCATTTAATTACGTTTAATACTCTTATATTTCAGTTGAATAGTATGGATGTTAAACTCAGTGAAAAAGATCAGGGAGTAACATCATTATGTTCATTGCTTGAATCTTGGGATCATATAGTTACTTCCATTATATTTAGTACAACTGGTACTCTTGAATTTGATACTGGTGTTGGAGCTATGTTGTCTAAGGAGGTGTGGAGAAAATCAATTCTTGAAACTTCCACACTAGAAGAATTGGTGGCTAGAGGTCGGTCAAGAAAAATAGGGAAGAATATTCATGTAGAACATCCATGGCTAAATTGATAAGTAGAAAGGGTAAGGAAGATGTTGGCATGGTAATAAAGGTGGGCATCTTAAAAAAGATTGTTGGAAGGTGCAGGAAGCCAAGGAGTCCAAGGAAGACTCCAAATAAGAGGAAAATCCAGTTGAATTAGGTCCATGCATGATTGATGAAGTCATTTTTATTAGTAATATCTTTGAATTCTATGAATAATGGATTTTAGACTCTGGTGCCTCACACCATATTTTGCCAAATAGAAATTGGTTTACTTCTTAGTGAGCAGTGGATAGTGGAATTGTTTTTATGGGTAATGATAATTATTTTAACACTATCAGGGTTGGAAGTGTCTAAATCAAAATGTTTGATGGGATTATAAGGACATTAACTAATGTTAGACATGTTCATGAACTAAAGAAAAAAATAATTTCTCTCTAAGTGTTGGATTCTAGTGGTCATGAGTTTCTAGGTCAAGGTGTAGAATTACAAGTATTGAAGGGCAGTTTGATGGTTATGAAGGGAAAGAAGACTGGAAATCTGTTTAAGCTAAAAGGAAAAACTAAAACAAGTGGAATTGTGGTCATATCTAATAAAGAGGGTGCACAAACTTGTTTGTGGCATAAAAAACAAGGCCATATGAACAAGAAAGGGTTGGGGATGTAGGTATTGGTAAGCCGTAAGTTATTTTCAGACTTTCAATCTTTGAATTTCTGCAAGTTTTATATCTTTGTTGATTACAGTAATGGAGTTAAGATCTAGACTGTGGGATCCTACTTCCCACAGAATCATCACTAGTAGAGATATATACATGTAACAATCAATATTTGTTCAAGATCACAAAGGGAGATTTGTTTGCAAACTCAATGAATCATTTTAAGGCCTAAAGGTACTGAGGAAATTGTACAAGAAGTTAGATCTTTTCATGGTGAGCCAGAATTTATTAAGAAGTGAATATAGCCATTGTGTTTTCTTTATAGGTTTGAAAATGGTACATTCATGTTTTTAATATTATATTATGATGATATGGTAAGCATGTTTAAGATTAGCAGGTTAGAGGCTCAATTGACCAGAATGTTTCAGATGAAGGATCTAGGAGAAACAAAACAAATCTTGGGCATAGGAGTACAAAAAGACGGGAAAAATGGTATGTTGTGGTTATCACAACATAAGTCTCTGGAGAAAATATTGATATGGTTCAGTATGAACATTATGAGACTAGTAAACATCCCTTTAGTTTTCCATTGTAAGATTTCTTCAAGTTTATGTTTTGGTTATAAGGAAGAAAAGGTTATGGCTAATGCACCACATGCTAATATATTAGGAAGATTAATGTTTGCAATAGAATGTTCAAATATTTCACATGTAAAAACATGACAAAACAAGGTGAAGAACATGAAAATGAGTGCTTCAGTATCTTAGAAGCACAAAAGCACAAGTATCACCTACTATTGTTGCATGATTTACTATGTGATTATGTTGATTCAAAAGACTTGGACAAGAAAAGACCTGCCTAGGTTATGAATGCAAGGATCTAAAACAAGTAGATATTGTGTTCTTCGAAGCATTGTGCATTTGACTAATCGTGCATTGTGCATTCAAAAAGATCTTTTGTATTGCCATTTGTCAATATTAACCTCTCTAGGCCGCCTCCCAAGTGTGAGGGAGCAAGTTACACAAATATAATGCCCTTGAATAATATTATCTAAACTTGTGCACCCCGCGATACTTAGTGCGTTAAATGTCCACCTAGTTACTCTAATAAATACGTTAAGGTCCTTGACTCGAGTATCGATCGGTCCGCAAAACAACTGTGTCGATCAAATCGTTGCGATGACTTCTTTTGTGACACTCCTATCATTTCCATCAGCTCTCTCTTCGAGAGCCAGCTTTGTTTAAATCGTTTTAACATCTCGCCTGATACATGCATAAATTCAACATGCTCCGACCAAATTAAGAAAAAGAAAAAAGGTCCATCTGCTCAGCTATTCGACCGCATTTTTTTACATATTAAACAAATTGACAAGTTTATTTTAATCTCTGATATATATCAAACAAATTGCCAAGTTTATTTTAATGTCTGATATCTATATATTCAAGAGTGGTTATATGTTTGTTATTTTAATTTTTTATATATTGTATCATAACCTCTAACCTTATCATAGCATCACATCAGTGGACAACACGACACAAGTCAATTTTTGCGTCTCTAAAAAATCTTATATTTATTCAGAACATTGTGGTGAGGTAATGGGCGCATCATAGACCACTTGTAGGTTTCGGTATGCTCAACAACGTAGGCGATGGTTATTACTAACAATTAATTAATTAATTATAGTCCCTGTTTTTTGGTATATACATTTATTGGAAGGGAAATAAACATCGGACCTGTAAAGTCGGAGAGACTTGTAAAGTTTAAGAGGTTATTTTTTTGTTTGTTAGTTTGTCCGTGATTTGTGGGACTAAATTGTTGTTGAGAAACAGCGACTCAGGGGCTTATTTAAGCTGTCAAAATTACTCAGGAATTTCACCAGGCCTGAACCACACCAACCCTTAATATGGTTGGATTTTTTGTTCCCATAGGTTTTTAACCGGTGACTTTAACATCACAGAGTGCCTTAACATCACACTCCATCACCTATTGTCCTACACCTCCTGGACCAAATTCTGAAAAGTTATTACTAACAATTAATTAATTAATTATAACCCCTGTTTTCTTGATATATACAGTTATTGGAAAGAAAATAAACATCGGACCTGTAAATTCTGAGAGGTGCTTTCACTACCAGGAGAGATGCCATGACTCTTGAAACCTGTAAATTCTGAGAGTTTATCAAACTCGTTAGATTTTTCACTGCCATGAGAGATGCATTGACTATTGACTACACTGAGAGATCGATGGACAATGTCGAACGAAGGATTTTATTTTTAAAGTCCGATCTGTGCATCTTAATGGCATTATTGCAACCACTTTTACTCAATTATTGCAAATCCCTTTCGCATTAAAACAATTAAAAGTTAACCTTAAAACATTATTAAATGTAGATAAGCTTAAATTTCTTAAAATAATATGAACCTTTTCTCCAACTCCTACTCATTTCCAAAAGTTTAAATTATTAATATGGTTAGATATTTAGTTATGGGTTCTTTCAGATATTTGTTCATTATTAACATGGTTAGATATTTAGTTATGGGTTCTTTCATATATATGTTCTTTGAGTTTGGCATTGACCAAATTAAAACAATTAAAAGTCAACCTTAAAACATTATTAAATGTGGATAACTTAAATTTCTTAAAATAATATGAACCATTTTTCTAACTCCTACTTATCTCCAAAAGTTTTTAAATTATTTACATGGTTAGATATTTAGTTATGGGTTCTTTCATATATCTGTTCTTTGAGTTTGGTATTAACCAAATCAAAATTATAAATTATAGTCTTATCATTTTATTATTCCTTATTTGCTTATCATTATTTTATTATTTGTCATTCTCATATTATTTTAGAAACAAGGACTATAAATTGAAAAATACCTAAATAATTTTATTAGTAAAAAGGACTACAAACTCAGTTAATTATGAAAAACAATAATATGTAATCGCAATCATTAAATCTATCCATAACTATTTATTTTATTTTATTTTAATGTTGTAATTTCTTTTTATTATCCTTGAGACTTAGTTATAATTTTGTTTTATGTTTTTTATTTTTTATTTCATCATACCTAAAATATTTTTTCAAGTCTCTATTTCTTATTCTTTATATCTTTTTTCAACTTTAATCATTGTGTGTTTCATGTCCTCTACTACTTAGTAGGTTAATTATTCAATGGTTACTTTACTATTTTCAAGGGCTATCTTTGTGACACTTAATCTTTAAATCTACTATCCAACACATTATTTTCTTATTTTTTAGCTTCTTTTGGCCATGATGATGAGTAGATTGTTGACTCTAAACAGGAGACATTTCAAAACTTCTACAAAGTAACATCAAACATTTCAAAACTTCTACACATTTTGTTTCCAGAAAATTCTACAAGTGTCATTTTCTTTGTAATTGTGAACATTCAATTTGGATTATACTTTTATTGAAAATTTAAAAATACATATATAATTATGTGAACATTCAAAGTGTTTTGTAAAAATTAGTATGGTGTAAACATTCAAAAAGATTTGTAAAAAATAGTTTGATTGATTTAATGATTTTAATTAACAAATTTGTTCATTTTGTTCAATAAAATGTGACCAATATTTAAAAATTTTATATATATTTTTTGAGAGTAAAATTTTTTTAACATATTGAAATGAGCATTCTTATTACAACCATAAAATTTTAACAATCCAAATTAGTTATTTCCACAAAACCTATATAATTATATGTTTTATATGTTAAATCATATATAATATATGTTTTATATTATATAAAACATATTTTATATATATACAACATATAATTTATATATAAAACATAAGTTTTATATATATCACATATATAATATATGTTTTAACATGCTCTCAATAACCCTTTCTAAAATTAATTGAAAAATAACCTTTTTATATATTTGAATGGTCATTCCCCTTTTCAAAATTATTTGGGAAATAACCTTCTTATATATTTGGATGGTCATTCTTACACAAGAGACCATATATTATTGGATGAGTCTTTTTCATTTCTAAGTCTATTAAATTTATGAACCATTTATATTTATAAATGCAAAACTTTTTCAAAATTATTTGGGAAATAACCTTCTTATATATTTGGATGGTCATTCTTACACAAGAGACCATATATTATTGGATGAGTCTTTTTCATTTCTAAGTCTATTAAATTTATGAACCATTTATATTTATAAATGCAAAACTTTCGTAGTTTAATATTTTATTGTTCAAGAAAAAACAACTTAAATAGATTTTTATTTAAATTCTATTTTAATGATGTATATTTGGAAATATCCATTCATGAAAAATATTTGTAAATTACAACTTTGTTGGAAATATCCGTTTATGATGAATATTTGTGAATTTAATAATTTTATTGCTAAATGGTGAAGTGTTAACGAAGATAAGTTTGAATCACGTATAACGATAGTTCCAACGACCACGATATTTTTAGTAAGGAAGCTCCTTTTTTTTTTTCAATATAAATGTATTTTTTTTTTTTTATAGTTTAGGTTAAAGTTGTGATTGTGAAAATGGTTTGAAAGCTAATTTTTTATCTTAATTAATTGATTTTGTTCAAATCTGGGTATGTCCTTTTTAAATTACCATATTGTTAAGTTTATCTCTAACCATAGAAGCTTTTAAATCCTTGGCTGGCCGTTTGGAGATCACATAAATTTTCCAAATTATGAGATAACCGTGTGCGGATTAACATGCTCTTAATTTCAAGACATGATTGAAGATGGTTGATTCAAAGTGAATTGCATATTTTAATTTTTATTAGAGTAACAATATTTAACGTTTTATAACATGAGAAACCATAAAAAAAAAAATGGTAAATACTTAATTAAAAAAAACTTATTTAATAGTAAATAAATTATCCATATAAAATTCATGACATGAAAATTAGCATTGTAATGAAAGGGTGCGGTTGACAAAGCAACTTGTTTATAAACTTTTTCACGCGTGTCTAACTAAAAGAGGAAAGATTTTTTTCTTGGAAAATCCAACATCAATTATGTGCATGTAAAATGGTGTGGCATGTTAATTAGTGTAAACTTGTAGGAGAACCCCTTTATGTTACATGAACAATTTTAACAATACAAACACCCGGAAATAAAAAAATTCACTATAAACTATGCCACCCAAATGTTTTTAGTTATATGGAATATTTGTTAAAACCTCTATAACAACCTTTTCGTTGAATATAAAAGGTTTTAGTGGAGTTTTATTTTTTTAATTGTTCCAAATCTTATAACACTCAAACCTCCACAAAACCCTCTGCTACAACGTGTTTTCCTTGTAGTGCATGGGAGAGCTCTTGGATATGGAATTCTGTGAGAGTAGATTATTTATTTTGAGAGTGATTACTAGAGTTTGTGTTTTATTTGAAGATTTGTGTGTGCCTGTGTGGGTTTTCTAAAGGACCTATTGGCATGGAGAGCCATCACCAAGAAGATGATCATGTCTAGTCTACTATGAGAGGAAGCCAATGTATGAGACACCTATTTATACATTGATGTGGATATCATCACTAGATGTAAGGAGATAAAGGAAAGATCTTGTGATTGGGTAAGTCAATGGATTTGAAGCATGAAAAGAGTGTAGATTTGAAGTTGTAGGAGAAGTAGAAAGTATTACTCTTGTATAAAAAATCTAGTGCTTATTTGAGGAATATGTAGAATTCTCAATCTCCAAACATCACACAACATCAAATAGTGAAAGTTCTTTTCATTAGTCAAATTATGGAAGTAGTTCTCCTGAGTGGAATGCAATGAAGGGAATGTACGTCCATTGCCCTATTATATTGTCGATCGTAGATATGCCTACTAAATAGAGAAGAGTGCACATTGATAGGCATAGAAGACTGGATCTTTTCATGATGCTAGATATGATGATCTACGCACACATTTTTTGACATAATGGAGGCGTCAAAACTTTCCTGCATCGCACCAACTCGAAGGGTATTGATGTAACGTTCCCATGAGCCATGAGTGCCATTTGGATTTCCACTAGAGCCTCATGGATGAAAACACCATTGACATAGATGTTTTGGATGCAATGAAAAGAGCCATATCTGATGGAGTCAGATATGAAAAGTAAAATATGTGACCAAGGAAACGATTGTGATCTGCAGTATCACTCCATAGTTTTTGGATCGGATTGGAGGCATTTCATCGAAACAAACAGGTTCATGTTGGATAAGAAACTCAACACTCTCATCACTAGGTGTATTCTGTAAGAAAATGGGGCAAGTCGGGGTTCGGGATTTCAGCGAGCACGAACACCCAATGCCACAAACAATAATTCCCAAATCGTGAAAAAACAAAGGGAGTGTGGGCCTGGTGCTTTTCGGGTTTCGGGGTTTACAAACTCCCGATGCAAAACACCGCACAACGTCAAACGCCAAATCGTGAAAAAACGTGTGGGGCCCAACTAATATAGGGTTTCGATGTTTGGTAATGCTTGATGCATGAACAACATACAACGGTAATCATCGATCCATGAAATTCGATTAGGCTGTGGGGCCACTTCGGATTTCGACGCTTGCAAGAACAAGAGAACTCCACGCAACTTGAACCAATAAACTCTGAATGCTGAAAAAAATGAAAAACATGAACATAGTTTACAAACTCAGTTAAAATAAAAACGCAGAGCAGAGCTCCAAATACAAAGTAACCAATTTGATTCAAAAAAAAATTCAAGATATCTCTTTCTATATCAGTCTCATGCTCTATCTAGATTACAATACGATTCAAGTATTTATAGGAACAAAACTTGCCCCCTAGACCTTAGGAAAAAATTAAATCAGGGCGTTGATGGTATTTGGTGGCTTGCAAAGGCTAAGCCAGCCACCGCTTGGGCTGACAGTGAACCCTCGCATCTTGAAAGGTCAAAACAGAGACCGATCCACCGTCATAACGCGGTGAAATGATTACAAACCAACATACTCCCTCTTAATCATTTCAGGGAAAAAACAAACTAAAAATAGGTAAAACAAAATTGCTATAAACAATGCATTACAGCTTGCACACCCCAATATTTCTTCTATGGATATTAAACAATTCATTTCCCAAAGGCTTCATAAATATGTCTGCAAATTGTTCTTCAGACCTGCAGAACTAAACAAAAATATCTTTTCCATTTATCAGTTCACGAATGAAATGATACCTCGTATCAATGTGCTTACTCTGTTTGTGAAAGACATGATTCTTTGACAGTGCAATGGCAGATTTATTGTCACAGACAATTTGAGTTGCATAGTTCTAGTCATGCAACAGTTCATTCAAGACCCTTCTCATCCATACATCTTGACATACAACTACAGTTGTTGCAACATACTCTGCCTCAGTGGAAGATAGAGTCACAATGGGTTGTTTCTTTGATGCCCATGCCACTACTCCAGATCCAAGACTGAAAATATACCCAGATGTGTTTTTCTTGTCATCAATGGAACCTGCAAAATCACTATCATTATATCTTATCAGCTCAAAGTTTAATCTCGATGTGTATCTGATACCAAAATTAGTTGTTCCAGCAACATATCTTAGGATCCTCTTTCCTGCTTGCCAATGAGTACTCTTCAAAGTCTCTGTGAATCTGGAAATAAATCTCACAGCAAACATAGCGTCGTCTAGTTGATGTTAAGTACATAAGGCTTCCAACCAGCCTCTTATACAGGGTTGGATCAACATATGATCCTTCATCATACTTGCTCAGTTTAATACCAGTTTCCATTGGTGTTGCAGTTGCCTTGCAATTCAACATTCTAAACCTTTTCAGCACTTCATTTGCATAGTTAGTTTGACAAATGAAAATGCCATCATCAGATTGACCCACTTCAATTCGAAGAAAAAATTTCATCAAACCTAAATTAGTCATCTCAAACTCTGTTTTCATGGCATTCTTAAAATCATCTATAGATAGATCTTCAGTAATATCAAACCTAAATTAGTCATCTCAAACTCTGTTTTCATGGCATTCTTAAAATCATCTACAAATAGATCTTCAGTAAAAATCAGATCATCAACATACAAACAAACAACCAAAATTTTACCATTTTGGTTTACCTTTGTATACAGAGTTGGTTCACTTGGACTTCTGTTAAATCCAACACTAATCATGTACTCATCAATTATGTTATACCAAACTTTGGATGCCTGCTTCAATCCATACAAGGATTTCCTCAACTTATAAACTTTATCTATGTGCTTATCAATCTCATAACCCGGAGGTTGTCTTACATAAACCTCTTCTTCCAAATATCCATTCAAGAATGCAAACTTGACATCCATCTAATGCATGATCCATATATTATGAGCTGCAATAGCTAATACCATCCTCACTGTGTCAATCCTTGCTACAGGAGAAAAGGTTTCATTGTAATCAATACCAAGTTGTTAACTAAACCCCTGAGCTACAAGTCTTGCCTTGTATTTTTCAACTTGACCATCTACATTCAACTTAGTCTTATAAACCCATTTAATACCAATATTGTTCTTACCTTAAGGTAAATCTACAAGATCCCAAGTGTTATTTCTTTCAATGGAATCAATCTCCTCATCCATTTCTTTTATCCAGACATCCTCTTTAGCAGCTTCATCAAAAATTACAAGATCACATGCCATTAATGAAAAATTTGAAATATGATCTACTTCTTCATTCTGATCATACAATTCTTTTAAACTTCTAGTCTTCTATCCTTTAAATCGGTCTCTTAATGAAGCTAAAGTGGGATTTGATTCATTAGTTACCTGTGAATCTGTTTGATGTCCACCATGTCCAGATGGCTCACCACGCTCATGAGTTCTTGGCGTTCTAAATTGAGATGGGTTGAAATATGGTGCTAGCCTTGTTGGACTTCTTGCTACAAGCATATGTGCAAGTGGAACCATTTTTCCATCATCTTCATCCTGCTCAGTTCCATCATCATATTCACGGAGTAACACAGCTCCCTCTGAATTTGATTTGCCAATACTTCCATCCCAGGATTCATCTTCTTTAAACTGAACATCTCTGTTGATTACATATTTTTGGGTGATGGGATTGTAGAATTTATATGCCCTAGAATCTTCATTGTATCTAACAAAAATACATCTCTCACTTATGTCATCCAACTTCCTCCTCATTTCTGCAGGTACATGTGCAAATGCAACACATCCAAAAATTATGAAATGAGAAACATTACAAGTCTTACCATCCCAGGCTTCCTGAGGTACACGATCCCTCACGGTCTTGGTCAGACTTCTATTCAAGATAAAAACAGAGAAAATACCTGCATCTCCCCAATATTCATTTGAAAGATGCTTCTCTTTCAACATGCTTTGAGCCATATCCATAATGGTTTGATTCTTCCTTTCCGCCACTCCATTATGTTGTGGAGATTATCAAGTAGTAAACTGCCTTTTAATTCCATGAAGACCACAAAATTCAATGAATTCATTCAATTTATATTCACCTCCTTTGTCAGACCTCAGGATCTTAATGGTTCGACCACTCTCATTCTCAAACATAGACTTAAACTTCTTAAAAACATCAAAAGATTCAAATTTATGCTTCAACAAATACAACCAAGTCTTCCTACTAAAATCATCAATGAAAGTCATGAAATAAACACAACCATTCAAAGAAGGTGTTTGCATAGGTCCACATAAATCTATGTGAACGATTTCTAATGGAGATTTTTCTCTGTAGGAAACACCTGAAACAAATTTTTCTCTATGATGTTTACCAAGTATGCAGCTCTCACAAGAGCTTGCAGGTTGTTGAATACAAGGTAACCCCTTTACCATTTGTTTCTTCTGTAACAGATCTAAACCACCAAAATGTAAATGACCATATCTCAAATACCATAACCAAGGTTCATCTAAACTTCCATCTTTATAAGCATTCAAAGAACCACTCAAATCATTTCGCATAACAAGTGGAAACATTCTATTCTTGGTCATCTCTACTCTAGCAATCAACTGTTTTTTGGGTAATTTATCATAGATAGTACATACCTTGTTGTTGAAGAACACTATGTACCTTTTCTCCAACAATTGCCGAACACTGATAAGATTGCATTTTAAACCAGTCACAAAGTAAACATCATCAATATTTCTTCTCTGATTGTTCTTAGTGTAAACTAGAACTATACATTTACCATTGACTGTAACCTTACAGTCATTTCCCAGTTTGACTTTAGACCGAATACTAGTATCAATGGAAGAAAATAAGTCTTTATTACCATTCATGTGGTCACTGCAACCACTATCCAAAAACCAAATATCATTTGCACATTCTTGAATGATATTACAGGTCAAAAACACAGGATTTTGATGATCCTCAGACTCATTTATAATATGTGCAGACTGCTTTCCAACATCTTCATGTTTCTTCCAACATTTGTTAGCAAAATGCCCAAACTTATTACAATAATAACATTGTACTTTAGTTTTGTCATACCTCTGATTATCTTGTTGCCAGGGTTTTCTCCTGCTCCCTCTTAAATTAGGAGGATCCTGCTGGAACTTTTGCTCAGAATTTGATTGAGCTTCATTATCCCTTGGACCAGAAAATCGACCTCCTCTTCCACGAGTATGAAACCTTCCTCTATTTCTGGCTCTGGTAACATGCAGTTGGGATTTGAAAGCATGCTCCATTGATCCTTCTTCATATCTAGATATCCTATATTCATGAGCAACAAGAGAACTAGTTAACTCATCAATTTGCTTTAGACTTAAATCTTTAAATTCCTCTATGGGAACAACAACAGGCTCAAACTTCTTGGGCAAACTTCTCAGCACGTTTTCAATAACTCTTTTATTCTCAACATCATCTCCATATTTCCTGAGCTAGTTCACAACACTCATCACTTGAGTCATGAAAGTATCAACACTTTCATTATCCTTCATCTTCATATTTTCGAAGTCCCTTCTCAAGTTCTGCAACTTGACTGTCTTCACCTTGGACACATCTTGATAACTGGTTTCAAGAATGTCCCAAGCCATATTCGAAGATGCAGCACTAGGAATCTTCATAAAAATGGATTCATTTAATCCTTGTTAGTAATCCAAGAGTTTTATTATCCTTCTTCTTGTTTTCCTTCAATAAAACACGGTCAACATTAG
Organism: Picea engelmannii; assembly: GCA_009831015.1. Taxonomy (NCBI): domain Eukaryota; kingdom Viridiplantae; phylum Streptophyta; class Pinopsida; order Pinales; family Pinaceae; genus Picea; species Picea engelmannii. The sequence continues at coordinate 341,283 of ML782344.1, read as the reverse complement.
ACAGAGTCAATTCTGCTGCAACATCAACTAGCCTGGGATAGCCATCAATAACATAAGTCCACAAATCCTGAGAACGTAGAATCATCCTCATCCGAATGTACCAGGAATCACATGACTTCTCTCTCAGAACAGGAACTTGAATCTGAGAAGAACTACTACCAGACACAACCATTTATAAAAATTGACATAAATTAAATAAACCTTCACACAGAAAAAATATGAGAATAAATTTTTTGGCACTAACATGAATAATCTACAATAAACTAAGCAATTGTCAGATAAACTGCAGGCTCTGATACCAAATGTAAGAAAATGGGGCAAGTCGAGGTTCAGGATTTCAGCGAACACAAACACGTAAGGCCACAAACAATAATTCTCGAATCACAAAAAATCAAATGGAGTGTGGGCTCGGTGCTTTTCAAGTTTCAGGGTTTACAAACTCTCAATGCAAAACACCGCACAACGTCAAACGTTGATTCGCAAAAAAAAGTGTGGGGCCCAGCCAATATAGGGTTTTCACATTTGGTAATGCTTGATGCATGAACAACATACCATGGTAATCGTCGATCCACGAAATTCGATCAAGCTGTGGGGCCACTTCGGGTTTCGGCATTTGCAAGAACAAGAGAACTCCATGCAACTTGAACCAATAAACTCTTAATGCCAAAAAAAATGAAAAACATGAACAGAGTTTACAAACTCAGTTAAAATAAAAACGCAGAGCAGAGCTCCAAATACAAAGTAGCCAATTTGATTCAAAAAAAAATTCAAGATATCTCTTTCTATATCAGTCTCATGCTCTATCTAGATTACAATACGATTCAAGTATTTATAGGAACAAAACTTGCCCCCTCGACCTTAGGAAAAAATTAAATCAGGGTGGTGATGGTATTTGGTGGCCTGCAAAGGCTAAGGCAGCCACCTCTTGGGCTAACAGCGAACCCTCGCATAGTGAAAGGTCAAAACAACCACCGATCCGCCGTCATAAGGTAGTGAAATGATTACAAACCAACATATTCAGCGTACAAGGTCTAATTATATTGTGAGGAGGTCAAATGTCACGCTTGATTGTCACAATCAAAATGATTTGGAAACCTTTGTAATGGTGCTACTTTGACTTTGTAATTTATAATTCTTGGATTCATTTAAGTAATCACTCGTATTGAGCTTCATGACCTCAATATTACATAGAATTTATTTTGTTAGAATTTGTGAATCTGTCAAATGATAGGTGAAGCATGGAGGTCCAAGATTAAGATTGAACAATGATGTCAAAGATCCTTTGTAGCACCATGCGGAAATGTTTTGGGATATAAATTTCATTCCTTAGTCTACTTGGTAAATTTTATTGTGGATAGAAGGGATTTATAACTACATGCTTTGTTACCTCCAACTGTTCATTGATGAAATATTGTTTGATGAATGTTGCACTACAATTCCTTATTGGTAGGTGAAAATAATGTAATATTGACTTGGACACATCTCATATATAGACTATTTTCCTAGAGAAATGAAAAGCATCGTGGTTGGCTACGTAGGTGTCATAGTAAAATTTATTTTGTTAGAATTTGTGACTCTGTCAAATGATAGGTGAAGCATGGAGATCAAAGATTAAGATTGAACAGTGATGTCAAAGATCCTTTGTAGCACCATGCAGAAATGTTTTGGGATATAAATTTCATTCCTTAGTCTACTTGGTAAAGTTTATTTTGGATAGAAGGGATTTATAACTACATGCTTTGTTACCTCCAACTGTTCATTGATGAAATATTGTTTGATGAATCTTGCACTACAATTCCTTATTGGTAGGTGAAAACAATGTAAGATTGACTTGGACACATCTCATATATAGACTATTTTCCTAGAGAAATGAAAAGCATCGTGGTTGGTTACGTAGGTGTCATAGTAGATGGAAGGATGTCCATAGGATAGCTAATCGCTTAGCATTTACAGTCAGGTTCATGTTAGGACTTGGAGTACAATAGTTTCCAAGTCAATCTGTACCACTATTCATCCCAAAGGTAAATTTGGTTCCCACCTGGTATGTTGTTCGTGATAATAGTTTATAATTGAATGGAGGACATGGGCACTCTAATTCTTAGATAGAAGAGAGTTTCTTGAGTGATTAACCATTGGTTGGTTATCATGGAAGTTGCATTGTTCTTGCTGAAGAAGCCAAGGGTTGATTGCATACATAATTTTGGTGTGGAATGGTGAGATTGTAGCAGGAAGAAAAAAGATGTTTTCCTGAATATAAAAGAGAGTTTTTTGGAGTTTCATCGAAGCGAATCTAGTGGAATTTCTTATGGAATTAGTGGAATTCAGATGATTATGGAAAAATAATGTAAAACATTGGGATTTGTGATGAATAAAAATAGACTTGACCATATGGTGATGTCAATCACATTTTCTATTTGTACCAAGTATACGATGACATGTTTTTTATTCAATGTATTGGTCCTTGAAAAGTTTAATCTTGTACCAAGTGTCTCCATGTGTTGGAGTATGTAATGTATGTACATGTATCTATGTAACATGTAAAATATATATCGTTGTAATACCTCAATAGGACTGTATATCCCTTTGCCACATGTCCTTGATTATTTGGATAAATTGCTTGTATAGTGCAGTAGACTCTATTATGGATTTATTTAACACTTGGAGGATTAGGGCCATGTTTCGGTTGGATGATACATGAGTGGACCATGCTAGCTGTAGAATCTATTATAGAGTTAGTAAATACTTGGAGGAGTGAGCCATGTCTTAGATGGATACTCTATGAGTGGACCATATTGATTGTACACTTTGGAGATGCCTATAAACCATAAGTTTTATGTATATTCAGGGGGAGTTCATCAAGAAGTTGAATGAACTATGTATCTGAAGGAAATCCTATTAGACAAATAGTTGCAATGGTTAGGTATCCATGCATTTTGGTGGATGGTTGTTCCTTTATATAGTCTTTAACAGTTTGGTGATGTCTTCATGATGAGCTACAAGATGTAAGTACCAGGATAGATCAGATATAGATTTTGTTGATAAAGAGTTTTTTTATTTCAAAGTGGAACATTTGTTGTAGAGGACTGGATGATTATGAAGACCTGATTTGATAAAGATTTAGATAAGTGGTCATTAAGGAGGACACTTGGAATTATTAACTCTTACTTGTATTATGTGTGATCATATCCATGCTTGTTATGGTTATTGGTCATTATTGGGTAGAATTTGTTTCTAGGTAAAGAGTATATTTTCAAGTCTTTAGGAAGATGTTAGATCCAATTGGATTTGAGAATTCTCTCCAACTAGTTATTTCCTAGTTTGGTGTGTAGTTGAGATATTTTCTCAACTAGTTGTTAGTGTGGCCAAGATGATGTGTCTATCTTGAGACGACATTCATGTATTTATATGCATATTATTACATTGATTTAATAGAGCACTCAAGACAATTTATGATGTGTGAACTAATAATGTCTACTCTCCCCTTTCTCTACACATCCAAACCCTTTATCTCTCTCATGATCTCTAGCAGACCACTAATGTTTTCTCATTTAGTTCATACATCAATGTGTTCTTAATCAAACTGCCATAGTGTGCAGATAAAAGTAAAACAAATTGGTTTGTTTATAATTATTATGCATCAATTTCTCTTTTTTTTAATACAACACAGATGCTCTTATAATTTGTACACACTGGTTCCGCATTGTTTGTGTATGAAGAACTTGTTCTTTTTGAGCTTATGTACATTGTAGTGATTTTAGGTTACTGTGCACCCGAGTTATTTTATAATTCATACTACTAGTTCCTATACTACCATATTCAGCGAAGGGTAGTGAGATTTCAAATATTGAAGGTGCGATGTTGACGCAATTATTTTTACTAAGAATCCGTACATATTTTATACCTAAATCACTTATGTGTGTATTATATTTAGAGCCTTGATGTGTAATGTAAACATGTGCACTATAAAATTACATTATGTCATTTACGAAACAAAGTTTTTTCTCAATATTTTGTACCAATGCTTTAATATAATTAATGGGAACTGATGCGTATGACTCCTCAAAATGGACCTCTTTATATATTATGGCACACACCATCTAGTGAGTTCATAAGAATATAATGAATCAATATGTTTACAATTTTAATTAATTGTTTTTTTACAAGTTTTCAATTAATCATAGGAAAATAAAATTATTTTTTATAATAATATTGATTTATATTTTTATTATCGAATTTTGACATAATGATTGCATTAATATGTTATCCAATGTATTACATATGTATTATTTAAAACAATGTAAATCATCCACATATCAATTATTCAACAACATAAAGTTTACAACATTTGACAATGCAATAAAATTGGAAACCCATTTTATTATATATGAATGTGTTACCCTTTTCCATTCAAAACAAGACAACATAAAGGTCCACAATATTAAATTGCAACCAATATGTAATTGTTAGAGTTATTGGCAACCTTTCATGCCATTGAGACAATATGTCGAGTACATTAAACAAAATCCCTAATTTTTAGAGATAATTATTCCAAAACATGCAACTTCGAGTAACATTCAATTCTATTTCTTGTCATTCATCACTTGAATTGATGTCATCTCTTGTTTTGCATGCATGGCTCATTTCTTCATCTTTTTTAGGTGATATTGTACTTCAGTTATTTAACGTAATGTTTTCTTAATTGACTTGTTTTGGATGTTCCACCTCTTAATCTTCCATCTACAAAGATAAAAATAAAGTGTAATAAGTATTTCCACACACATGCACGTGCAGACGTGCACACACACACACACAATAGAATGTACATGATTGTGTAAATAAAAAAATATCCCATAGTAGTGAGACTTTCATAAATAATGCACATTCTTTCGAATCCATGCTTCATGCCTTCTCTCAAAATATCTTTTGTTGGTTGCATTCCATAATTTCCTGCATGTGTAATACACCATGAGAAAACACAGTGTATATAATTAATATAAAGGTTTCTTGTTGTTCCATTAATTATAAAACAATGGAAGTTTAACAACATAACTACTTACAAATTTTCCAATTAAAACTTGATAATTCAACATATACTCACATCCCATACTTAACTCAATGTCTATCAATTCATGGTTCCTCTTTGTATGTTAGCATCTATTATAACACATCCACGGACAAATACACATTAATTGTTTAAATATAAATATCACGACAAACATGAAATCTTAAGTAAGGTTGAAAACATAAGTACTCACAAAGTTTGTAGTCCACCCTTTTATTCCTCATTGTCCTGTTTGATGTGCTGAACGGGTTCTATTTTTTTCTTTTCTGTAACGAAACAATTGTAATTTAGTATTTCATCTGATAATTAAATTTGATGTACATAAAAATATAAATGAATGATTACAATACCTCTGATTCACATTGTTGTTCGAATGGCTCCTCTTACAAAGCAGTCGTGTTCATTTCTTTTACCATATCCTTCTACACTTTTTTGGACATCCCTAAAAACATGTATTGGTTTTCCCCTTGTTTTCCCTTGGAATTTCCATAATCTCCCCGAAAAATAAAATCTAGGAATCATCAGATATAAAATTACGTAGTTTTTTTACAAAATAAGACATCAGTGCATCAATTGTATGTATATGCACTGATATATGATAATAGTGTCATTGAAAAATAAAAAATGTTTTACAAATTGTTGTATTCACTAGGTGATTTATAAAATAATAAAAACATCAGTACCTAAGTATTGTTAATTGTGCATCGTGGACCTGCAAACAAATTTCAAAATGATGATTTCAATAAATAAAAATATTATTACTATTTTAAACTCAGTGGTGTTATTTATAAGAAAATTCAACCTAATGCTTACCTATGTACAATGTGTATCAAGAAAAACAAATGTGTTTTTTTAATATTATTTCTAATTTAAATTAAGCAGTGTTGTTCACATGAAAATATGCATTGGTACTCTATCATTGTAGAGTGCACATTGTGAATCATAAAGGTTTTTCAAAATGAAAAAATCGACAACGACAAGCCGATATGGGATCCAGTTTCGGTTTGGGATCCAATGCAATGAGGTATTCCTTGCAACAGATAGAAAACACTCCATATATAAGTAAATAAACCCTATAAAATTCTATTTCTCAAAATAAAATTCATGTTGTGAAATATAGAGAGGAAAAAAAATCAAACAAGTAAGGAAGTTAGGGATTTCAATACCGAAGGTAACTATGAAACCCTTTTTTTTGGGGGGGGGAATGCTCTAAAATTTTCTTGAGTCAAATAGGGGAAATATTAATATTACTAATAGAATGAAATATTTAATCTAAATTTTCTCCTCTACAAATTTGTATGTGACCTATGATGATCCCTTTCGAATTTGGCTCTTCAAAAATTTCCACCCACTTTGAAGTCTTTGATGGTAAATATCTCTTACACAAATATCCCCTCTAAATTTTGGGAAAAGAATGCAATAATGAATAGGATTTTCATTTATAAACACACACATTTAGGGAAACTGAAACTATCACCCATTGTTTCATTGTATATTTTAGTGCATTGATAATAAACACGTGCACTGTTTTTTCGTAACTTATTTTTTTTGTGTGTTATAAAATACATAGCACACTAGTTGGGTGTGTACGTAAAACACGCCAAATTATTTTTTCATTATATGTTTTGACGCAGTGATGTTAAACGCATGCGACATTTTTTTTAACTTGATTTGATCGATGCACTATATAGTTCCTACAACACCGGTGTGGTTTTTAAGAACTGATGCACCAACAAACAATTTAATTTTCAAAATGAAAATGCAAAGATATGCATTTAAATTTTGTAGAGGTTTTTCTTTGTGGAGGAAATAATGGAGGTCACTCTTTCATTCATGTCATAACTTAGAACACCAAGGGGTTTTGGGTATCAAGATGTATCAGGGCATCGTTGTTGGGTTGTTATATTCTTTGTAATGAAATTCTAGTCAAGGTGAATTGACTGACGGTCAAAGTCAAGGTGGATCGACAGCAAGTCAGAGGTTGAGGTGAGTCAATCGAGTAAAGTCGAAGTCGAATATATTGACGGAAAGTGAACCAACAAGAGGTCAAATTGTGGGCGTGAGACGACCAACTAGAGACCAAAAGAATTCCAACTGGTAGTCAACTGGTAATTGGACTTGAAGTCGACTATAATGGAATCTCGAGATTTGCAGGATTTGTAGCCAATGATCAGCATGGATCTGTAACCATTTTTCGGGCACCAATATTTAGAATTTTTCCTGTTGTAAAGCTTATAAATAAGTGTGTTGTAAGGCCCTAAAGGATAATGCAGGTTAATGCATGTAATTGATGAATCTTAGGATTGCTAGTCTTCAGAGAAATTTTTAGATGTAGGTTTATGGTCATGCAGATGTAAGGAAGATTGGCTACAAGTTTGTTCTTGCATAGGCAAGAGGGTATGATGTCGATTGTGTCTTAGGTGTGGACAAAGGTTAGACATGTAACCTTTTATTCATATTAAATAAGACAACAAAAGAGTAGAAAGATCAAGGAATGTTGGTTTTCCGGGTTTAGGGTTTCCAAGGTAAAAGTTCGGTGTACTATGTGATTTCTTTGTCATTTACATTCTTAGTTAAATTCTTCCTCTCTTATGCTAGGCTTAGTGTTGAAGTGTATCTCATTTCCTAACATGTGTCAGATCTTAGGTATTCTCTGACAAGTGAGTTATTAGAGCGGTGTCATGCTTTGGCGAGTATATAATATCTTGATTTACCAATCTTGAATCTAAGAAATAAACCCTAGGTACAATAAGAGTTGTAAGTCATAAATTGTGTTAAAGACTATGGTACAAAAATGGCAAGCAATTCCAGAATAGAGATAGAAAAATTCAATGGCTGGAATTTTGAGTTTTGGAAGCTTAAAATGGAAGATCTTCTTGTAGATCAAGAACAATGGAGAATGGTCTATCCAAGTACCCATTCAACATACATGTCGACGAAAGAATGGGAGAAAATTGAAAGAAGGGAAAGAAGCACGATTAGGATTTGTCTTGAATATTCGGTGTTGTTGAATGTCTCATGTAAAGATATAGCCAATAAACTATGGGAAAAGATGGGAATCTTATAGCAGTCGAAATCAATGGTAAATAAGTTGTTTCTCAGAAAGAAATTGTCTCTTCTGAGGATGAGTGATGGAAGTTCAATGACTGGGAATTTAAATGTGTTTAATACCATGTTAAGTCAGTTATCGTATGTAAATATTAGGATCACTCATGAGGAGAAGTGTATCATACTATTGTGTAATTTCCCAAAATCTTGGGATAGCTTAGTCCTGTCTATTGCGAGTAAGTGATGCAGGAGCATAGGCTCAGGGAAAACGAGTTCATTCATGACTTGATCAAGGTCAAGAAAATCAGAGAAGACCTAGAGTCTCACATAAATGTAATTTCTTTATTTTCATTAAAGAGTTGAAAAATGGATAAGGATTCTAGATCCTTTCCACTTGTAAAAGATGAGATAGGGTTTGTTAATGGTTAGTGAGTCACTGATGACTCGTAGGGGTCAGTTGAGTGTATTAAGGACTCTGTTCCTTAATCATAGGATCTGAAAACAGATTTTTCCATTGTAAATAAATACAAGTCCTGAGTGTTGTGTTAGGTATCTAGGTTCCCTTAGAAGTTTAGCTCACCGAGTTATAGGAGCTCGAAGAGGAGGAAGCTTGAATGTAGATCAAGAGGGAAAAGCTCGGAATTCAATTCCTGGAGCATGCACAGAGACTCATTGTTCTATTTTGTAAAAGATCTATTGGGGAAATTCAAGTTTGTAAAGAAGGTTTTATTACTCTATTGAATTCAATTTCAGTATTGCAATTATTGATATATTAAGTGATATTATTACTCTGTGTATATTATTATTCTGATCATCTGTGGAATATTTATGATTTTTATGATATCATGTATTTGAAAGATGTGATCGATCTGATTCATCAGTAAAGAATTGAATTCAGGAGGGATACGGTGAGATCTCATAAATATTTACAGTGGGGAAAGCCCTGATTATTATGCATAGTCTGTGCGTGTATAACATTGGGATTGATGGAGGAGAATAGAGCGGAGTTCAAAGAGACAAAGGATTGATGGTTCAGATCATATGAGAGACAGACGGCTAAGATCAAAGCAGAGGTCGACAAGCAAAGAGATTAACGGTCTGGATCGCAACGGAGATTGAAGGTTCGAAGTTCGAGGAGACTTTTCATTTTCCGCTAAGAGATACATATCCATCGGTGTATGGAAGCGGAAATTGGAGGTTATTACGGAAATTCTGTCAATGGTCATTTCCGTTGGGACCTTTGGTCATATTAGAAAGTCATATGGTGCTTAATAACTAATGGAAAGTCTTTTCCGTTGGTGCTAAGTAAAGGAGAAACTGTTTAGTCTGCGAAATAGATGAGTCTTGCTATATTTTTAGCCAAAGTGCCAAGTTAGTGACAGATAAATAAGTTTAGCTCTGTCGAAAAGGTTTTCACTAATATCAGTTGCATCAAGGGAGATTCCAGTACAGTAAATTGTGGAATCAAGGGTCTGCTGAGTATTGGGCAGGTGGTGCCTGCATTAAGTGGTATCAGAGCGATAATTTGTTCTCTGTAGGAGAATATGCAGAGAAGCAGGAAAAGAAAGATCCTAGAAGCAGACTATGGTTGAGAACAAGAAAGGAGAAGAATACAGACAGAAAGAAAGGACTTGACCAGATAAGATGGAAGAGGTTGGTAAGTACATACGGTTTATCAGTAAATTGATATGCATATTGTTTGGCAGGAAATAACTGAAAGGGAAGAAGTATGCTATTTCTTGAAAGATGT
>ML782344.1:221991-298646 GCA_009831015.1 Picea engelmannii | reverse complement strand
GAGAAATAGAGAGGGAAGGGGATACATAGTGAGGGGGAGAGAGGGGTATATGAAAGAGAGAGAGGGAGGGGGTGAGAGGGAGAGAGAGAGATAGAGGAAGAGAGAGATGAAGATGAGATGGATAGAAACAAAAGGAAGGGAGGGAGACAAAGAGAGAGAAGAGAGAGAAGGGGGGGAGTAAGGGAGAGAGGTGAAATGTGGGGGGATATTGGGAGGCAGAGACATTGATCAAGAGAGAGAGATAAAGAGGGAAAAAAAATAGAAAGTATGAGAGAAAGAGTGAGAGTGTGGGGGAGAGAGGGGAAGAGAAGGAGAGGGGGCAAGAGAGGGAAGGAAAATGGAGAGAGAGAGAGAGAGGAAAGTGGAGAGAATATGAAGAGAGTGAGTGGGGTAGAGAGACATCAAGGGAGAATAATGGGGGGGAAGAGGGACATGATAAGAGAAGGGAAGGGGGAAAAGAGAGAGAGTTAGATGGAGAGAGAGGGGGGAGAGAGTGAGTCAGGGATAGGGATACTCAGTTCAAAGAGAAAGAGAGGAAGATTGAGGGAGGGAGGGAGAGGGGGAGGGAGAGAGAGAGAGAGAGAGAAAGGGAATTTATTTGTGTTTATAGGAACACACACGTGTTTATGTTGCTAATAATGCATGCACTTTAGTAATGTGCACGCGTTCCTAAAGCATGTGCGTGTTATTTGAATTTCAATTTTTTGGGGGGGCAGGAATAACAACTCTAGCATACATGTTTATTGAGTTGGTTGCCCCAGATTTAGGTTTGGGATGAGAAACCTAGTGGTCTGATTTGCAAATACATAAAAACCTCCATTTTTTATGAATTCCTCTCCATATCTTTGTTTTGACATTATTTTTCTATAGGCTACACAATTTAGTTATTGACAAAACTACAAACATAGATAGATTTGGTTGTGTAGACTCCAAATATACAAAGTTTTTTTAAATTATTAATTTTTACTATTTTTAATCTATTTTTTTCTTGACGTATATCAAAATCCTAGAATGCATACCTCTCTTATTTTTTTTATAACTTCTTGTCATCTTAACCATTTCTAAAATGAGTTATATGTGCCACTAGAGGAGACCGATATCTATGATATAAAGAAAAAAAAAATTCATGCTAAGACCCTCTTAGCGTGCACAAACAAAAGATGTTGTAATTTCAGAGATATGTTGAATTTGATAATTTAAAAATATATATATAATTAATATTATAAATTTCCAAAAAATACAGGACACAACAAAAATGGGTTCTCTACAAGTATACAAGTTTTTGGAATGAAATTCCATCATTAAGGTACTCAACACCTGGACAAATAAAAACAAATACCTTATATTTTGTTGGAAAAATAAGATACCACTATTAGAAAAAGTCAAATTTGACATAGTTATTCACAATTTCTATGAATAAAAGTTGTATATTCAGAAATCTAATTCAATTTTCTATGTTTCATCTTGTGACACCATATTCAAATTCATTGCGAAAGTACCTTAAATATTCGCTCCAGGTTAACATATTGTTGTTTTTCCAGGTTTTCATTGCCACTAACACGTCATGAGAGATCATCATTATCTTGCACTCACCCCTATGTTCGATGACCTTGAACTTTTTGACACCTATGTTGATAAAATTATCAATGGGATGAATATGAAATCCATATTTTATTAGCTTCCATATTGGTAGCATCTTAACATTCGCCACTCACTAGATCTCATACATATATTTAAAAATATTTCTTCTTCTTTATGGAGGCACATATCATCAAATAAAAGTGACACAATGGCTATTAGAATAGTTCTTATTGCTTCAAATACTAAAATGATATATTGTCCAAGAAAATAAATTATATGAGGGGTTGGTCCCTCTTCGTTGTTTAAATAAGGTGATGTCCCATGGATTTTGAAGAAAGATGATATTTCTATGGAAAATGATGTTACATTGGGTGTGAAGGAACCTTCTTTATATGGGTTTAGTCTACAACGTTGCTTCACTGTAGAGGGAAATTTGTCAGGGTTGAAATCACATGACCATTCAAACCTTATAAGGGTATGTATGTCAAATACATGATTCTTCTTCTATAGTGTGGACAAAAATATTATATGCACTAGCCATTTTATGGAAATTAATGATGTGTGTTTATTTTGTAGTGTCACTATCCATTACTCATGTGTGGTTGTGTGAAACATGACTTACCTTGGACCTACAATGTGGCATATCAAAATTATTCACATTTGTACAATGGATCACACCAAAAGAGATTAATATGGATAGCATTCCACAATGGCATCAAGAGGTAACTGAGATTTTTTGTATGTTTGAGAAGGAACTACCCACAAGTTTTATGGACTTGAAAGTCCTTCCTCTAATTCACCTACCTAATGAGTTTGAAACAAATGGGATGTTATCATGTCATTGGATGTTCTTCTTAGAGAGGTACATGAAACAATTGACGGGTTTTGTTCGACAAAGGGAAAAATTAGAGGGCTCTATGGAGGAGGGGTACATATTATATGAGTTGTTCTATTATGCCAGTGAGTACATCAAGCAAATTGATGATACACCCGGTGTAGTGGTTTGGGATGAAAATAGGATTAGGGGAAAAGGGAAGGGAAGATACACCAAATGAATGAAAAAAGGTCCATGATAAATATTAAGTCACTTATATTTTGTCATTTTTGTACAGAGAAACTATTTACACTAAAGTTCATAATATGTATTTTATCTCATGCTATTCATTTTAATTTCTTGTATACATCAATGAAATTTCAACTTGATGTCATTAACAAATTTGTTCTCTACAACACGGAGGCAACACGATCATGGGCCGCTTTGTATGAAGAGAAAATAAGGAAATGGGATAGTGAAAAGAAAGCATTGATATGGTTGAATGGGATAATAATTCCTTATCTTGATCATTTAAAAGAAAATATGCCAAAACATTGTCCCAACAGTTGGGTGGTTGATGAGATACAAGAGAAATATGTTGTTTCCAGTCATAACCCACATGGACAAGAGTTGGATGCACTAGACATAGGGATCAAGTTAAGAAACTCTTTAATAACATCTTTGAGTACCACGTTCAATGTATAATATTGCACATTTGAATTGTAACATGTATTATGATTTTATTAATGCTCAAGTTATTCGACATATGACATTGTCCTTTGTTCACATTTTTAGGGGTACATTTTTTCCCATCTATGTGGGAATATGGACATAATTTTCCTATTAAGGATGCCAATGATGGACACATCACAAAAGATTTTGGAGTGGAGTTTGGGTTCAACCAATCTTGTTGTGTTAGTCACCATGATCAAAACCTAATAGAGGGGAAGGTAGGTTACATTTGAAAGATACAATATATCATGCAAGTGGACTTCTCATCTTTTCAATGTGTTATTTTTAGTTGCAAGTGGTGGGATACCTTCGACCAAATAAATGTAAAGGAATAATTCTAATATGTGGTTAAATAACAAAACATCAAAAAACTTGTTTACAATTCGCTACCTAAATTCCTCATAAGATTCTATGCCTGAGAAAGGAATGGCAAGAGGTGTACAACAAGAATGTAAACAAAATGCAATTTTCCAGGAAGATGTTGGCAATGTTTAGAACAACCCTTAACAACTTGATGATGTGGCTTTACTACAGGCAGCTCCTTGAGGCAGATGGCCTTCTCATGTGAAACTAATATCCTAAATTCTTATCTAAGTTCAACTTGACACCTATAAATCCATTTCATATTAAATATCTTCATTACTCCAAGTTCGCAGCACTTGCGCTGTAAACTGTCCTAAAACACCCTTGTTGCAAACTCTAATAGTTTCATTAATCCAAGTTGTAGGAGGGATTCCACCTGTCATAGGGGGTTTGAATGGTTTCCTAGGACGTAGTTGGAAATGAGGGACATGTGTTCCATCACTAGATCAAGTAGCATGACCAATTTCAAGAGGTGTTTATCACAATAGAAAAGATCCAAAAAAATAGGATCTAGGTGGATTTTTTGTTTCACCTTGTTGTAACAAGTCCTAGAGAAAAGGGAATACAATTCAACCACTTGAAATAAAACCTTTTTAGAGTAGGAAGGATTGATACACTATAGATAACAATGGTTTTGTTGAATAAAGGTTTGGATTCATGATCCAAGAGAGGAGAGAGTTGGAGGAGCAATTTAGTTGCTTATTTGTAAGCCTGAGGGCCTGTTTCTAATCAACATTTATGCCATTAAAGATTCAAGAGAGTTTTTTATCAGATTATATAATTTGTTTTCCATTTTTCTTTTCATCCTCTTTCTTGAATATATTGTAGGTTTTGAGGATCATATCTACCATTGATTGATGGATTCATGAACAACAGGGGATTTGTTGTAGCTTTCCCACTGAATCATTTTTTATTATTTAAGCAATCTTTAATCTGTTTGCAGAAATGATCTATGTACAATGGATGGTCTTCCTTTTGTCATATTCTCTATGTTTCTACCCATAATTATATAAAACCTTTATCTGGTATACATTTTGATTGCCTTTCATCTTTAGGGTGTTATGACTCCATGCCCAAAGGAATGCCTCTGCAGACAGCTTGTTTCCCTCTCCCTTTCTTTCTCAATATTGTTGATCCACTCAAGTATAAAATTGTTTTAATCATTTATATTCTGATGGGTACTGGGATTGTTCTTAAAGCAGTCTAAGAACAACTCCTAGTGCTAACAATTTGAAAAAAATAGAAATCAACAAATTATTTTTAGAACAAAATCATGAAGTTTAGCCTCTAAAGTTTTGTTTGACCATAGTCCAACCCTATAAATATTGGATATAAATTGTTACCATGGAATACAAATATTGAAAATCATTATTATTAATGATCTCATTTTCATATTTAATAATTTAAAATGAATTTAATTAATTATAATTATTAAATAATGATGATGATGATGATTAACATCCACTAAGACCGAATTGGTCTATCATACCTTAAGAGGGTAAGTGATTACTTGCAATTCTTTAGAATTTTGTTTTTGTGCTCAAAAAACATTAAGAGAAGCTTTCCGAGATCACCATAGTTTTGTTGAGTTAAGTGGTTACGAAGGTTGGTAGTGTGACAAATATTTTGAAAATGAGATCTAATCTCGGTATAGGCTAGATAATCTAAGATAAATTTATTTTCATCTTCAACCTTCTTAGTGTCACAAAGGTGACATACTCTTTCATCCCATTGCATTTTAGGAATTGACCAATGCCCAATTTCATTATGGAGCTCGTGAGAATTTGTTCTTATCTTTGCAATGCTTATTTTTTTCTTTACACTTGTAAAAACAAATAGATAATTTTGATATTCTATATTAGGGTTGATTACATCCTTATAATACCTTTTTTTTTTTTACTCTAACTCTTTATCACACCACATTTTCTCCTTCAATTTTTATTTGACAATTTTTTTAATAGTATCTTGATTCTTCAAAATGGTGTCTTCCATGACTGCCCAATAGTTTATCCAAGATCGAGAAACTTTATGCCACCCTCACTTGAGTCGATGGTGGTTACGACTCGATTTTGAAGCAATTTTGGGAAGCCTATTTTCTTCCATGTTGTTTAACTTGTTCTTATACATTACATATCTATTCATAGTCATACTCTTAATGGAGGAGAGGCTTGTTTCTAAGAGGAAGATGGGATAGGGTGTATTTCCTTTAATTTTGAGATTATAGGTTATAAAATTCTTTTGTATTTTCTCTATCTTTCTCGAGGATTCACCAGAGATACTACAACCCCATACTTCACATCCATAAAGAATAAAAGGTGTAACAAGAGTCTCAAAGAGGAGTTTCTTATTATCCAAACTCCAAAGATCAGTTGATTTACAATTGTTTTCAAGCCCATAATAAGATTTACATCCCCCAATAATCCTTTTCTCAATGCTATAATTCCAGTTGAGCTTGTGGTGAATATCAGTTCCAATATATTTGTATGAAGTCATGTAATGTACCCCAAAAACTGTCCCAAGGAAAAAAAAATGTTTGTACAATTATCCTTGCATAGTTTCGAGATTCAAGCAATTAAGTCTTCTGTTATAAAGCTTGAGTCTGAAAGTTTGTTAGAGACCTTATTGTCATTGACTGTCTTTACTATGCAACTTAAAACTTCCTACTTGATGATACAATAAGTGTATACTCCTCCCTTCAATGTTATTTAAAGTCTTGTAAAAATTACCAATATTTTCTTATTTGATGATGTCTATAACACCAGCACAGATTTAATTATACGAGCGACTTGTAAGCAGGTCTGTTACTTACATACCTCTAATCGGGAGGAAGATTCTCCAATCAACACACAATAACTACCGAAATCGCGAAAAGTGACCAGCATGTCGGGATTTCAGAGTTCGGGATTTCGTGAGTACAACAACCAACATCAATGCACAACAATTCCCGAAATCGCGAAAAGTGACCAGCATTTTTGGATTTCAAAGTTCAGGATTTCACAAATACAACGGCTAACATCAACACACAACAACTACCGAAATCATGAAAAGTGACCAGCATGTCGGGATTTCACGAGTACAGAGGCCAAACATCAATAGATACAAACCTCCAAAATGCGAAACAAAGGGAAGGTTGGACTAGCACTTTGAGGTTTCAGGGTTTGGAACTTCATGAGTTCAAGTGCCCCAAACTTCAACATATACGAACTTCTAAAATGTGAAAAAAAGAAAGGTGAGACCCGCATTTCGGAATTTCAGGGTTCGGAACTTTGCGAGTTCCAGTGTCCAAGATCAACATAAACAAACTTCCGAAATGTGAAAAAGGAAAGGTGAGACCCGCATTTCGGGATTTCGGGGTTCGAAACTTCGTGACTTCCAGTGGCCAACATCAACATACACAAACTTCTAAAATGCGAAAAGGAAAGGTGGGGCCCGCATTTCAGAGTTTTGGGGTTCAGGACTTCGTGAGTTCAAGTACCCAAACAACAACATCTGCAAACTTCCAAAATGTGAAAAAGGAAAGGTGAGACCCGCATTTCGGGGTTTCGGGGTTCAGGACTTTGTGAGTTCCAATGCCTAAACATCAACATAAACAAACTTCCGAAATGCGAAAAAAAAATACCCAGCACTTCAAGATTTCGGGGTTCGAAATCCCATGACTTCAAAGGCCAAAACATCAAACACAAACAATTCCCAAAATTGAGAAAAGGAATGTGGAACTAATATTTCAGGATTTCAGGGTTCGAGGTTTCGGGGTTTCAAATACCAAACAACAACATACAACAACTTCCGAAAATGTGAAAAGTGGAAGGATGTGGGACCAACACATCAGGATTTTGGGATTTGGGGTTTCAGGGTTTGGAAAAGCAAGGGAACTTCGCATAAATGTAACCAGCAAGTCCCGAATGTCGAAATTCACATTATTTTCATAATTCTAATATTTTTCCTTGTACTGGTAATCTTACTTTCGTTCTATGAAATAGTAGGTGTAGAAGGATTCAATATCCGGTTACCCAACAGAATTCCGAAAATCTAAACTTATGATTTTATACGCATATAATCTACAAAAGGGTACAATAGGACAATAGTTTTTCTATAAAAAGTAATTTCTATTATAAACACTTAGAGTCTCCTTCAATTAGTGTATTAGACACCAACAGTACTAGATCTGTGCATCATAAATGAAATTTCACTTCCATAAGAGTTTGGTGATTAAATATCGGTGTTCTGTGGGATCTATATTTGGATTTTTTGGTCTTTGACTATAGAAAGGATTTTCGCCACTGATGTTAATCTCCCCCTTTTCCTATTTACGTATATAAAAAAATTATAGGTGCTTCTGCCTAGCGTTTTACTTACAGGAGGGACAATTCCAGGGTTGGGATGTCTAATTTCAAACTTCGCAACAACAAATGGATTATATCCACGAAAATATTTTATCTTCCATAACAAATATATATATTTCAACAGTCAGATTGTGAACATTCCAACAGACGTATTACGAATATATATATAAATACAGATTTCATTCACATATATTCCTCACAACTAATAGATATGATCATTCAAATAGTTTACACTACTGCAAATTAGATATAATCACTCAACAGATATATGACATCAATCAAACATAGCCATTCAAAAATAGAGAGGAGTAGATCAACATATCTTAATCCAATTCCGCGGGAAGACAAAGGGAACAACCACGTTCCTCCCAACCGTAGAACAGGGTAGCCAAAGTCACTTTCCTGATTCACCCCCTATCCTGACCATGAATCCATGAGGGCGAACTTGGAAACTCCTCCTCAACAATGTCTGTCAATTCCAAGAGTTATCCTCTTGCCTCACACTTACTCAACAGTGCTCATAACAGCAAGGAAATTATGTTTCAGTAGGCTCCTCTTGTGTTCATAATAGCAAGAGAGCTCAAAAATCTTTTCCCAACATACTTGGCAGCATCCCTCCTCCTCACATATGCTATTTATCAATTTTGCCCAAGTCTTTTTCCCTCCTTTGGGAATTTTCATAGCTTTCTTAATCCCTGATTTTCAGGGGCTGCCAGTGGCCAAATCTCTGATTTTCCACTTGTAATAATCAGCCCATAGGCAGTTCCAACTTGTTTCCCACTCATGGAGTCATGGCCAATTGATTTTTGACATGGTTGTTCCATTTGTCCTCCTACAGTTAATATAAATATTATGTTTTTATACAAGTGTTATAGTCAACTAGTTAGTTGAGTCAGATCAAATCTCTGCCTAACAGTCACAATAATTAATTACAATTATGAATTTCAAAATTCGTAATTTCCATAAATGGCAAAAAAAATCCAGATTCGAATTTGCCAAAAACGAAAATAAATTTCCAGCCTATTTCAAAAATAAAAATATTTTTTTTTTTTTGGAGGGGATGTCACATCCTTTCCCCCTTCAGTAAAACACTATCCTCGGTGTTTGTTCCTTTCTTGGAACAGGATTGGATGAGATTTCCGCAAATCTCCTTGCAATTCCCAAGTGGCCTCCTCAGGATTAAAGTGCTTCCATTGCACCTTTACCTGAGCAACGACTCTGTTTCGAGGTGCTATTTCTCTCTAGTCCAGAATGCGCAGGGGTTCCACCTGGAACTCGCCTTCAGGTTCCATCTGCACCAAGTTCCAATCAATCATATGAGTAGGGTCATGAATATACTTTTTCAACAAACAAACATGAAATACATTATGAATTCTTAGATTAGCTGGGAGTGCAAGTTGATATGCTACGGGTCCAATTCAAGCTAGTATCTCAAAGGTCCCACAAAACCTGTGTGCCATCTTGGCACAGTTCCCTAAATTCAGCGAGATTTTTTGGGCTTTGACCTTCAAGTAAACATGGTCTCCCACTTGAAATTCCAAGTGTCTTCTTTTTTGATATGCATAGCTCTTCTGTCTGTCCTATGCTTCTTTCAAGTTATTTTGTACCCTTTTTACCATGTTCTCCATTTCTTGGAGCATCTCTGGTCCAAACATGAGTCTGTCAGCCGGGTTATCCCATCTAATTTGAGTTGTACACTTTCTGTCGTACAGTATTTCGAAAGAGCTCAACTTAGCCGAAGTTTGGTACCCATTGTTATATGCAAATTCTACCAAATGTAAGTAGTCTTCCCACTTGTTTGGCTTTGTTCTTACATACATGCAAAGCATATCCTCTATGATTTGGTTTGTCCTTTTGTTCTATCCATCCTTTTGTGGATGATAACTCGTACTAAAATTCAGATTAGTATTTAGCCCTGCAAACAATTCCTTCCAAAAAGCGGATGTGAATTTTACGTCTCTATCTAAAATCACCATTTTAGGAATACCATGCAGTCTAAAAATTTCTTTCATGAATATTTCAGCAATGTTAATATCTTTAAAAGTAGACTTTACAGGAATAAAGTGTGCAAATTTACTGAGTTTATCGATTACAACCATGATAGAATCATTCTGTTTCTGAGTTTTAGGCAAACCTGTTATAAAGTCCAGCTATATGGTCTCCCATTTCCATTTTTGTACTGGTAATGGTTGTAATAGGCTGGCTGGATGTTGGTGTTCAGCCTTAACCTGCTGACAATCTTGGCACCTAGCCAAGTACTCTGTTGTTTCTCCCTTCATGTTAGGCCAGTAAAATATTTTTCTGAGTGTTGTTATTGTTTTCTAGTAGCCTGGATGGCCAGAATACGGTTTCTTATGCACTTCATCAAAAATAGTTAATTTTAACTCTGTTGAATCTGGTATGTACAGTCTATTTTTAAATTTTAATAGTCCCTTCTTGTCGATACTTATATCTAGTTTATCTGGGTTTGCGATACTATTTTGAGATTCTTCCATCATCTTAGTGTAATTTTCATTGTTAACACCTGTTGTTCTTATTCTTTGTTCCAGATCACTTTCTACCCTACTAATATTTATCTCAAATAACCCATGGATTATGCGGCTTAAAGCATCTGCTACTTTATTTTCCTTACCCTTGATATGTATGACCTCGAAGTCGAATTCTCTCAAGAAGGATATCCACCTTGATTGTCTTGCATTAAGGTCTGGTTGGTTAAACAAATATTTCACCCCACTATTATCCGTCAATAGTAAGAATTTTCTGCCCATTATAGAGTGTCGCCACATTTTTAAGGCATGTATTACTGCTGCCAATTCTAAGTCATGAGTAACATAATTTCGCTCATGTTCCTTTAATTTCTGAGACTCATAAAAAATCACATGCCCTTCCTGAGTTAGAACACCACCTAGTCCCTCTTTACTTGCATCAACACATACTCTGAAGTCTTTATCTGGGTCTACTACCTTCAAGATGGGCATTGATGTCAATAATTATTTTAGCTTGTTAAAACTATATTGACACTTTTGTGACCAGTTAAACTTGGTCCCTTTCTTTTGTAATGACGTGATAGGGTAGGCTATCTTGGAGAACCCTTCTATAAATCTGCAATAATATCCGGTGATTCCCATGAATGACCGGATTTCTGCCACATCCTTAGGCACTGGCCATTCCATAATGGATTTTATCTTTTTCGGGTCTACAACAATAACTTTTGAGGAAATGACATGTCCTAAATATTGTATTTCTTTTTGATAAAAATCACATTTGTCGAATTTTGCGTATAGGTTGTGTTTCCTTAGTGTTTGGAGAACTATTCGTAAGTGTTTATCATGTTCCTCCTCCATTTTAGAATAGACCAGAATATCATCTATAAATACTACTATGAACTTGTCTAAGTGCTGGCTGAAAATGTTGTTCATCAAGCACATAAATGTGGCTGATGCATTAGTGAGTCCGAAAGGTATGACTACAAACTCGTAGTGTCTGTATCTTGTATGAAAAGTTGTTTTGTTTATGTCCTCGTCCTTTATCCTAACTTGATGATAACCAGATCGTAAATCCAATTTTGAGAAGATCTTGGCCCCACCAACTTGATCGAAAATATCATTTATCCGTGGTAAGGGGTATTTGTTCTTAATGGTCACTTTGTTCAGTTGTCTATAATCGATACATAGTCTTAGAGTACCATCTTTATTTTTCACAAAGAGGACTGGTGCACCCCATGGCGAGACACTCGATCTAATATATTCCTTGTCCAACAATTCCTGTAATCGTATTTTTAATTCTGTCGGTTCTGGTAGAATCATTCGGTAGGGTGCTTTTGAGATAGGGGTTGATCCAGGTAGTAAGTCTAGAGAGAAATCTATTTCTCTCCTAGGAGGTAATTCTGGTATCTCATCCATAAACATGTCTCTGAATTCCCATAGGACAACAAAGTCTTCTAACTTGGGCTTATCTTATGTTTCTAATAGATTCGTCACTTGGATGGCATAAACTTGACATCCCTTTCTAACACATTTCTTGAATTGCATCGTTGAAACTTTTCTGACTGACACAGGTTTTGGTATACCTTGGGTTGTTCTAACAGTGCCAAAATTATATTTATAGCTAAGTATCTTTGTATAGTAGTCTACTGCTGCTTTGTGTTGTTCCAACCAATCCATCTCGATAATCATATCATAAGATCCTAGTGGTAGGATGTTCAGATTGGTCCTTATATTTTAACCATCTAAGATGAACTCAAGATCAGAAATAAAGTTAACTAATTTTCTTTTAGTACCTATTGCTAGTTGTACAAGCCAAGATTTTTCATGCTTTTGTTTCTTAAGTTTATTCGACTCTACTACATCGGGAGTAATATAACTTAACGTAGCTCCAGGGTCAATTAAAATAGAAATTCGAGTGTCATGGATTTTACCTTTGATCTCTACCACTGAGGACTAATGGTCAGCTTTTCGACCATCTATGGCTGCATTTATCTGATGCAAACTTCTGCCCATGTCTCCCACTATCGAGGCTTCCTGTAAATTGTGAACATCAGTTCTGTTTGTTGTAATTAAACATGGACAGTTCCTCCTTATATGAGGCTCTCCACACTCCCAACACTTTAATGGATCGTGGGAGTTGTCCCCAAACTTCTTCGTTCCCAGGTTTACCGGTTTACCGCTACCTTGCGTATTCGGATGATTGGAGTGAAAATCCTTCCTTGGGAAAATTTTTGTTGCATTCTAATAAGGAGCTGGCTGGTATCCCTTATTCCGTTGGTTTATTCCATCTGGCTTCTTATCCTTCCAGGTCTTGGGAAACTCTACCCGTTGTTTATACTGGTCATAGCACATTCGTGCTTTCCTGAATACCTCGCTCAAGGATTTGGGGTTGTCAAACTCAATTATGTCCCTGTAGGATTGTGGTAAACAGCTTAAGAATCGTTGGATTTTTACCTTATCCTCCCGGATGTATGGTACAAACCTTAGTAGTTCCAGACATTTATTTATAAGGTCCTCCATAGTCATTTGTCTGATTCGTAACTCATAAAATTCTTTTGTCTTCCTTTCATAATAGCTTTCATAAAGGTATTGTTTCTTGAAATACTTCTTGAAGTCGGACCATTCCAACTATTTCTCCTTTAGTCCCTTGGCCAATTTCAGGTCCTGCCACCAAATGATGGCCTTCTCCTTCAGATTGTAGATAGCCATTCTGACCTTCATGTTACTGGAATAGTTGTAGATTTGGAAGTATTTTTTTATGTCCAACAACCATGCCTTGGCTTCTTCTCCTGTCCTGGATTCTCCATCAAAAGTAGCTGGTTTAATCTTTTTAAATTCTCCTTCAAGGTGGTCTGTCTTTTTTCTTTTTTTGTCTGGTATGGTTTTGTCTTCAGCTGAAGGTGTCCCTTCAAACAAACTATCTCTTTTTTTTTGTTTTTGCACTAGAGTTCTTGGAGGCCCTTTTGCTAACCTCTTCCTCATGGTTATCATCTTTTGGGCTTTTCTTGGTTACTATACTACACAGCAGGAGTTCATTTATCTCTTATTGTTCCTGATGTGCCTTCTTCAATTTTTCATTGTCAGCCTTGAAAACCTGTAGTTCAACAATAAGAATCCTCATTGTTTCCAACACCTCCATGGGTGAGCTTCCATCATTGTTCTGTCTTGGATCTCCAGGAGGTCCTTGTTGCAGATTCTCTTCCACCCTGATTTATGCACCTTCTTGAGCTGCCATTATTCAACACAAAACAGAAAATCTTTTTGTTTGTAATCCACGAGATTTATTAGTTTTTTCATAAATCAGAATATATACTAAGCAATTAATATGGCCCTGTTCAGGCCCAGTGTTGTAACTTTTTCTCTGATACCATATGTAATGTACCCCAAAAACTATCACAAAAAAAAAATTGTTTGTACAATTATCCTTGCATAGTTTCGAGATTCAAGCAATTAAGTCTTCTGTTATAAAGCTTGAGTCTGAAAGTTTGTTAGAGACCTTATTTTCATTGATTGTCTTTACTATGCAACTTAAAACTTCCTACATGACGATATAATAAGTGTATACTCCTCCCTTCAATGTTATTTAAAGTCTTGTAAAAATTACCAATATTTTCTTATTTGATGATGTCTATAACACCAGCATAGATTTAATTATACGAGTGACTTGTAAGCAGGTCTGTTACTTCCATACCTCTAATCGGGAGGAAGATTCTCCAATCAACACACAATAACTCCTGAAATCGCGAAAAGTGACCAACATGTCGGGATTTTGTGAGTACAACAACCAACATCAATGCACAACAATTCCCGAAATCGCAAAAAGTTACCAGAATTTCAGGATTTCAGAGTTCGGGATTTCGCAAATACAACAACTAACATCAACACACAACAAATCCCGAAATTGCGAAAAGTGACCAGCATGTCAGGATTTCGGAGTTCAGAATTTCACGAGTACAGACGCCAAACATCAACAGATACAAACCTCTGAAATGTGAAACAAAGGGAAGGGTGGACTAGCGCTTCGGGGTTTCAGGGTTCGGAACTTTGTGAGTTCAAGTGCCCCAAACTTCAACATATACGAACTTACGAAATGCGAAAAAAAGAAAGGTGAGACCCACTTTTCAGAATTCGGGGTTCAGAACCTCGTGAGTTCCAATGTCCAACATCAACATAAACAAACTTACGAAATACTAAAAAAGAAAGGTGAGACCCGCATTTCAGGATTTTAGGGGTTGAAACTTCACGAGTTCTAGTGCCCAACATCAACATACACAAACTTCTGAAATGCGAAAAGGAAAGGTGGGGCCCGCATTTCGGGGTTTCAGGGTTCAAGACTTCGTGAGTTCAAGTACCCAAACAACAACATCTGCAAACTTCTGAAATGTGAAAAAGGAAAGGTGAGACCCACATTTCGGTGTTTCAGGGTTCAAGACTTTGCGAGTTCTAGTGCCCAAACATCAACATAAACAAACTTCTGAAATGCAAAAAAAAATGCCTAGCACTTCAGGATTTCAAGGTTCGGAATCCCGCAACTTCAAAGGCCAAAACATCAAACACAAACAATTCTCAAAATTGCGAAAAGGAATGTGGAACTAATATTTCAGGATTTCAGGGTTCGGGGTTTCGGGGTTTCAAACACCAAACAACAACATACAACAACTTCTGAAAATGTGAAAAGTGGAAGGATGTGGGACCAACACATTGGGATTTGGGGATTTGGGGTTTCAGGGTTTGGAAAAGCAAGGGAACTTCGCATAAATGTAACCAGCAAGTCCCGAATGCTGAAATTAACATTATTTTCATAATTCTAAGATTTTTCCTTCTACTGGTAATCTTACTTTCGTTGTGTGAAACGGTAGTTGTAGAAGGATTCAATATTCGCTTACCCAACAGAATTCCGAAAATCTAAACTTATGAGTTTATATGCATATAATCTACAAAAGGGTACAATAGGACAACAATTTTTCTATAAAAAGTAATTTCTATTATAAACACTTAGAGTCTCCTTTAATCAGTGTATTAGACACCAACATTACTAGATATATGCATCATAAATGAAATTTCACTTCCATAAGAGTTTGGTGATTAAATACAGGTGTTCCGTGGGATCTATATTTGGCTTTCTAGGTCTTTGACTATACAAAGGATTTGCCCCACTGACATTAATCTCCCCCTTTTCCTATTTACGTATATAACAAAATTATAGGTGCTTCTGCCTAGCATTTTACTTACAGGAGGGACAATTCCAGGGTTGGGATGTCTAATTTTGAACTTCACGACAACAAACGGATTACATCCACGAAAATATTTTATCTTCCGCAACAAATATATATATTTCAATAGTCAAATTGTGAACATTCCAGCAAACGTATTATGAATATATATATAAATACAGATTTCATTCACATATATTCCTCACAACTAATAGATATGATCATTCAAATAGTTTACAATACTGCAAATTAGATATAATCACTCAATAGATATATGACATCAATCAAACATAGCCATTCAAAAATAGAGAGGAGTAGATCAACATATCTTAATCCAATTCCGCGGGAAGACAAAGGGAACAACCACATTCCTCCCAACCGTAGAGCAGGGTAGCCAAAGTGACTTACCCGATTCACCCCCTACGTAGACCATGAATCCATGAGGGCGAACTTGGAAACTCCTCCTTAGCAATGTCCTTCAATTCCAACAGTTATCATCTTGCCTCACACTTACTCAACAATGCTCATAACAACAAGGCAATTATGTTTCAGCGGGCTCCTCTTGCCTCACACTCAATCCACAGTGCTCATAATAGCAAGAGAGCTCAAAAACCTTTTCCCATCATACTTGGCAGCATCCTGCCTCCTCACATATGTTATTTATCAATTTTGCCCAGGTCTTTTTCCCTCCTTTGGAGATTTTCGTAGCTTTCTTAATCCCTGATTTTCAGGGGCTTCCAGTGGCCAAATATTTGATTTTCCACTTGTAATAATCAGCCTAGAGGTAGTTCCAACTTGTTCCCCACTCATGGAGTCATGGTCAGCTAATTTTTAACATGGTTGTTCCATTTGTCCTCCTGCAATTAATATAAATATTATGTTTTTATACAAGTGTTATAGTCAACTAGTTAGTTGAGTCAGATCAGATCTCTTCCCAACAGTCACAATAATTAATTACAATTATTAATTTCGAAATTCAGAATTGCCATAAATGGAAAAAAATTCCATATTCGAATTTGCCAAAAACGGAAATAAATTTCCAGCCTATTTCAAAAATAAAAATATTTTTTTTGTTTTTTGGGGGGATTTCACAAGTCACTTCCTCCAAGTTGTTCTTTTCATATACTAAGGTATCATAAGTGATCTTATTGGGTTTAATAATCATGACCTTAGTCTTATCAATATTAACAGTCATACCCTATTGGAGCAAAACTCTTTGAGGATTCTTAGTTGGTTTTCAAGATCATGGGGACTCCTTTCCATAAAAATCATATCATAGGCATAAAGAATAAGATTGATGACTATACCAGTGAAAGTAGGGCCGACACAACATGCTCTTTCCAAGCAATCTTCTAACTTGTCAATGTTTATGCCAAAAATATAGGGGATAAGGGACAACCTTGTTTGACTCCAATATTGCAATTAATCTCTTTTGACCAACCCTCCATGTTTGTAAACTTAGCAATAAATTTATCATACATCCTTATTGTAGCAACCCTCAACTCAAGAGGAACTTTTATTTCTTCCAACTTATTCCAAAGGTTTTTCCTAGGAACCATGTCAAAATAGTTTCTAAAGTAAAAAGAACAACAAAAATTATTGGTTTTAGTATTGCGGAACTCCTCTGCAATGATCCTAAAGGTAATAAGATGGTCCATAGTTGAATGATATCTCCTAAACATGGCATGTCCTTTAGCTCTTTTACCGTGGCTTTCTAGCCAAAGGATAATCTTCTTTTCCAAAATAATTCCATAAATCTTAGCTAAAATCAGGTTAATCATAATGGTCCTATAATTAGAGGGGATGTTTCTATCCCCATTTTTAAAAATAGGAAAAATGAGGCTTTGCATCTAGGGTTTAGAGAAGCCCTACTTGACTTCTAAATTGAAGAGCTTGTGTATGTGAGGGATAAGGATTGACCCTCCGATTTTAAAAATTTCAGCTTGGTAGCCTTCAATGTCCTTAGCTTTCTCATTTGCAAGACACTTTTAAGGTAGGAATTTTAGTCCCTTAAGGGAATCCTATTATTTCTTTAGTATCGCAGTTTTTAATTTGGCTCCAGAACTTCTTAGGATCAAGGTTATATAGTTGTGAAAGTTTCTCTTTCCTTTTATTGATATGGTACCTTTTTTCCTTTTAATTAGGGATTTGTACGTTTGATCTTATCGAGTTTTAAGGACTCATTAGAAGCATCCCTAATGGATTTCCTGGCAATTTTACATTATTTATCATACCAAGAGTTGGTCATTCTATTATTCTTTTTATAGGACACCTTGAAAGAGAACTTGTTAATATAAGTGGAAAGGGTAGTTGTAAAACTATGATATATTTCTTCAATGTTGTCCTTATAAGTTAGGAGATTTAATTTAATATTTAAATCCTTTAAGAAAATGTCAACTTTACTTTTTTCAAAGTGCAAATTCCTTTGATTATCAAAATTCTCTTCAGTGGCGCTCATGTGCATGGCAAAGTTTAGAGTTAGGGTTAAAAGTTTATGATCATAGTCAAAATCATGGTCATTTAAAAGGTCAAAAGTTGTTATTTGGTTGGAAATGGGGATATCATATATCACATAATGTACAACACTACTACCTAGCCCATGAATAAAAGCCATCTAATTGGAGTTTTTCCACTTCATTACTCCATTGCAAATTATTAGGTCTTCACAGAGCTTGACCAACTCAGTACCAAACAAATTATCAACTAGGTCTTCATAGCTTCTTTTCTAGCCATTAGATAAAACAATGTCCTCATCTAGCCATAAAGGATTATGGTTGGAATCGGTACTTAAAAGAGTAGATTATTTAGTTGCATTCCTAGAATTAAAGTATCCTAGAAGGAGGATATTACCTTCACTTTTCAAATTATAAATATCTTGTTCTAAATTATTATAAGGACAATTGTTATCTAGATTGTTTTCCTTATAAAAAGTAGAATTAATAGGTGCAAAATAACAAATTGCTATATACATCTTCTTAGCATTGGTGTTTGAAATTTCTATCCAAATGTATTGATTGATAGGGTTGATCTTATGAAGTTGAATGTGAGGAGAAATTCTCTTTCTAGTATAACAAGCTATGTGTCCTATCCCTTTACGATGGGATTTTTTGTTCCATGCTGACCACAAGAAAAATCCTTCTATGTTATGGACATTAGACTCCTCATGCTCCCAAGTTTCAACTAGACAAATAATATCAATATCACTCGGGATCTAACTTATCATAGGACCTTTGCGCCATGGAAAGCCACGACGGTTCCAAAAAAGGATCCCAAGTGTCCCAAATTCTTATTTATTATTATCCTTCTGGTCTCTACCCCTAATAATAGCTTTTTGATTTCTAATTATTTCCCATTTTCCTTCTTTCCTGACTTCTTTTACCTTTCGAACTTCCTACCTTAATTCAACTTGGTCTTTGGGAATGAGGTCTTCATTTATAAATATTTGTGACCATTTTAAGCTCAGATATTTACTGAGTATGCTATATTTATGGTATGGTCATTACAACTTATTTTGACACGGATCAACCTATCTTTGTGATCAATTATTTTTCCTAGACTCTTTGCTTCTATGAGGTAAGTTGTATCAATTTGTGATTTATTATTTAATTCTTATTTTACTATTGTTAGTGTATCATCCTCTTGTTGTTCTTTTATAAAAAAAAAAAAAAATTATGCTCATGATCCAGTTCATTAAGTTTATTCATTTCCTCTTTGATGGGTTTGATATCCAATTTTTTTCCATATTATTAAGGGTAAAATTGTTGGTTAGTTTTTCTTCTAGCTCTTTAATCATATCTCTCAAGTTGTGATTTTCTTCAACCTCTCCTTCTTGGGTTGATAGTTTATGTTTTTCCATCTCTTGAATCATATCCTTCATTGTTGCAATTCACTGTTAACCCTAAGAATCTATCCTCTATTTGAGTTTGAATGGTATCTTAAAAGAGTCTATTTTTTTTTATCAATCATTGCCTCTAGCTCTATTTGGAGTTTCACATCTCTTTCTTCACTCCTTTTTTCTAATGATTCTAACTCTATTTGACTTTTGGCATGTCTCTCTTCTCTCCTTTTTTCTAATGATTCCATATAGTCGTAAAGAATCTCTAGGATAGGTAGTGGAGTGCTCATATTGAAAAGAAGAGAAAAAAAGATAAGAATTATAAATATAACTATTGTAAATTTAATGAACAAATATTATAAATTTATCATTACAATAGATGAAAAAATAAAAAAATACTAACAACCTTGGATGTGCTTCTCCACTAACAATCTCGAGAAGATATAAGTTAAAGTTCTGTAAAATCCTTGGTTGGAAGGTGATCTCCTTTAGCGGTGGGGGATTCAAGCCTAGTCCAACTCTTATAACATGTAGAGAAACAAGAGAGTAGACATTATTCACACTAACAACTAGTTGAGAGAATATCTCAACCACACAACAAACTAGGAGCTAGCTAGCTAGTTGGAGAGAATAGCTTAAATCCAAGTAGTTCTAACAACCTCCTAAAGACATAAAAACAAAATCTTTAAGTAGAAAGGAATTCTACCCAATAATAAATAATGACCACAACAAACACAAATATAATCACACATAAGATAACTAGAGATAACTAGAAGTTAATAATTCCAACATAATGTCTTCTCCATGTAGGAATTTCTCTATTTTATAATAAAATCTTAAAATGGACAATATTATTCGAAACAAAAATACTCACTATTTGATTGAGATTATAGAGTTTGCTTATATTGGAGAAAAAGTGGTGGGTATTCATTATAAAATTTAAATAAATTAATTGTTCCGTTGGGAAATTAGTGTGCTGGTTTGAAGAATGAGAAATATTTCATTTTGGGTAGCCATGGTTGAACTTTGAGATTTGAATGTGGTGGTCTAAAGTCCAGTTTCATTAATGTATGTTTTTTTTCTAAAGCATCAATATTCACCCAAGGTTCCAATGGAAGGTCGCCTTGAATTTCATTGTTCAGGTTTGATTTTGGATATGGAGATGCATATATGATTGTGGAGGAGACCAATTATGCATGTGTTCTAAAGGTCTAATATATTGCATTTAAAAATGTACATGATACTTCGAGGAGAACACGAGAATATTGAATTAAATGGGAGTGTTGAAAATATCCATTCATAATTAAAAAAAAATCAATTTGGAAAAATATATATGGAGGAGACCAATTATGCATGTGTTCTAAAGGTCTAATATATTGCATTTAAAAATGTACATGATACTTCGAGGAGAACACCGAGAATATTGAATTAAATGGGAGTGTTGAAAATATCCATTCATAATAAAAAAGAATTCAATTTGGAAAAAATATATATGATAATGTACGACTATCAGCAAAATTGTTTCTATAACATTTTTTTTTCTTTGTTTGGAAAGGTAGTTGCAGCTAAAAATCAATAATCCAATAGTTATTTGTGAGCTTCTTCACTCTAATCTTGGTATTTCTTTCTTTTCGGTTGATGTTTGTCAGCATCCTCACTTTAAACCTGTATGGATACTTATCGTTATTTTATTTTTCCATTTATCTCATGGAATTTTAATATATATCAACGTAGATTCATAAAATTTCTGTGATCACGAGTGAGATTTAGTGATCAGTCGTGTGATCAGATTGGACTATCAAATTTATAAACAAATATATATAAGAAGAATTAAAAAACAGATGTTTCAATTAACATTTAACCCGAGCCGATTTGAATTTGTTTATGACCCGGACGAGCGCAAACGAAATGCGTTAGTGTGAACTCTTTTTACTTTATCGTCTACTGCTCACCGATATTAGACTTCGAGAAGGACATACCAACGTGCAACGTGCTTTAAACGTCGAATTTATGTTTAATTAAGATGCTTACAGGTCGGTCATTGCATAAAATATAACTTGACATGCACACGTGAAGACAGATTGCATTTATGGCGGTCATAATATTTGGCACCCATTGCGCTCTCCAGATATTTTGTTTCTCGAGGTAAACGTTTTAAGTTTTTTATTATTTTCCAGTTGAGTTTTGGCATAACATCATAAGAAAACACGACAATAGTCAATTGCTTCTTCTTTTACTGCACGGAAGCTTTAATTTATTGTCACAATTTTGTTCTCCCCGTCACTAAACACGCAATTGAGAAAAACAGATGAAAACTATTATGTAGAAGGATTGGTTGACATACCTACTCCGCCACTGCAACCAAAAGCAAAAGGTTATTGCTAATTTATACGTTGCAGCAACGTGGAAAATGATTAATTTCTTTACAAAGATATTACATGTACTCGACCCATACACCATGCCTCTTTTAGTGGAATAGCCGCTACATTCGGGGGGTTGGTGATGCACAATCTGTGTTGCGTGATACGTTGAAGGAAAAATGCTAAGCTGGTCCTAACTTATGGCTCTCATGCAGGGATGGAATTTGACGGGCAAATTGCCCGTCACGGGGTGATTTGACCGTCAAATATGTTAAAAAATTTGAGCAAAAGGTCAACGTTTTGGTTAAATCTGTCAAAACGGGTATATAATTTGTGAAAATCCTCAAATTTAACGGGCTGTTGGGATTTGAAATTTCAACCCTGCTCTAGTGATATCAGGGTTTGCTACAAGTTACAAACTAATGATGTGACTAATAATGTTGGTGTAAATCAAAAATAAGTTGTTGTTAATTGAAATTTTCTCATCATAATCACTACGCCAGATATCAAATGAATGTATAAGACCACCGCATTTCCTTTTAGATTCAAAATTGTTTAATAAATTCTGTATATAATTAGAAAGAGAATCTTTTTAAATCTCATTGTACACGTCTTATAATGTCCTTTTCATTATAAGCTAAGTATGGCATTCATTTGTTTAACATGCCACCAATATTTCAGTTTTGGGGATTTAGATTTTTATATTATCATAATACATTTTCTTTTAATAGAATTTTTAGTTATTTATGGAATTTTAATACTCCATCGAGTAACGGATTTGCAATATTTTATACCGGTTTGTTAATTACATTTTATTTTTTAGGTTTTTTTTCTTGAATTTGGGGATGTAAATTTGGATAAAATGGTTGTTTTCTTTTGTTTAAATTGTATTTTTGAATACATAAATGGATTCAGCGTGCTGAAAAACTCCTAAAATACTTAGATTACATAAACTTAATCATTCAAATCTACAAATCTAACCATTCCTCACCAAATTTCCGTCAAAAAAAATCATCTAAAAACTTTCAAAAATTAAAACGTTTATACTATGCATTTCATACCGTCCTAATTTTTCATTAGTTGAAGTTTAAGATGCAAATATGATGTGTAGTACAACGGGTTCCAGTTTGAATTAGGTTAAAAGTTTTTTATTGATATACACTTATTCGTTATATTTCTGTAGCTTCAATTATTAATACAAACTAAAAAGTGTGGCAGCTCGGCTCGCAGATTTGACAACCCAGCTGTCGCTCTCTCGGGTGAGAGATAGGTCCTGTAGACGAGCAATTTTATTACTCCACTTGGTCATGCTTTCTAATGACACTTGTTGGCTGAATATTCTCCCAGATACGACACGCTCGTCTCTATTTTTGCATGAGGATTAGGTCACTCTACCACTAGCCTAAATCTACAAGGAAAGACCGGACCAGCCTAATTAGGCTTCAGCGTATATTGTAAGCCAAACTAGTATTAAAAGAATTTAGTTCGGAAGCAAGGCTAGATGGATGACTGAGAAAAAGAAAAAGGAAAGAGGCAAACTTCGAACAAGACAAAGTCAAGCTTTGATTGAGGAAGTTTGTTTACCTCGGGATTTGGGCTTGTTTTCATGTACACGTTCAAATGTTATAATAACAATAATAATAAATAATAATTTATTTTTAAGGTCAAGGCCAAGCCATAACATCAAATTGGTGTATGAGACCCTTTGTTTGTGGGATAAGGGACTCCCCTTTGCCCAGTGATTTGACTGGTAAAGTCTACGAAGGTATGCATACCCTACCCCTTCTGGAATTGAACCTGTAACCTCTTAAGAAGAAACACATGTTCTTAACCATTAGACAGAAGTATTTGTCATCAATAATCTTTGTGGAGAATCTCAATTCTTAAATTATGGAAAAGACGACGGAAAAAAAAGATAGTGCGACTTTTTTATTCAAATTTATCTCGAATGAAAACCCCACATATAAGAAGCAAACATACAGGCAGATAAATAGTCCCTAAAACCAAGAAGAAAAGACATTTTAATAACACAAAGAAAACTTCTATCATATTGGGTAAAATTCTTTGACTATCCTTTTCTAAAGATCTTTTCAATGTCAACCTCTCTTTTCGCCGATGAATTCACTTCTTTTTAATCTTGTGTTATATTTGACCGCCTTCCAAGTTCGAGGGCACCAACTGACACTAATATATTGCCCTTGAACATAAAAGCTATCCCTGTGGCAGGCCGCTCAATGCGTTAAATGTCTACTTAGATAGTGGGTCGCGTCCACTGTCCATGGGTAAGCAAACAGCTGTGTCGATTATGTAGATGCGATGACTTATGTTTTGTGACATCCGACGATTTCCATTGCCTAGCATTTATTAAATCGTTTTAAGGTGTGGCGTGATACATGAATTTAACCTATTCGTACCAAATTTGAAGAATAAAGGTACATGTGGCATAAATTATTTGACTGTATATTTTCTCAATCTGGAACAACTTATCAAGTTTATTTAAATCTTTGATATCTCTTTGTTTTAAGAGTGGGATATGTTATCATGTTTTATTTTAATCTTTAATATCTGTTTGTTTTAAAAGTGGGGATACTTTTAATATTATTATTGTCTTTATATATTATAACATAAGCTCTCAGTTCACCAGAGCATAACATCGTCACTAGCAACACGACAGAAGTCAATTGCTGCTTCTCTCACGATAAGAAATCTTATTTATGTCTCACTTTGTTGTGAGACAATGAGCGCATCAAAGTGACACTTGTAGGTTTGGGTAATTAGAGGCTCTGGTTTTTGCTTTACTATATACAGTAATTGGAAGGGAAATAAACATCAGAGATGTAAACCCTTGAAGTACGATACCGTTTCAGAGTCGTTAGCCGCTTCAAAGCCGAGAGAGAAGTATTGACTATTGACTATGGTGATATACGTATCGACAATGTGGAATGAATTATTTTGTCCGATATAAGCATTTTAATGGTATGACTGTGACCATTTTGTTTAATTATTATAATTTTTTTTATATAGATTTTCCAATGGATTCAATTGGATCTAATTTGATTACTGAAGAGGAGGAGTGTTTTTTATAGCCAAATTCAATTTCCAAAAGAAAATGTTTAATGAATTTCTTTTAAAAATCTATTATTTAAAAAAAAATCTTAAATATCCACAACATTATTTAATGGAAACAAATTTTTACTTTTGTAAAATAATATTAACAAATTTTGAGAGTGTGGGCTGGCTCATCACCCTTGTACAATATAAACAATTTTTTGTTGGAAATAGTAATTACAAGTCCTCGAGATATTTAAGTCTTTACGATTTGTCACTTAGTAGGTTTACTCAAAAGTTAGTCAGCAAGCACTAAATTATAATGGTAGTGTTTAATGTTGAGTCGGTCTTGGAACCGATCTTTATCTTTTTCGAGTTCAGTTAAGTGGTTGATGAGTTAGTCGTATTAATGGTAGTGTTTAATGTTCTTTTGTAGGAAGTCTCAGTCGTAGTCCATATAAGTCTGAGTCTTTAGTTAGTAGAATATAATGCATAATAGATGTTGAAGAGAAACAGTTGATGCAGAGCAGAAAAGAGAGGTAGAGACAAAAATCAAGAACCAACAATAGCTAAGGAGTTGAACAAGTCTGAGCACAAGCTTTGTCTTTGTAAAGTCAGTAGAAGAAGTCATTGGAGCCGAAGCTCATCTCTGTCATTGTATTATGTATTCGCACTTGCGCACTACGCCGAAGTTCATTAATATCAAACATTTTGTATATTGACAAGTTTTTGTCTAATTTCTAAGTTTATGTGCTAAGCATAGCACTGTGTTATTCCACATTCATAAATCATTTCATTAAGTGTGTGTATTCATAGTGTGCAACAAACTGAGAAGTTTGTGCACTGCTTAGTGGTCTTGAGAATTCTGTTGCATAGCCTGTTTGGTACACAGTATTTGAAACTGTGTTGTGAAGAGTATACTGCGTACACCGTCCATCTGAGATCTGATATGAGAGCAGGTTGATCAAAAGCAAAGTTGATCAGAACAAGTTCAAGAGAAGAAACTCTGTTGGAAAGTGAAAAATGGCTTCTACGTCAAATCTGCAACCTCCCACTTTTACAGGAAAGAATTATGAGATGTGGTCCTTACCATGGAGGCATTGTTCCAAGGTCATTATGTATGGGAGATAGTCAAGAATGGTTATGTGGAACGAGTAGATCAAACAGCATATAATGCCCTCACAGAAGCTGAGAAGGATGTCTTGAAAGATAAAAAAAGAAGATGGAAAGACATTGTTTTACATACATCAAGCCATGCATGAGAGCATACTTCCAAGAGTTGCATCAACAAAGCAAGCCAAGGAAGCATGGGACATATTACAAACCTCTTATCAAGGTATGAACAAAGTAAAGACTTCAAAACTGCAAATTCTTAGAAGAGATTTTGAAACTTTGTCAATGAAAGATAAAAATATAGTAGATTTATTCTACACCCATGTCGTTGGACTGATAAATCAAATTCAGTTTTTTGGTGAAAACATAGAAGACAGAAAATTTGTTGAGAAGGTACTTATTAGTCTTCCTCCTAAGTTTGATACTCTTAATGTGACTCTAGAAGAGAGAAAACATTGGAGTCAATTTAGTTTAGATGAATTGCAAGCTTCCCTCATTAATCATGAACACAGATTGAACATGTCAAGTATGTCATTAGAGAATGCATTTTATGCGCGGTTATCTATAACCCATGGAAGAGGAAGGGGTAGAGCTAACTCTAGCGGCAAAGGAAGAAGTTCTGTCAGAGGTGGATGCAGTAGCAGTCCTGTAAATACTGATGGAAGAGGTCAAAACCCAAGTACGAGTCATTCAACTAGTTAGAGAACTGACAAGTCAAAGATTCAATGCCATTACTGTAAAAAGCATGGACATTATGCATATGAGTGCAGAAAGAGACAGTATAATCAGAACAAGAAAAGTCAAGATCAGTCAAACAACACAAATAACCAAACTCACTCTATGTCTATGGCGTGTGTTGTAGAAATGCCTATAGTATCACCAATTGACTGCAATGTTGCTCAAGAAAGTCCATGTGACATATGGCATTTATATTTAGGCTACAGTAACCACATGAAAAGAAACATAGAATTGTTTTCTAGCTTGGATGAGTTAATCCAAACCAAGGTTACACTTGGAACAGATATCCAAGTCACTTTCTTAGGCAAAGGAAGTATAACCATGTTAACTAAGCAAGGAGAACATAAAGTTATGTTTGATGTATATTATGTTTCTGGTCTGAAGCATAATCTGATGAGCACAAGACAACTATTACAAAAATGATACATAATCTACATGGAAGATGTAACACCCTTGTTTCCCCCAATTTGTAATTAATCATAGAATAGGAATTACCATGCTAATGCATGAGGAAAATGTAAATGTATTAATGTT
Organism: Picea engelmannii; assembly: GCA_009831015.1. Lineage (NCBI taxonomy): Eukaryota > Viridiplantae > Streptophyta > Pinopsida > Pinales > Pinaceae > Picea > Picea engelmannii. The sequence continues at coordinate 271,486 of ML782344.1, read as the reverse complement.
TGAGTTGTCAATAACTAACTGTGGGGGTGAAGCCTTGAAAGTATTGGCCATGATATCACTAGTGGAAGAATGTGAAAACTATAAGAGAGGGTTCATATATCAAATAACCCCAGACCTCCCTTGATAAGGATGACAAACCCCCTTCAAATCCCAAGGAAACAAAATCAGTCAATGAAGAAAGGACCGGTGGTTGAATCACCAACCACCCCCATGAATGGAAACATGGGTTGCCAATTCAAAGTACCACAGGGACCTGCAGACCTGAGCTTCCTTCTAACAAAAGAAACAAGATAGGTCGGAAAAAACCTCCCAAGGTAAGAGGGACACACACATGGGAGAGGAGACACCAGACACCTGACACAAGACGAGAAGGGCAAAAGCTCACAAGGGAGAAGCGTGAAGCTCTCCAACGAATCACTAATAGAAGGTCGTGAGCTTGATGTCGAAGAGCATCTAAGAAACCTCGTCGAGGCCACAACCGAGTGAGAAATCTCTGAGTTGCAGAAAACAAGATCCGAACAGAAGCTAAAACAGAGAGAGAACCCTCGAGAACCATGGGAATTCCCTGGTGATATCATGGCTTGGCACGAGGGTGGCCAGAGTGCTAAGAATGAATGCCTTTGTGCCTATGGTCAGGTGGAAGGATGAACACCCACAGTTAGTTGGTTGGCGGCAACCTGTAATACCTAAGTGATTTCTTACTCTGTATAATTTGGCAGTCATTAGGCATGAATTTGGTTATACTGAGTATGTTTCGGGAATTGTGCTTGATTTATGAATGGATTAATGTGTCCCTTTCCTTACTACTTGGTTGTATATTTAGGCCAGTAAGAAATTATATGGATAGGACATGATTGGTACTGGTAAATGCTGGTATCCTGTGGCTTCTTGAGTTAAATCCACTAACTGTGAGATGGTCGACCTTAGGCATAGTCTCATGTACACATGCCAACCTTCCTAGTTGTCTAGAGTCCCTTGGAGGATGAATTATGTTAAGCTCACGAGAGGTAGTGTAGTTATGCACTGACTCTTGGCGAGGCAAGTAGAGGCCGAGACTCACCCAAGTCCTAGACTTAACGAATGTGTGCAAGGGGTCCACGGAAGACTCTTCTAAAATTCAAGCCCAGGAGAAAGAGCGCAAAGCTCTTAATTCCTTCATAGATGAGAAAGCTCAGGAGGGACAACACTTTTCGTAAAGTGCTGGTGAGACCCAATAGTCATCTTACAGTAGAAGATCAAAGGCTAAGACCTTTGAAGCATCAAAATCTTCTGAAAATCGAGAAGAAAGCGTTAGCTCAGGGAGGAGCTACAACTACCGTCAGATCTTGGGTGGATAGAATCCAAGAGAAGTTGCACGAGGTTTAACCCTCGCATACACAAAGGTGAGGACTCATCAAAGTCCTGAAAAGATCAAGACCGTATATTTAAGAGGACACGTTGCAAAGATCCCAACCCATCGGGGTTTCGGATACCGAAAGGTTGAAGGACTAGAATCATGGAGTCGTTGCATCGCGAACTCCCAGTTCGTGAAATCTCGATATAGGAGAGGAGCCATTAGATTTCGATATTTCGACTATTTGGAGTTAGGGACGTAGAGGAGGTTGTGGTCTTGGTACCAAGAGTTTCAATCTATGGACTTGGTACCGAGATTTTCAAACTCCAGGTACGTGAAACAATGAAAGCATCAGGACTATCCATTCTAGAGGACACGTGGCAGAGATATGAACCCATCGGGGCTTCGGATACTGGGAGGTTGAAGGACCAAGAGTTTGGTCGCGGCGAATTCGCTAAATCGCAAATCCCAAAGTCTCGAAAGGTGCACACGGTTGAGGTTTCGGGGAAATCCCCGAAAGGAGATTTCGGTAATTCGGTTACCGGGAAAGCAAGAGGTAAGAGTTCTGAAATCCTGACCCATAAATCCCTGAAATGATCTGAACCATTGGATCAGGAGAGGCTTTGAGCCATTAATATCGCTGAGGAGAAGGAGGACTAGAATCTCGAGATTCGACACTTCGGTACTTCGGATACCGAGAGTACGAGAGGACAAGGAATTGGAGCAACAGGATTCATGAAGTCCTGAAACTCGAAATCCCAAAATCGTTTGGAAGAGTAGTGTCGAGTCACGAAACAGGGACATGTTTCGGCATACCGGGGATCGGGATTTCGGAATTTCTGAGGACAAGGAACCGAGGCACTTTGCATTGAAAATTCCGAAGTCATGAAACATGACATATTGTTGGAGTGGGTGTGTGAAATTGTGGATAAGTATTGTCTGTCACGGAATCACCAAATCGTGAATTCTGAAACCCCAAAAGGAGGTGGGTCGTCGATCCAGTTGGATCGTAGCCATTGATTCAAGAGGGACAAGGACCGTTGATCCCTCAGCTGAGATATTTTCATATTTCGGCTACCGGGGTTATAAAGAGTAAGAGAGTAGGGACTCTAGATCCATGAAATCTCGAAAGGATCCAAAACATCGGATCAGGGGAGGCTTGCAAGTGTTGATCTCCCTTTAGAGGGGAACTTCGGAGATTTCAAAGTTTCAGGGATTTGAAAGGGAGAGGAAGAGACATTGCATCGTGATTCCCTGAATCGCGAAAAGTCGATAAGTGCTTTTTCGATTAAGCGCGTGATCACGGAACAGGGTCACATGGACAAGACCCAAGCGGGGAGCTTGTCACTCGCCAGCCCTTTCGGGGTTTGACATTTCGGGGTTTGAAGAGTCGAAAGACTTGACTCTCTTGCATCGTTGAGTCGCGAAATGCGAAAGGCGCCTGTTGGATTGGCCTATGGTGATAACCAATGATCACATGGAGGTGGATAAGGGAAGAGATAACCTACGCTAGGCCCCTGTAGGAATTCGGGGATTCTATCCCTTGAGGAAGAGCGAAAAAATTATTATTTCATAGTGGGTATGTGACAAATTGGTATCAGAGCATGGTTACAACACTTGGCCTGCTTGGGCTCATGTAGGATCCACGTAAAGAGACATTGTTATCTGCATTTTTCTCTTTAGGAAGAAGGACCGCATAATGAAACTATAATTTGGGAGTTTATTTAACCCCTCTGTGGAAATGGTAACTACTCTTATAGGAGTAAGGATGCACAGATCAATATTACTGATAAGACCTGAGTGTGAACAATAGAGGTGGAATAAATTGTGCTATGAAGTTGCACAAGCAAGGCAAGGGACATGAACTGAGTTGTTCTATTACAAAGTGTGATGATGGCTACCTACTAAAGCTGGTAGAGTCTCTTGCAATTGAGATCGCTGGTTAGGTAAGAATTAAGACCCAAATGAATAACTCCTTCATGATTCAAGAAATCTGGTAAGGACTGGTAGGATCCTTAGAAAGTTATAATTACTGCATTATTAAAAGACTAAACCCGGAGCAAATAACTCCTCACGATTGAGAGGACTGATGAAAATATATAGGGTTAGATTATCTGACCTATAATGGTTAGAATCGACAACAAGGATAATCTGTTTTGAGAGGAGTCCTTTGGGACTATTGCTAATCCCCAAGAGTGACCCTTGTTGGTTGTTCCCATAGAGAGAGGGTAACATCCATATGAGTTATGACTATGATATTAGTCTTGTAAGTAACTTAAAATCTCAGAAAAGATATCGGGGAAATTTTGTATGCCGAGTATGCATATAGAGCACAAGGAGTGCATATAGAAGCAAGCTTGTGTTAAAGTTTGAAAGTTTCAAAGAGTTGAAGCGTTCAAAGGTGAAGCGCAGAAAACTGAAGTTCGAAGGAAGAACAAGTATGGAGGATTGAGCGGGAGAAATCCTTCAGAAAAGAGTTTTGAAGATTGGATAGGATCAAGAGTCAAGATCCATTCAAAAAGAACCGAAATGCTTCGAGTTTTTCGATCTCGGAGAAGTAGCGCACTGGTTAGTTGCGAGGAGATACCAAAATTTTGCCAAACCAAAAGGCTTGGAAGAAGCAATGAGAAATTCGTGAAAAGATCATAGTCATTGATCAAGGAGCGATTAGGACCATTGATCGTCCAAAGAGAATTTCATAGTTTCATGGATCGAAGGATTCAAGGTTCTTCATAACAGAAGCCCTGAAGTCGTGAAACGATAAATCACGACATAGTCACAAGCGTTGGTTGGAGAGCCGTTGGTGACCATTAATATAATCCAAAATTTCAACATTTCGGGTATCGAGAGTCTGAACGGACAGTGGAATTCTCGGAGGAAGGAATACCGAAATTCGATGAAGCATTAGATCTAGTTGATCAGTGAAGAAGTTAAGGCTGATAACCTCTCATCACTCACAAGCTTAGGAGGGATAGTATCCATTAGATTGGAATCAACGAGAGTCGTTGATCTAGAGATTTGAGGTTTCAGCTATTTGTAGATGGTGGAGCGTTGTCCAAGGATTCGCCGAAACATAGGACCCTGATGCATGTTTAGGAGTTGACCCTAGGTACCGAGCGAACGGTCATGTGAATCAAAGAGCCAAGAAAACGTTAGCTTCGGTCTTTCAGGTTTTCGGATTTCAGGGATCGAAGAACCAGAGTTCCTTGCAATAGTAATCCCAAAATCATGAAATGTGAAGCGCCTTTTTGTTCGGATCCTGGTCACCACTGGTGGTCGCGTGAGGAGAAGGCATGAACTAGCATGATGAATACTTAGTTGTGTTCAATTGTAATTGAGTGCATGAGTTTAATGCATTATGAAGCTTCATAATAGGAAGCCTGACATTAATACCGGTAAGGTATGAATGATATTAAACGTGCAAGTAATACACATGTATGATGTAAGATTATAAGTATATTAGAGGCCCAATATGATTGCCCTGATGACTGAAACAAGAAGAATGTATTGCTCTTGTCCAGATTAAATGAATACTATGGAGGCATAGTTGACTCCATTCTGGGGAGTYAGGAAAGTTTTTTTCCAAATAATAGCCTGAGGGGAATGTGTTCCATTTCCTCAGGAAGTACCAATATAATTAGATGAAAGGGAGTTGCATGCCGAATGAGTTCCCGGTGGAGGAACTGTGTAAGGACTTTGTCAGAAGAACARAGTCGCAACCTTGATAATTGTTGAAGGTTGGATAATGGGATACAAGGCCTGTCCATATATATAAGAATCTTGGATTACATTTTGAAATAATCATGTAATTAATAGAAGACTAACAACTAAATATTGACCATTCTGATAACTGAATGGAAGTGTGTAGGATGCACATGTTCATGATTCATTATGAGCAAAGAGTTGTTATTAAAGCATGTTGCAGTATCCCAAAAAGGGTTAGGGTGAGGCCTAACCAAGGCGGCTCAAGGAAAAGAGCAAGAAGATCCCAAGAGGGAGTAGAATTGAAAAAGTAGAGAAGAGACAGTAAGGCCTTGGAGATAACTCGACTGGGCTGAAAAGCCCCAGGCGACGTAGAAAGAATTTAAAGAAGGGGAGAGCCCTCAATTCTTTCCTTCCTGTGCATTATGTTTTCTATGGGACGAGAAAGCTAGTACATTAATGAATGGAAATGTTTTGACACCATAGTGATGATGGTTGTAATACTGTGAAAACGAGTGAGAATTGTTGTGTTGCACTCATGAAAACATTAAGGATAGTGTGATGAAGTACATACGGATATGATGGGACATGTATGCAAATATTTTATTAATTTAAATGCTATTGTACCTTCATTTTAATTTACATGACGACTAATGTGCCTATGGTGTAAGTCATGTGGAGAAAGAAATACTATTGGAACTGTTGAGGAAGACAGTTGCCAATGATGGGCAACCTCAAACAAAGGATGACTATTAGAAGGTTCTTGTGGAAATATTATTGAAGGGACTTTAAAAGTCCCCATAGAGAACCATTGATGGGATAATATCAGAGAGAGAGTGCTAGCATCCAAGAACCGGTATAAAGATATTCGTTCCTGTGTGGCACAAGATATGAAGGGATTTGGTATAAACCGCTTCTGAAATATTTTATTGTCTTAAGTGTTATGCATAAACTTGAAAGGTAGTTGTATGCCTTGGATACCCAAGTAAGGTATGACTCAGGACGAAGAACCTGAATAATGGAGGTATGAACCTCTGGTAGTAAACATTGTTTATAACCATTGGAAGAATTCATGAATTGATATGTCATGAATGCATTGACAATCAAGGAATGTGTAAAGGCATACATGTAAAAATTTTGAGTTCATGTGTATTGATTTTGGATCATGATCGGCCTATAGCCGGCAGTATGGTCCTACTGTAAGAATGAAAGAAAACAAATAAACCATATGAGGAAAATGTTGGTTAACTTCCAACATCCCATGGCCAAGAACTGGTCATAAAGTGTGACGAACTCAAAAAACAATGCAAGAATGCATTGGGTATGAATGTGGTCATGGATATTGGCACAATTGTTAAAACCCTTTTTAAATGTTGAACTACGTTTTGAAAAGTTTGGTATGTTGAAATGAAGCTAACAATTGTTTCGTTGTGTAAAGAATGAATTGCAGGAAGCAAAGAGTCTTGGATATGACAGTGTTGTAAGTCCATAAGGAAGACAAAATGTTTCCATTGACATTGAAGCCAACTAAGAAGAATAATACAACACCAATTGTTGATAAAGGAAAAACTGTGCAGTTAGACACTGAATTTACAACATAAAGTGTGCGTAGTACTAATGAAGAAAATAGTGCGCGCAATACTAAGAAAGGAGAAAATGGCACAGAGATGAAGGAAGCATTCCAATCTTAAATACAAGATAATTCATAGTTATGGTATTTTAGATTTGGACATTTGAAATTTGGAGGTCTAAAGTTGCTACACAAAAAAAATAAGGTAAAATGTTTTCCATTAATTGAAAAACCAGAAAGGATATGTGAAGGTTGCATATTTGGCAAGCAACACAGAGAATTATTTTCAGTTGGCAAGTCTTACAAAGAAAAAGCTACACTGGAAATAGTACATTCATGAATTTGAGGACCAATGCAAACTCCGTCTATAAGAGGAAATACTTACTTTCTGACCTTTATTGATGATTTCTCAAGAAAGACATGCATTTAATTCCTAAAGCATAAATCTGACACATTGGATTGTTTTCAGCAGTTTAAATCACTTTTGGAGAAGCAGAGTGGTTATTACATCAAGTGTCTAAGAAAGGACAAAGGAGGAGAATACATTTCAAGAGAATTTTTGAACTTTTGAAAAGTTCATGTCTTCTACAAGCAATTTACCAAGCGATTTGCACCATAGAAAAATGGTTTTGTTGAGAGAAAGAACATAACCATTATGGAAATGGTGCACGGTATGTTGGCAACCAAACATTTGTCAAACGAGTATTGGGTTGAGGCAGTAGCAACTGCAATATACATCTTGAACATATGTCCGACAAAGAGTGTGAAGAACAAAGTTCCTGAGGAAGGTTGGATAGGTTCAAAGTACAATGTGGTGCATTTAAAAGTTTTTGGTTGCGTCGCATACACACATGCTCCACTTGATATGAGAAGGAAGCTCGATAACAAAGGACATAAATGTATATTTTTTGGGAATTTTGAAGAACCAAAATCATACAAGCTATATGACCCTGTCGTAAAAAAATTCATAATCAACCACAATGCTCAGTTTGTGGAGAATGAAGCATGGGATGGAAGCATAGAAAAGACTGTCAAAATTATTATGTTATTTCACATGACATTAATGTTATTTGGCATGATGATACATAATATGAAGTGGTTCAAACACCATTTATAATTCAGTGCACAGCCCCATCTACATCCGRCACTACAACGAAAAATACAACGCAGAGTACTCCAGTAAGAACAACAAGTGTGCAATCTACACCTAGAGCGCAATCTGAGCAGTTCAACATCTCGAGATCCAACTTTAGCAAGTCTGTTACCAAGAAAGACAAGAAGTTTGCGCRACATCTATAATGAAGACGTAAGAAATTCATTTTCAGTTTTTTCTCTGTTTTCACAAATAGATGATCTATTAACCTTTGAAGAAGATGTCAAAGATGATGTATGGGCATAAGCCATGGATGAAGAAATCATATTTATAGAGAACAATCAGATATGGAAATTGGTAGATGTACTTGAAGATAAGGATGTTATAAGTGTCAAGTGCATTTAGAAAACCAAGCAAGATGTAGAAGGAAATGTACAGAAGTACAAGGCAAGGTTAGTTGCAAGAGGCTTTACAAAACAACCTAAAATTTATTTCAATTAAACATTTAATCAAGTTGCGTGCATGGACACAGTTAGAATCGTGTTAGCCATTTCCACACAATACAAATGGTCAGTTTATCAGATCGATGTAAATTCAACATTTTTTAATGGAAATTTAGAAGAAGAAGTTTATGGGGAACAACCTCAAGGTTATGAGGTTCCGCGACAAGAAGACAAAGTGTAAAGATTGAAGAAAACATGGTATGGGTTGAAACAAGCTCTGAGAGCTTGGTACAGTCACATAGATTCCTATCTCACATAGAATGGATTTTAGAGAAGTGAAAGTGAGTCAACGTTGTACATCAAATCAAATGAGCAAGATAATATGCTAATTGTTTTTCTAGATGTGGATGATTTGATATTTACAGGTAATTTTGGCATAGAAGAATTCAATTCATCCATGAAGGATTAATTTGAAATGATTGATTTAAGGCAAGTTATGAGATATTTTTTGGGAATAGAAGTTGGCTAGTCCAAAACTCATATATGTATCTAACAATCTTAGTATGCGCATGAAATATTGAATTTCAATATAATAATTTCCAAAGCAACACCAACACTTGTCATAACAGGATTGAAGTTAACCACGAAAGATAATTAGTCCAGGGTGGATCCCACACTATTTGAAAGACTAGTAGGCAGTCTTATGTATCTCACAATGAAAAAGACCTGATATTATGTATGGAGTGAGCCTAATCTCAAGGTTCATGGAAACTCCAAAAGAATCACACTGGAAGGAAGGAAAGAGAATCCTAAGATATGTGAATGGAACAAAAGATTTTGGCATTAAGTATTCCACTTCATAACATTTCAAATTCATTGGATACACTAACAATGATTGTGGAGGCAACATAGATGACAGGAAAAGTACCTTTGGGTACACGTTTCATTTTGTAATAGGCATGGTATCATGGGCATCAAGGAAGCATCCCATCGTGACTCTTTCTTCAACAAAGATAGAGTATGTTGCAGCTACAAGTGCATCTTGTCAAGAAAATTTGATGAGGGTAAAATCATGAAGATAGGTAACATTTTTGTGAGAATCGGGTCTCCAAAATTCCTATAATTTTTTTTTTGGCCAAGAGGCCTATTTTTTTGGCTGAAACATGTTTCAGCCAAACTTTTGAATGTCAAATCGAACGGCACTGTGACGACGCCCTTGATTTTAGTGTACAATTTTAGTCGAACATATTTTTTTCATTCGGTAACATCTTTTCAACTGAAAGGTAGTTCAGCCAAAAGATTTGTTCACTCGAAAACTTACTAGAGGGATGGATTTTTTCATTCGGTACATATTTTTGGCCGAAACCTCTTTCAGTCAAAAGGTCTTTCATCCAAAAAAGGTTTTATATATTACTCGCACATTGGTCAGTCCATCCTTTTGGAGTTGCTAATTGTCTGGTGTTGTAGGTCGTTGTTGTCACTGGTGGTGTTGGTGGTGTTGGTGGTGGTGTTGTCGCTTGTGGTGTTGGAGCTGCTAACTGTCTAGTGTTGTTGGTGTTGTTGTCGTTGTTGGTGCTGGTGGTGTTGTATTTGTTGGTGTTGTTGGTGTTGTCTTTGTTGGTGTTGTTGGCTTTGTTCTCGTTGTTGGTGTTGTTGGTGCGGTTGGTCGTTGTTATAGTTGGTGTTGTTTGTATTGTCGTTGTTGGTGTTGTTGGTGATGTCGTTGTTGGTGTTGTTGGACGATGTCATAGCATGTATGTTACAATTTTTAAATTATTGTAATTTAGTGTAAATTAGATTTGCCTAATTTAGTGTAATTAGTCTAGTTATTCTAATTAGCGTAATTAGGAACACTGAATTAAGCATAAGCACATCACAATGATTTCACTATGCTTTTTTAAGCATAGTGAAATCATTGTGCTAAATTCATTGTGCTCTGTCGACATTGGTGTTGTTGGACACTGTTATAGCAGGTATGCTACATTTTTTTAAATTACTGTAATTTAGTGTAAATTAGATTAGTGTAATTTAAACTATCTTAATTTAGCGTAATTAGGCTAGTTAGCCTAATTAGCGTATTTGGGCACAGTGAATTCACTGTGCTTAATTCATTATGTTTAATTCACTGTGTTTTTTTAAGCAGAGTGAATTCATGATTAACTCACTATGCTTAAAAAATAACAATGAATTAAAAGCACAGTGAATTCACTGTGCTTAATTCATTGTGCTTTGTTGTTGGTGTTCTTGGTAGTTGTTATAGTAGGTATGTTATAGTTTTTTAAATTAGTGTAAATTAATGTAATTTAAATTAATGTAAATTAGTGTAATTAGGCTAATTAGTGTAATTATCTTGTTAAACAGTGAATTAAGCACAATGAATTCGTTGTTCTTAATTCAGTGTTTTTGTAATTCACTGTGTTTTTTTAAGCACAGTGAATTCAGTGTGCTTTAGTGTTGTTGGTCACTGTTATAGCAATTATGTTATAGTTTTTTAAATTAGTGTAATTTAGTGTAATTAGGCTAATTAGTGTAATTAAGCTAATTAGTGTAATTAGCATGTTAAAGAGTGAATTAAGAGCAGTGAATAGTGAATTCACTGTGAGTACAATGAATTCAAATTTTGCATGTAAATCTATTTGTCATTGCATGGAAAAGAGATTGATGTATCCTTGTTTCCCAAAACCAATCTTACAAGTTATCATCAAATACAAATTAATTACAAGTGTGTGGGTTATCAACAATCTAATCGTGCAAAGAGAAATTAGATACCATGGATATTAAAATTCTTCAAACCAATAAAAATTTGTCATTAGAGTTTAAGAAGTGTTGATTTTTAGGTGAAATATTAACCATGCATATGAAAGTCAAGGGATTAGTTCTCCATAAAAAAACAAGTGTTTACCCCTTCAAAATAGTGATAAAAATGAGTTAATATTAAACAAAATCAGATTCTTATTTACTTCACCTATCTACACCTCTAAATAGAGGAATACACCATTAGATTTCATATAGGATAGTATATCATTAGATTTCATATATGATAATATAGGTGATTGTCAGTGTTTACAAATTTAATACCAATCATTTTAATTCTAAGTGCAAATATATTATACTTTAGTGTGTGTATATTATATTTATGCCAAATGATTTAAATATTCTGTGTGTTAAACCTGGGAATCAACAAACCCTTAAATACTAGCACTTGGGAAATGAAATGTTCCAACAACAAATCAAAATTGTTTTAGAACTTAAACCATCAATTAGGTTCTAGAATTGTATCATGTTCTAAATTACTTGAAACAACCATCAAATAATGTGCCATGAATATGTATTTAATCTTTAGAAATATGACAAACTTTAATCATGCACAATTGTGGTCTGATCACTGTGCTTAATTCACCGTGTTGTATATTATATACTCTTTTCTAATAACTCACAACATCATTTGGTGAGAACATCATGCTAATAAGATTATATAGTACTATCATATCAATAATGACCAAAGGTAGTAACAACACATCATGGGCTTACTCTTCTATAAATACCCTTGTAATCCCATTAGATCAGTAATCACATGTATTACACATAGTATATCAACAACACGGTAGTTATTAGCATTACTTCTCCTTATTCACATAATCATCATAGTAATGATTACTAATTAATCTCTGGTGTCAAATTCTTAGTAGTATAGTTACATGTTCTTTGATTAAGCTCTACCTTATTTTGATAATCTCTGTACATGAGTTAGCTAAGATGATATGACTAGTACCAATAAAGAACATAGGTAATGATACTTATTACTCATAGATAATGTAATTATAGTAACCTAATATGGATACTGTAAGTAGATAGAGTGGATTAGTACTAAGAGCTTGAACAAGCATGACCTTATATTGTTACATAATAATAAGTAATCACGTATATTTTCTTAGGTGGTGTTATATGTAATAGAATCTTATCTATTAGGTATTATGTGTATTCAATGAATCTTCTTATTATGGAAATGATACCCTTATCAGTATAATAGAAACAATACTAACCTAACTAATATGGTAAATACATCTACTTATTTTTGTAATGAAACCACATATAATCTACAAAGCACATTGAGATTACACTAGTGACATTTTCTTAATAAGGAAATGGATAGTAATTACGCCTTAATTAGGTGAAATACAAAGGATAAGTTTAACCTATTTCATGAAAGATGGAAACATTGATCTAAGAATCAATTGAAGAAAAAAATATATCTTATCTCTATATATCTATGTTTTGCATGTATCTAGTCTATTCATATTGGTTGATCAAGTACAAGCTTCATTAGTTATACCTATTACTAATCTTTATTGAATCAATCACTAAACAATGGTAATAAAAAAGAGCTTGATTGCATGACCCTTATTGAACACGATGCAATGGAGTTGTAAATTAGTTATACCTATTATATCTCTATTATATGTTTTTGATGTTTTAAAATTGTTATAAATATTTAAATACCTTTCAATTGTTTTATAAATTATATTTCCATTTTATGTTTCTATAACTTATGAACTTTTGTATTCATAGATTTTCAAAGGATATCTAGATCTTGAGACAAGAGTCTCTTGCAAACGCTCTAGGCTATAGAATGAAGGAGTAATATGAATCCCTTCTTTGACTACGACTCCTAGGACGTGACCCCTATCTCAATAAGACATAGAAACTTGGGAGGGGCAACTACTAGTGAGAAAATGAAGTTTAGTCAAAGGAGAAGATTATCAAATGAATATGTGAATATATCATCTAGAAAATGTGTTCAAAATAGTGCTATGGATGCAAGATTCTTAGATAGGTTGAACATTAATACTCTAACACCAGAGAATAAAGGGAATGCATCACAAAAAAAAATTTGTTTATTTGGTAATTTATTTATTTTTATTTTTTTGTATTTATGTTTATGTTTTATATATATGTGTATGTGTGTGTGTTTTATTTTATTTTTTTAATATTTTTTGTTTCTGTTAAATGTTATAATTAGTTTCAAATGTATATGTGTAGATGATGAGTTTATTGCAAGAAAAGATAATGAAATAGAAATTACTTATGATGAAGATTTCAATATTGGTGAAGAGGGTGAAGGTGGATTTAGGAAAGAAGATTACACACCTACATCCACATATCCCTTAAATGTTGATGATGAGCTTCCTTGGAAATGGTATACTCAAGGGATGACCCTTGAAGGATGCTCAGATGTTAAAAGCAGGTTGCAAAATGAGTTGAGGTGCTTGGATCTTCCTCCAGAGAGTAAACAAAGCTTGGAGATTGTTTTGCATTCATTGCAGAATTTTATGGATGGCATATCAAAAGATGGGGCCAACTACTCATAGTTTTACAATTATCTATAAATTTGCCACTTAAAAATTTATTAAAATTACATTTTTATAATATTGATAGAATGGATGGATTTTGAAAACTTCAAATTTCTGTGATCACCAGTGAAATTTAGTGATCAGTCATGTGATCAGATTGGACTATCAAATTTATAAACAAATATATATCGGAAGAATTTAAAAAACAGATGTTTTAATTAACATTTAATCCGAGTCGATTTGAATTGGTTTATGACCCGGACGAGCGCAAACGAAAGGCGTCAGTGTGAACTCTTTTTACTTGATCGTGTATTGCTCGCCGATATTAGACTTCGAGAAGGATATACCAACTTGCCACGTGCTTTAAACGTCGAATTTATGTTTAATTAAGATGATTACAGGTTGGTCATTGCATAAAATATAACTTGACATGCACACGTGAAGACAGATTGCATTTATGGTGGACATAATATTCGGCACCCATTGCCCTCTTTAGTTATTTTATTTATCGAGGTAAACGTTTTCCGTTTTTTAATCTTTTTTCATTTGAGTTTTGGCATAACATCATAAGAAAACAGGACAATAGTCAATTGCTTCTTCTTTTACTGCACGGAAGCTTGAATTTAGTGTCACAATATTGTTCTCTCCGTCACTAAACACGCGATTGACAAAAACAGATGAAAACTATTAGGTAGAAGGATTGGTTGATATACCTACTCGGCCACTGCAACCAAAAGCAAAAGGTGATTGCTAATTTATACGTTGCAGCAACGTGGAAAATTATTAATCTCTTTACAAAGATATTACATGTAATCGAGCCATACACCATGCCTCTTTTAGTAATAGCCGCCACATTCGGGGGGTTGGTGATGCACAATCTGTGTTGCGTGATATGTTGAAGGGAAAAATGCTGAGCTGGCTTCGCCACCAAAAGCAGCGTTGTGAGCGAGTTGACATTCCATTACTATATTGCTCTTTAAACGTACTTTCATGTCCTAACTTATGGCTCTCATGACATCAGCGTTTTCTACAAGCAACATACTAATGATGATGTTGAAAATCAAAATTAATTAGTTAATTGAAATTTTGTTTGTTGAAATTTTCTCAGCATAGGTAATCATTTATTTTTAAGTCATTGCGAAATTAAACATCAAATTAATATATGAGATCACCTCATATCTTTTTAGAATCAAAATTTTCTAATAAATTTAATAAATAATTAGGAAGAGAAAATCGTGTTCAATCCCATGCTACACCTTTTATTACGCTGAAAGGGGTACACCTATTGACAATGGGCACAATTAATCATCTTTTAATTTTATTTAACCTTAAACCCTAATCTGATGGCTATGCATTGAAGATGCTGGCATATTCTTAGTAGTCCTCCAAAATCAATGGGTCAGATTTATTATTCATAACTTTCTTGCATTTATCAAGGCATCCGTTAACATGTTTACTTTTTAACATTTACCTAATTACTGTAAGGATATGTAAATGTCACGTTTAAATGATTAAATAAGATTAAACCATACAGCCAAATGTTTCATATTACCATAAATGGATTACAGATTACCATATAAGTTTTATATTGGGGGCACGAGTTTTCAACCAATACGGGCTGTGCTAGTATTGATTTCCTTTTCATTATAAGCGAGTATGGCATTCATTTGTTTAACATGCCAGCAGTATTTCCGTTTTCGGGATTTAGACTTTTATATTGTCAAAATACTTTTTCTTTTAATAGTATTTTTAGTTATTTATGGACTTTTAATACTCCATGGAGGGAATTGCAATATTTCATACAGTCATGATTTCTCATTAGTTGATGTTTAAGATGCAAATATGATGTGCAGTACAACGGGTTCCAGTTTGAATTAGGTTAAAAGGTTTTTATTGATATACACTTATTCGTTATATTTCTGTAGCTTCAACGGGTTCATGTTTTGTAATGACACTTGTAGGTTGAATATTCTCCCAGATACGACACGCTCGTTTCTATTTTTGCATGAGGATTAGATCACTCTAGCACTAGCGTATCTTTTCAATCAGATCTACAGGGAAAGACCAGATCAGCTTAATTAGACTTCAAGGTATATGGTAAGACAAACTAGTATTAAAAGAATTTAGTTCGGAAGCAAGGCTAGATGGATGACTGAGCAAAAGAAAAAGGAAAGAGGCAAACTTCGAACAAGACAAACTCAAGCTTTGATTGGTTTGGTGAAGCAAAGTTTGTTTCACTCGGGATTCGGGATTGTTTTCATGGATACGAGCAAATGCTATAATAAAATGAAGACAGGTGTTTGTCATCAATAATCTTTCTGGGAGTTTCAATTCTTAAATTATGGAAACGACGATGGAAGAAAGAGATAATGCGACTTTTTTATTCAAATTTATCTCGAATGAAAACCCCACATATAAGAAGCAAACATACAGGCAGATAAATAGTCCCTAAAACCAAGAAGAAAAGACATTTTAATAGCACAAAGAAAACTTCTATCATATTGACTAAAATATAAAATTCTTCGACTATCCTTTTCTACAGATCTTTTCAATAACAACCTCTCTTTTCTACAGATCTTTTCAATAACAACCTCTCTTTTCGGTGATGGATAAGACCCTCTGTTTCCTTATTTTTAATTTTGTGTTATATTTGTCAGCCTTCCAAGTTCGAGGGCACCAACTGACACTAATATATTACCCTTGAACATAAAAACTATCCCTGTGGCACGCCGCTCAATGCGTTAAATGTCTACTTAGATATTGGGTCCGGTCCAATGTCCATGGGTAAGCAAACAGCTGTGTCGATTATGTAGATGCAATGACTTATGTTTTGTGACATCAGACGATTTCCATTGCCCATCTATTATTAAATCGTTTTAAGGTGTGGCGTGATACATGAATTTAACCTATTCGTATCAAATTTGAAGAATAAAGGTACATGTGGCATAAATGATTTGACTGTATATTTTCTCAATCTTGAACAACTTATCAGGTTTATTTAAATCTTTGATATCTCTTTGTTTTAAGAGTGGGATATGTTATCATGTTTTATTTTAATCTCTGATATCTCTTTGTTTTAAAAGTGGGGATACGTTTAATATTATTATTGTCTATATATTATAGTATAAGCTCTAAGTTCACCAGAGCATAACATAGTCACTAGCAACAGGACACAAGTCAATTGCTGCTTCTCTCACGGTAAGAAATCTTATTTATGTCTCACTTTGTTGTGAGACAATGAGCGAATCAAAATGACACTTGTAGGTTTGGGTAATTAGAGACTCTGTTTTTTTCTTTTTTGCTTTTCTATATATAGTAATGGGAAGGGAAATAAACATTAGACATGTAAACCCTTAAAGTACGAGATAGTTTCAGAGTCGTTAGACACGCTTCAAAGCCGAGAGAGAAGCACTTGGACCTATTGGTTCTTGCTGCTTGCTTTTGTTTGCTTCAACTTTGCAAGGTTGGAGTCCTACACCCGTAGTTGGAGCTTTTTTTTTCACTTTGCCGGGTTCAAGTCTTGGACCTGCGATTTTTTCATTCATCATTGACAGGTAGGTTTCAATACCATATTTTCATTTGTATTCGTTGTTTGTTGTTTACTGTTTATAGTTTGCAAGTAAGAATGTTTAAGTATTTCCACCCGCATGGTCATCAAATGTTTCATATTTCTTCTATGCTTGGAATGCAATTTAGTCATCATTGAAGATATATATATTCTTTACTGGTTCGTTGGTTGTTGCTTATTCACTGGTTTGTTGGTTGTTGTTTTTTGTTGTTTGGTTCAATTTTGCAGGGTTGAGGTCATGCACCTACAGTTGGACATGTTCATGCTTGCTCACTGGTTTGTTGCTTGCTTCTTTCTTTTGTTTTCTTCGACTTTGCAAGGTTGGGATCCTTCATCGGCAGTTGGAGTTGTTTTTTTCACTTTGCAGGGTTTAGGTCTTGCACCCGCAATTGGGCTTGCGATTTTGTTGTTCATCATTGACAAGTTTCAATACCATAGTTTCATTCGTATTCATTGTTTATTGTTTGTTGTTTGCATTTTGCAAGTAAGAATGTTTAAGTATTTACTCATCATTCTTATCCTGTAGACTTTTGATAGAGGTTGACATATCCTTTTCTCCTTCTCATAAATTTTCCTCCATTTTTTTCCCTAGGCTCTACACCATATGCATGCCAATGTCGTCTGCACAACTTTGGCTGTCATTTTTTCTAGCATTACAAATCTTGGTCCTTTGCCGTATGTGATGAAATGGAAATCTAACGCCTCAATTGAATAAGAAATTTTTTACCCTTCACACCTTTCCCTCGATGATATTCTCATCTTGCCCGGGAATGAATACCTACCTATCCATTACGGGAATCGAACCCATGTCTTTGACACGAAAAATACAATGTCAAGCTTGTTTCCTTTGCAAGATGTTCTTTTAGAAGAAAACTGCAGGTAGGTGTAGAAGGGCTAGGTGTGGTACAACGGTAGCTAAGATGCAACAAAATTGCACACCATTGCCAGGTATTATCCATATTTTTTGGTGACATATTTCAGTAAGTTTTAAAGAAAAACATTCCAGGACCTCGAATGCAAATCCTGGGTAGTTCTAGGACCTCTTATTGCACTTTGCAGGGTTGAATTCCTGCACTCACAATTGGACGTGTGATTCTATCGTTCATCATTGACGAGTAAGTTTCGATACCATAGTTTCATTCATATTTTTTCTTTATTGTTTACTATTTATAGTTTGCAAATAAGATTTTTTAGGTATTTATTCATCTCCTATGCTACAAAATTTCCATAGAGGTTGGCATATCATTTCCTCCTGCTCTTAAATTTTTCTCCAATTTTTTCTCCAAACTCTGAACCATACCTACATGTCTTTGCAAAATGTTCTTGTAGACGAAAAAGATGTTGAGATGGTGTTAGCAAGAGTAGTTTTCCGTGGATTGCAAATTGCAATATTCAATCTCCATGCCGCTCTGCGTGAAACATTGCTAACATAATGAATGTTTTTCAAATTCATTACTCCATTTACATATGAATGGAACCATTATCATTATGGGATAATTCAGTGTTGACATGCTACAAAATAGTGCCATAACAAAAGAATTGGAAAACTACATGTGCAATTACAATATTCGCTTTCTTTTGGTTAAGATAAAACATGTACAAAATGCACTTATTGACCATATATGGTCAAATGTACCCATATCACAATACACCCTCTTTATCTTATACACAAACTGGTCTGACCATGATACAATTTGCTTGTGCTTGAATTATGAAATATACATCAAACATATTACAAAATTATATTTCCATGTATCAAAGCATATCTGAATATTTTTTTGCACAAAACCAAATTATTCAGCTAGGATCATCCAACTTTTTAATATTTTATGGCTTGTAATATATTTTGGCCAAGAAAAATTCTATATAACCACAACCATGGATCAAGAAAAACAAAGGTTCATGCTTCTAACTCTATCTTTTATTCTTTTCTTTTTATTCTCATTTACTGTATGTACATATTACTTGTTTTCCATTACATTCCAACTTACATTCATGTTCATTGTATTTTGTGCATTCCCACATTAAAACAAACAGAATAATTGGAGGAAGACGAAGGACTCTTAACCACAAATGTAGAAGAGGAGATACAAAGATGAATGTTTCTACTCTTATTTAATATTCCATTGTTTTGTATTTCATTTATTGTCGGTATATTTATACTACTGTTTTAAACCTAATTTATTATATGTAGGTACTACATATCTTCCTACATAACAACTTATCTTCATTTCATCTGTATTTTCTGTGTTTCTACATTGAAATAAATAGAACTGCAAATTTATTTTTTTACATGTCTTTCTACATACCAACTTACCTTCATGTCCAATGTATTTTCTGCATTGCTACATTGAAAGAAACAAATTAGTTGGACAAGAGGATGAAATATTATATGCCACAACAGAGGAAGCTGAAGTAAAATCTTCGAAAAGGTATACCAATTGTGATAGTAAATCAAACATACAAAACGAGTAGGTGGATAAAATATTGGACTAGAAAACGATGATTTGGCAACAATGGCCCTCCCCTTTTCTATTTTCCCTCTCTATTATCCATTTTTTTTCCCTCTTCTATACTTAATTGAATTCCCCTTTCTTTTCCCCCTCTGCTTTCCCTTTTTGGTTGCTTTACTTAGTCGTTTTTCCGAAAATTTCTAGGTGTGCGGATTGACGGACTCACGGGTTCATATTTCTACTCATGCTTCTATATCATGAGTTCGACCGACCGCTTCCTCATTCCATACTTAGCCACTTTTTTTATCATGGGTTCTTGGGATGGTGGGCTCAAAATTGCGCTTCTATTGTTCCATTTCCTACAAACAACACCTAGAGTTTCCACGATATACAAATTGACAGCGGGAATCTCGGGCTGGCGGCTTCAAGGTTGCGCTTATATTCTTCTGTGACCTACAAACAACTTTCGGAGTTCCTCGATATACATATTTGTCGTCGGACTCCCCCATCATTCCCTGTTCTGTGTTACACATTTTTGCACTCAAAATTTTCGAGACATACAATTTGACCATTGGGTCCTCACATTTCTTGAGTATCCCTTGACACCCTATTTCATACTCCATCTCCTTCGAGACTGTATGTGACTTCCAGAACAATTATGAACAATATACAATTCATATATTCTTATTTAGTCGTTCTGATGTTCATGTACACATGCTTGCATCAAAACAAGTTGGATGAGTGACATGGGCATGAGTAGTCAATCATCGAAAACATCAATAGAATGAAAAAGACAAAGATAAATATTCATACATTGTGCTCTTGTTATGTTTACCAAACAAATATCCTAAGCTATTTATTCATCTATTCCATGATATATATGTTGATGACATCTGCAACACATGCTTTGCAATTCATAAGAGGTATCAATGAGCGCAAGTGAAACTCCCAACATAGTGCAAGCTCCGCAAACTAGGAGGTATCGTTACAAAACTCTGACCTGCATACTTCATCCAATTTGTGTGTTTACTTGTACATTTATGCCAAAGAAAAAACAAAAAAAAAATGATGCAGACTCACATTCACATTACTTTTTCTATTCAAAAAATGTCACCGAGTCTAAACTTATAACACCCTATATACTATCGATAGAAGTTTTGAACAACCATCGAACTAGACAAGTTTTCATCAGGGACATAATGGTCATGTTATCACCTACTTAGACGAGGAAAGCAAAACTAGATGCATTATGTGTGCTGACATGACAGACAACGAAGCCATCATGACAGTCACACAGACTATCCCTACACAACTTGTCCAGAAACATGTAGAAAGCATCTTTCTAGGTAATGGGATATCCATTAAGAATTTTAATATATTGTCGAAAATAGTATATGACCGTGGTGATAGTGATTGGATTATATCACTCAAAGAAACAAGCATTGTGGAAAAAGTTCTCACGATTTGTTCAGAATATCGTTTCGTATCAGACACAACAATTAACCAACTTGCACAGAGCAACGACACTTACCCAATCATAACCATTGGTGCGGTTGTCACACTCACGAGAAAAGTTGTCTCACAACACATTCTCCATATAAAAGATGGAGATTCAGACAATGACAAGGCAATGGTACCATTCTCCATATCCAGTTTTTTCCTTTACTTTCACATGCTCATATATCTCAGTTATGTTACAGAACTATTACATTGTTTCATGTTGCAGCTGCAATTGTTTGACACCTATTCAAATTTATTTTCCTCAATGGAACAACAATTGCATAAAGGGAAATTTTCACTTATGCTCTTTAAAAATATAACAAAAAAAGAGATGTTAAAGAAATGATCTTTCGCACAACCCAAGAAACATTTCTAACAGAATTGTGAACATAAATAGTAGAGGATATCAAGAAACTAACTATCTCAACAATTGTTGTGCGTATACATCTACAATTCCATCCACACTTTGCTCATAAAAAATTCCTTGAACAATTTTCTGCAGCTTTTTTGTTGTACAGTTGTATATTATATTGTTCAATATATTAACTACTATGCTCACATGCGCAGGTTGAGGGTGTTTTGGCTGCAATGAATGCATACTTGACCCCCTTCGAGAATGTATGTGCCAAATACAAATCTTTTGCTTCTACCTCTAATTTCATAAATGATGGCACACTTGATTTCCTACGATGCAGTAAAAAAATCCCCGCTGCCATCTGAAACCTCAGCAACACAATTGTACATTGTACAATTAGAGAACCTCTGTTACAAGATCTGCTTCCTAGGTTAGCATAATTTCCATATGAAGTATACCTATAGAAAAAGGAAAATAATGTCTACATGTTACGCGACTTTCGTGTCCATAGAAAATTTACATTAAATGAGGACAACATCATACTACATATTGGTTGAACCAAAAAAGAAAATTTTCATATCAATCTTTGATAAGAAACGAAACAATATCATATGTATCTGTCCATGCTACCCAATGAGGATATGAATAGATTTTTTCAGTGCCATGGCAAATTGAACTGGAAGCGCATAAGATTGTTCATTCCAAAAATGAGAAGCCTGAGGAAAGACCTAATACAAATTAGCCAACTGTGAATAAATCACGTCCATCCTTTGAGCCGTCAAAATGGCTTGCTCCTCTGAACGAAACCATTAGGAATTTTGAATAATATTGAAAATTTGGCATTGTTTGAACCCTATAATTTTGTTCCACACACATTCAACAAATGAGGTGGTGAATGGTTATATTCTTAGGAATATAGGTTAGTAACAATATACTCTCTCTTTTATTAGTTTAGAGTGGTCAACATAGGAAAACCCTTTCATAATCAATTTAATTCTATCAGACGAGAGATCAAGTGGTCGTGGGATAATCTAGGATTCTTCCCGGCAGAGAATTATTTCAATCCAGAGG
Source organism: Picea engelmannii (assembly GCA_009831015.1). Classification (NCBI taxonomy): domain Eukaryota; kingdom Viridiplantae; phylum Streptophyta; class Pinopsida; order Pinales; family Pinaceae; genus Picea; species Picea engelmannii. The sequence continues at coordinate 249,047 of ML782344.1, read as the reverse complement.
ATACAAACAAGTGTGTTGTTTCAAATGAATAAGATCCTATTAATTCGCCATATGTAAATTACGAAATTTCCCACAGAGGGTTAATATATATATATATATATATATATATATATATATATATATATATATATATATATATATATATATATATATATATATATAGTGCAAATTACTAAATTTCCTACAGAGTTTTAACAACAGACAAGTTTGAATATTAGCAATCGGTGTAGAAAGTCTTGGGATCTTTCGACGAGTTCCAGAGTATAGGAATAACAGGTTTATAATAGTGAAATGAGAAAGACTAGGGTTTAAATTTTAAAATTATTTGGGCCACGATCCAACTGGGAAAGGACCGTAACGAGTATATGCTAAAAGACTAACAACCAACCGAGGGGAAAACATAATAACCCTCCAATACCTAAGCCTTAAACACAATGGAATCCCGAGAGGAAAATGCATATGGAGGTGCACTGTCATACATTGCCAACCCTCAAACAGAGAAAAGAAGTATGTACATTGAACCTCTCGTTTATCTACTTTGAACCTCTCAATTATTTTACATCGCACTAGACAGAGAAGAAATTACGGAATATGTGTCATGGAAAACATAAGAGACAGAACGTTACTCACCTTGCACATAGAGGACCCAAATGTGCGTGCCTCCTTCCATAATTCACCAGGGCTGAGCTTACCAAGTCGTCGGCCATATACAGTGCAGAGGCAAATTTAAGTATACAACATAGAGGAATATTTTCGCATACAATGCAGAGGAAAATTTCTTGTTACAGGATTAAAGGGCAAACTACGAAGAACAACTTGCTACCTCGAGGTCCTCACTAGAGGAGTAAACGTAATTGGTATGCACCCTTACCTCTACCATGTGAGGTCGAGGAGATGGCGAGCCTGCATTGGGCGTGTTCACCTAAGTGTCATGTTGGAAGGTACGGGACATGCTTGACCATTAATGAACTAGGCCAGGAGTAAATTCCTACAGGACCCAACCTTTCATCCACCATAAACGGTTTTTGAACCACTTAATTGCTAATTTATGTTAATAGTCGAACCCTAGAACGAAAGGACTATGTTAATAATCGGGTAGGGATTTCCAATGTTAGTTATAGGTATATGTTCACGGCGCTATGAAAAAAAAATATGTTATGCATAGGTACCTTCTTGTTGCACTATGATAAACAATACATTGTTATGGTATCCATATGATAGTCTATATGATAAACGCTATATATTTTTATGGATAGTGTTATTGTTATGGTATCCATATGATAGTCTATATGATAAACGATATATATTGTTATGGATAGTGTTAGTGTTATAGTATCCATGTGATAATCTATATGATAAACGATATATATTTTCACGGATAGTGTTAATGTTAGGCATAGTCTATATGATAGTCTATATTCTATATTGTTTATTGGAGCTAGGAAAATTATGTAGAAGTGGACAATATATGACTAATGATAGTCTATTTCGCGATGTAATATGGGTAACGTGTCTTGACATAGACATGGTGGTTATTCTAAGGGATATGACAGTCCTGGTCGCAATTTTCTTCAATACAAATAATTGTATGATTCTAATCCAATAATGACAGTAAATCTATTATGCACGCAATAAAGGAATAAATACATATTTAATGGATTATCTATGTGTTACAATCAATGTTGGAGAGCCAAGGAACTTTAATGTCCCCTAACATTTTATTTTATTTTTGGGAAATTTAGGGTGCATTACAAAAAACATATTTTCAATGGGAAAGAAGAGACTAGTTTAAAACCACGAAGAATGACACCTCACCTATGGAGGTTGGAATATAATAGAAATTGTCAAGGTACGCAATTTCTTTATGTATCGTATATGTAATGTTTTGAATTTTTATTTTAATCATTGAATTTATTTTACCGTATTTGATCATTATTGTTGTGATTTCTTTTATGCTTCATGAAGGCCGCCATCATGAAGGCATTAATAATGGGCTTCCATGAGGAATGAAATGTTATCCCACTCAATTCATGAGGTTTCCCTACTATGAGGAGATAAAAATAGATCATTTGTTTGATACAATGCATATTGGGAAGAATGTGATAGAAATGTTATGGTGAATCATATATGGTAGGAGGGATAAAGAAAAAAATGTCAAAATTTTACGAAAATTTAGGAATCCAATCATGCAATGCGAAGTGTGATCCAATCAAATAACAATGCAGACTGAAATAAACTTCCATGGTTAGTAATAGAGAAACAAAGAAATGATGTAAAAGAGGTCATTCAAAGAACTAAATTTCCCACAAGTTTTGCTTCAATCATAAATAATATATTAATGAAGAAAGGGGAATTTGGTGGGGTAAAAACACATGATTGTCATACCTTCATTATGGTAATAATTTTGGTATACATATTTATATATTGACCTTATACGTACTTTAAGTGTTTTTTTTTTCTACTTTGGTCGAAACAAATAATGACTCATTTTTTTTGTTACAGTATGTTCTACCGCTATCTCTCCCAAATAACTTTGACAACAAGATTAAAAATGTTATATATGATCTTGGAAAATACATGAGGTGAGTAGTTGTGATTTATATGCAAAATTTTCTTTCTATTTGTTGTTGTACTTAATGACATTTTTTTACTTGTGATGTAATATATATTATGTTATGTTGAAACATGTTATTTTATTTTGTCATGATCTCATGTAGATGGTTGTCATTGAAATAAATCCATGAATATTATATAAAGTATTGGAAGAGAGAAATTCCTTGGCTAATGTGTGAAATGAAAAAGTATATACCTCCAACATTTTTCAATGCATAAGAACACTACCTCATACACCAATTTTAGGAGATTGAAAAGTGTGGACCTACACACACAAGCTCAATGTGGATGGTGGAGAGGCACTTGAAATCATTGAAGGATTTTGTTACACAAAGAACACATCCTGAGGGCTCTATGGTAGAGGGATATATGGTATATGAATCCATGGTGTATATTAGTCAATATATTACTAAATTAGCAGCACCAACTATGCATGTAGTAGATTGCATTTGGGATGTGAACTCCATCAAAAACTTTGAAGATCAGGAGCACCTATTGGGGAAAGGTAGAATGAAAAAAATGACAAGTAATATATTAATAATTGTGGAGATTTATATTAATACATATAAATTTCAATTTTTTTGTGTATATGATCATACTCATTAATATATTAACATATTTTATTTCATCAATTATTAATATTTACCATGGTTATAACTAATATTTAATATTGGTGAATTATGATTTTTTTATTCAGTTGCTCGAGATTGGGATGCACTGCATTTATATATTGCAAACAATCTTGACTCGATGAATGTATGGATTGAAATATTTAAACAACATCATGGCGGTAGGTTATCATGGCAATGACTGTCTGAATTGGTTAGAGAAGCTCATCGTAACGAAGATGCCAATGTTACACAAAGGGAAATTGATGTAGCATATGGTTTGAAAGATGGACAGGCAAGAAAATTCACCCATTTTATTCAGTTATTTTAAATTATATTAATGTGACTACATGTGTACTGTCTTTTTCAGATACTTTCCAAGTTATATAAATATGTTAATTTATTAATTGACAATGCATAATTGACATATCTAGCATATTGCAGTTGAAACACGACAAGGCTATGTGGTGAAATGGTCGTAAATTTTGCATCAAACAGTTGGATGAAACTAGGAAAACTTCTAATAGTGGGATAATTGTAGTAATTGAGGGCACTAATGTTTCCTCTAGGAGTGAAAAACATCCCCGAGAAACTGAAAATAGATAATATGGGTAATTGAATGATATACTTGAGTGTGACTTTAATTCCTTCAAATTAGTTCATTTCGATGTCAAATGGTATAGGTTATGAATGCATGAACACGATGAGGAAACAACTGTTATTCATCATGCCAACGGATTTTTGATGATTAAAACAATGGTGTTTGAAAGAGGACATGATCACTATGTTTTTCCAAGCGAATGTGAACATGTCTTTTACTCAAATGTTCCAGGTGAGAGGGATTTGTCATTTGTTGTTAGATATGATCCAAGAGGAAGGCCAGTTAAGTATACTCATGTACATGAAGAAGATGATATTGAAGAAGAAGAAGATTCACCATATCAAACAGAGCCAAAAGATCATGCAGGGTCGACAGAAGAAGAATACAAAGAATATCATGATCTAGGCGTAGAAGAAAATGATGTTCTTGATGATGACGTCTATGAAAATATGCTCGAAAAAGACATTGTTGACGATGATGATATCATCAATCCTTTCAACATCTTTTCTAAACTGGATGATGATACATATGTCGAGTTCGATGAAGAAGGAGATACAAAATAATGATGATACAAATGTTGAGTTTGATTAGGTACATGACTATATATTTTAATTTATATGAATTATTCTCTTAAAACAATTTACTTGTGACATGGGTTAAATACATGTTTTTAAGTTTTATGTGAAGTTTTTATATCGTCTGTTACATGTTGTTTAATTATTATGTGAAACATAAAAATAGTCGAGAATATACTTCAGTATGTCGTAAACTAAAAATATCATTTACAAACACACAATTTCATTTACCTTCATTAATTTTTGTTTTGGTAGTTTCTATGCATGAATCTTACTTTGTTGCTTTTGATTATTTTCTATTTTATAGAATGGGTATTGGGGAATTGAGAGTGATGTGAGGGGGAGGGGAGGGGGCATATGATCTTCCACCTTCTTGTGGTTGTCCTTGTTCAGTAGAGGATAAATTATTCTTGAAACCAAGAGAAGCTCATTCATTTTTATACCATCATGATCGTAGATGTCATCATTTATTTCATAGTATTGCATCAACGAAGTTTCAATGAATGTGTTTGCCATTTCTATAGAATCTTCATTAAAACTGTTTGAAAACATGGGGCTTTGTCCCATGAGTTATGTGGCAAGAAGAAGGTGTTAGATGAGATTTCCTATTTAAGTAATGATTACGTACTAAAATATAACTAAAATATTGTACCAAAAACGTACTTAGATAAGAGAAAAAAGAAAACAAAACAAATAATTGATGATCAAGTGCTTGTGCAATTTATCAAGTTCTTGTTTATCAACATTATTGCATTCTCTTGAAGTACTATAATATGCGGGAACATGCATTTCCAAACTCAAATATGACTCACACACATACACACACTCTATATATCTGATCTCGGCCTCGTTTCGTTTGAACTTTCTCATATTAATGTCGTGCATGGAACTACCAACAATATACCCATCGTGATGGTCGTGCTTTTTATTTCCATCGCCTATGTTGTACAAAACCAACATCATGCCAATTAGGCCCATGCATTTAGTGGAAAGAAGAAGGCGCTAGAGGGAATTTCATATTTAAATAATGATTTCGTACTAATTGTCTTTAATTTATGGAGAAAATAAGTACTTAGATGAGAGAAAAAACAAAGACAATAAATAATTGATGAAGCTTGTGCAATTTATATCAACCAGTACTTGTTTATCGACATTATTACATGTCCTTGTAGTACTAGATGTGAGAACATGTGTCTTGAATGCTTTTTTTGTTTGTTTTTTTGTTAATGTGGACGAACCTGTTGGCATCAGGATTAACTTGTGGCTTGAGAAACCATGATTCAGGGGCATCTAAGATGTCAAAATCACCCGAGGATCGCACCCGGCCTGAGCCACACCAACCCTTAACATGGTTGGATTTTTTGTCCCCGTAGGTTTCGAACGAGTGACTTTTCAACACGGAGTGGCTTAACAACACACTTCGTCACCGACTATCCTACACCTCGGGGACGTGTCTTGAATGAATTTTAAAAGGAACAATGAAAATGAATTGTACTAGGAATAGACATGGGAAATAGTTGTAAATGTGTTGAAATTGCACAAAATAGATCTAGATAAAAAATAATACACACATTTGTAGAGATAATTTGAGAAATAAGAAGAAGGAGACAAAGAATAGAAGAATTCACATTAACCATTATGAATAATGAATAATATACACATGATATACTATGTATATCTCAATGAGTGTAAACTGGAGGAGAAACAACGCGTCGTAGTGGTGGTCTAGAGTGATCTAGACACACACCAGTAGTTACGGGAGTGAACGGCCACCTAGTCTAGTCTCTCAGGCAGTTATGGGAGTGAACTACCACCTAGTAGAGTTAACTAGTCAACTAGTCTTCGGTTAACTGACTAAACAGAGAGTAGTGAGGAGTTAACTCAGGGAATCAAGGGTAATGCATCAGTATAGTGATGATACCAAGGAAAGGTTGAATTAGAATGGTGATGATCCCAATGTTGCATGGTAAAAAAACCAATGCAGCATCTAAACTCAACTCAACTAGTCAAACTGAAGTGTCAACTGAAAGAGAATATTCTCATGGCAGAATATTATCCCCTAAAATATAGGAGACTAGATAATGACTAATTATGACTAATAAACAAGGAAAAAACTTAGGAAAAAAAATTCCTAGGTGTGTGTGAAGTAAGTCCAACACCCCCCATGAACATCACTATGGTGAAAATAAAGAATGGGTCACGGCAACGAGGCCATGTTAGATACCCAAATACAAAAAATACACTAAAAATAAAGTGAGGAAAGAGGGAAAACCTCATGGGAAAACCCCCCCTCAAGGTACAATGTATGTAAAAAGAAGAACTACAGTTGCTAGGAAACTATGTTCTTCACTCCAAGACAACTTTGCAGAGAATGGAACTTCTGCTCAATGAAGGTATTGGTGAAGATGTTTGTCGTATGTTCTGCTAAAGGAAAAAATTGTAGGTCGATGATCCCCTTGTGTAATAAGTCTCGAATATAGTGCATGTGAATATCGATGTGCTTCGTCTGCTGACTCTGAACTAGATCTCTGCAGAACTTCGGAGTGCTCTGTTTATCACACTAGATGACGACTGATCGATGAAACTGAATGCCCAACACAGTGAGAAAATGTTGTAGCCACATAGCCTAGATGGTTATGTTAACTACCCCTCTGTACTCTGCCTCGGCTGAAGATAGAGTAATGGAAGCTTGCTTCTTTCTCGACCAAAAGATAGGCCTAGAACCAAGACTGAGTGAGTAATCATATGTGGACTTGCGATCATTGATATCGCCAGCCCAGTCGGAATAAATAAACCTGATGAGATATAATGTAGAGTTATCTGCATACTGAATCCCAAAGTTGATGTTGCCCTTTACGTATCGAAGGATATGCTTTGCAGCCTTCCAATGTAGATCATGTGGCTCCTACATGAACCTGGAAACTGCGCCAACTACATATCAGAGGTCTGGTGTGGAGTGTGTGAGATACAACAAGATCCCCACTAGCGATCTGTACAGTGTGTTGTCAACTAGTGGAGTCTCCCCGCCATCCTCAAGTTTGACTCTTGATAGGAAAGGAGTCGGAGAGGACTTGCAGTCTGTCATGTGAAATCTCTCAATGAGATCTCGTGCATAATTGGCCTGAGACAGTTTGATGCCTGATGCATCTTGACTGATATTGAGTCCAAGGAATATATGTAGAGGACCCATGTCCGTCATCAAAAACCTTTCATGTGGAATCCTTTTGACTATAGAAATCACTGAAGTCAAGCACTCAGTGATCAACAAATGATCGACATACAGAACTAAAAGTAGAAGTGAATCATCCATCCTGAGCATGTAGACGTTTGGGTCTGATTTGAAACATACAAATTTCTATGACAACAGGTAGGAATCCATCTTGGCATACCATGCCCTCAGATCCTGTTTGAGGACATAAAGTGACTTCTTCAGTCGACAGACCAAAGATGAGTCCTACATAAATCCCTGGGTCTTCTCCATATATATCTCCTCAGAGAGATCACTATGAAGAAATGCATTCTTCACGTCCATCTGATGAACTTCCCATCACTTGTATACCGCAATGGCAAGTGTATGGAATCCATCTTCGCTACTAGAGCGAAGGTCTTATCATAGCCAATACCATGCACCTGCTGAAAGCCTTTGGCGAAAAGCCTGGCTTTGTATCTGTTAATCTGTCCATCCACTGTGCTCTTGGTCCTATAGACCCATATGCATCTGACAATTTTCATCCCAGAACTAAGAGGACCCATATCCCAAGTCTAGTTCTCAAGGAGGGAGTTGTACTCCTACTACATGGGGGATTCCCAAAAATGGACTTCCAGTAGCCTCGCCATAAGACTGTGGATCTGAAGACTAAACCAAGAAAACATGCCTAGATGGCAATGGTTTAGTAGTAGTGAGTGAAATAGGAGGCTCCTCAAAATCAGATTGAGTCCTCTTGGTATCGTTTGGATCACCAACAAGAGCCCCTGCATCTTAAAGAGTAGTATGTGCCCACTTGGGCCTCTTCTCTGGTTCTGCAACTGCATCTGGATGCTCTGACTCTACATCTGATTGTACTGACTCTAAATCTAAATCATTTGAGTCCTATAAATCAAAACTCTCATCTGAAGAAGATTCGGCAAGTGCATGCTCATCATCTTGGACAGGTGGAAGAGTGAAGGTGTCTACATGCGGCTGATGAGGTACATGTGGTTGATGAGGTACATGCGATACACTTTCCTCGAATTGGACAATATGCTCAATGATGAGTCAGTCCGAGGAAATATCAATAAGTCGATATCCCTTCACATCGTCGGGGTATCCAACAAAAATGCACTCAGTTCTTTGTGGATCAAGTGCCTTCCTCTTTTCAAAGGGAATCTGGGCCCATGCACGTGAACCTAAAATGCGAAAGTGGGTCACTTCCAGTTTGAGGCTGCTCCAAGCCTTGTAGGGGGTCTTATCCTTGACAGATCTATGGGGAGATCTGTTTTGGATTTATTTTTCACAACTAAGTTCTTTGGCCCATAGTCTCTGTGGTAGTGAATTTTCATTCAACATACAAGATGCCATCTCCTTTAGAGATCTTTTTTTCCGCTCAGCAACTCTGTTTTGCTACGGAGTATAGGGAACTATATGTTGCAACTGAATCCTTGTCTCATGGAAAATATTATGGATCTCATGATTTACATAATCTCCCCCATTATCAATTTGTAGGACTTTGATCTTCTTTTCGGACTGTGTCTCAACCAGGGCTTTGAAATCTTTGAGGTTTTGAAAGACCTCAGTTTTTTTCCCGAGAAAGTAGATCCATGTAAAATGTGAGAAATCATCAACAAAAATGAGAAAAAACCTCGTTTTTCTGATGGATGGATGCGGAAAAGGACCCATAAGATCATTGTGGATCAGATCTAAAGGTGCATTAGCTCTTTGAGACTTTCCTTTTTTGAATTTCTCTTGAGGGTGTTTTCCGAGAACACATCCCTCACATACTCCCTTGGAGAAATGGATGTCTGGAAAACCATAAACCAATCTGTGCTTGTTGATTTGTTGCATGTATATGAAATTCAAATGTTCAAACCTTTCATGCCATATCCTACTACTTTCATCAACATGAGTAAGCAGTAAAGAGAATTAGGTTCAATGAATTCAGAAAATGTATCCAATCTAGACTGATGATTTACCTCACCGGTAGAAACCCTGGAGTTGGTTTGCATGTCGTAGATGTCTATGGAATTTGGTGTGAATATGAATTTCTTTCTGGTGTCGGAATTCATCATCTGATACATGGAGATAAGGTTCATAGATATTTTGGGAATGTGCAACACAATCTCGAAGCTTCTGTTGGTGAGTTTAATCCTTCCTTTGCCAGTGACTTTGACAGAAGAGTTGTCCCGCATCAAAATAGGAGGACCTTTGCATGCATACAAATAAGAATATAATTCTTTTGAGGAATCCATGTGATGTGATGCTCCTCAATATATGATCCAAGCATCAAGAGACGAGTTGATGGAAATCAAGGCATGGCTAGAATTGTCTTTCTTGGAATTCAGATCTTATGGCTTATTCTTCTTGGTACCCTCGAGGATGTGATCTCCAACGTTGTTTTGTTGAAGTATTTAACACATCAGATCTATTTGTTTTTGCATGCATGCAGATTCTGAATGGAATTATTTGTGACAATACATGCATTTCTCCCCTTTTCTTCCCTTCTCCCCTTTGGATCTAGAGGAATCGGTGAAGGGTTTTGTGTACCCTTCCTTCTTCGGATGTGCATGAGATTTTAGTTTATCTTTATCTTTAGATTTTTTTTATTTTTGGTTGTGATCATGCACAATGAGTGCATGTTCCCTTGGGCCTTTGATTGTTCCCATGTTGATGAGCTTGGTTTTCTCTTGTGTTAGGGATTTGATAAAGTCCTCAAGAGAAGGCACCTTCCAGGTGGCTCCAGAGGTGAATCCGACAATATGGAATGTGGATACGAATACAGAGAATTCAGGACCAATATTGGAGAGAATGGTGAGAACAATTTGTTTCTCCTCTTTCGATTTATCAACCTCGCAAGCTTTGAGTTGCGATAGTAAATCCTTGAATTTTGTGAATAAATCTTGGATATTATCGAAGATTTTTTGTTCCAATGTGAGCATATCCACCTCAAGCATGTGTCTCCTCATCTCATCCTGTTTTCTAAAGAGCCCTTCCAAGGTGGTCCAGGCTTCATTGGAAGTCTTACAAGAAGATATGTGAAAAAGGAGATCAGGGGAAATAAGATTGCAAATTGTTCTGAGTGCCTCATCCATGCGATTTAAGTACTTGGATTTTTCTATGGCTAATGTCAGTTCTGTATCGGTATTCAAGGTTAACCTATACAACCCTCTGTTTCAGAGATGTATCGCTATTTTCTCCTTCCATGCAAAATAGTTGTAAGGTGTAAGAATGAATTCTCTTTGGAAAACCATATTTCTCTTGTCTTCAATCTTTTGTACCTGCAAATTTTTTTGGTGTAGATTTTGCTTAGCAGCTCGTCAACTCTAATACCATGTAAATGTGTTGAACCTACACAAAATAGATCTAGATAAACAATAATACACACATTTTTAGAGAGAATTTGAGAAATAAGAAGAAGGAGAGAAAGAATAGAATAATTCTCATTAACCGTTGTGAATAATGAATAATTTACACATGATTTACTCTGTATAGCTCAATGAGTGCGCACTGGAGGAGAACCAATACGCCATAGTGGTGGTCTAAAGTGATCTGGACACACACCAACAGTTACGGGAATGAAATGCCACCTAGTCTAATCTCTTAGGCAGTTACGAGAGTGAACTACCACCTATTCTAATCTCTTATGCAGTTACGGGAGTGAATTGTCACCTAGTTGAGTTAACTAGTCAACTAGTCTTGAGTTAACTGACTGAACAAAGAGTAGTGAGGATTTAAATCAGGGAATCAAGGGTAATGCACCAGTCTGGTGATGATACCAAGGAAAGGTCGAATTAGCATGATGATGATCCCAATGTTGCATGGTGACAAAACCAGTGCAACATCTAAACTCAACTCAACTAGTCAAACTCAAGTGTCAACTAAAAGAGAATATTCTCCAGGTCGAATATTCTCCCCTAAAATATAGGAGAGTGGATAATGACTAATTATGACTAATAAACAAGGAAAAACCTTAAGAAAAATAAATCATAGGTGTGTGTGAAGTAACTCCAACAACAGTGACCTATGAATGGGGCCAACATTGAATTTTTTTCAAACTATTTATGTATGCACTGGAATTTGACATTGATAGACTATTCACATGCCTTAATGATATGGGATGGTTTCTGGACTCAAATTTGACTCACACACCCACTTTTTCCCATCTTCAATTCATCATGTAAACCATAAAACCCATTTTTCTTTCAAAGTACACAAATTGGTTGACACAAGTTTTAAGTTTGCATCAGCCTTTCTTCATTTTTATTTCAAGTTCTACATTGTATATAGAATGTATGTGTGTCATAGTTGTGATGAAAAATCCCTCTTTTCATTCATTGTTTAATAAACACTATAAAAATATGCATGTCGAGATGGTGTTGTATCGATGTCGCTAAGTATTGCATGCGTCGATGGCATCATTATGGTGTCATGGTAGTGTCAAATTTAACTATCATTATGGTGTCATGGTAGTGTCAAATTTAAATATGCATGAATTGATGATATGGGAGGGTTTCCAAACTCAAATATGACTCACACACCCACTCTATATATCTGATCACAACTTCGTTTCATTCGAACTTTCTCATATTAATGTCACGGTGCATGGAAATCCCAACAATATACCCATCATCATGGTCGTGCTCTTTGTTTTCATCGCCTATGTTGTATAAACTATCATCGTGCCAATTAGGCCCATGAATTTGGTGGAAAGAAGAAGATGCTAGAGAGAATTTCATGTATATGTTTATAGTGGAGGTCGTTAGCAGAGGTGGGTGGCCAGAAATTTTTGTAGCAGTGTACCTATAAGGAAAATATACCCCAATGTGCACACAATACTAACACCCCAATGCTTGAAAATTAAAATACGCCTTTATCCATTATAAACAAAAAAAAATACAAGCGCCAAACAAAATGGTCGAGTGTATATTAATATGACACCCTAATTCTTATCGGATGCATCGAGGTAAGTTAAAATACAAATAAAAATAAAAAACCAAATTTCATTATAACCATAACAATGCATCTTCCTTGACACCTCATGACCAATGCATTATACAACACAATACACCACGTAACATAATGTGTGTTGCACCACTAAATATGTTTTTGTGTAATATATCATTATATTTTATTTAAAATGGTCGAGTGTATATTAATATGACACCCTAATTCTTATCGGATGCATCGAGGTAAGTTAAAATACAAATAAAAATAAAAAACCAAATTTCATTATAACCATAACAATGCATCTTCCTTGACACCTCATGACCAATGCATTATACAACACAATACACCACGTAACATAATGTGTGTTGCACCACTAAATATGTTTTTGTGTAATATATCATTATATTTTATTTTGTATATCACTTATGTTGTTTACATTCTCTTTAAAAAAAACATATGTTGATTTAGTTCGGATTTTAGATGTTTTTGTGTAATATATCATTATATTTTATTTTGTATATCACTTATGTTGTTTACATTCTCTTTAAAAAAACATATGTTGATTTAGTTCGGATTTTAGGTTGTTGAAAAACCATATGTGAATCTAATTACTTGCAGTGACTTACATTCATGGTAAACGGATGTAATGAAACAATGAGTATTGATTAACTATTTAAAAAAAAATTAAGCATCATTTTTGTTTAAATAAAATAAATTTTATATAATGTATTTTAATAATCTAGTTGTTAACTTTAAAAAGATTAAGTGCAATTTTTGTTTAGATAAAATAAAATTTTATATAATGTATTCTTATAATATCTAGTTTATAGTGGATTTTTTATGTTATAATTATATATCAATCAAAAGATAAGTGTAAATTAATGATCCCTTAAGAAAAAAAAATAAGATTTGTTAGTTATAAAAATATTTTATATAAACTATTCTTATAATCAAATTTTAATTTAATAGTGGATTGTTTTATGCTATATTTATATATTAATAAGAAAAATAAGTTTAAATTAATGATAAAAAATAAATATCTCTTAATTATAAAGATATCTATATATCATTAAAAAATATAGAAATTTGAATAATTTTTGAATTATAGAATTTTTTTTATAAATTTAAATATTTTATATTATATTGATTTTGACTAAAATCTTCTATTATAAAAAAATTTAATCTAAAAGTTTTATGTTTTGGTTATTTTTGGGATATTATCTCTTTTATTTTGCCAAATTTGTAAAATGGAGTGTTCCATGGAATATTTTTAGTATGTTGAATCTATTTATGCATTCAAAAATACAATTTAAAGTACACAAAATTGTTATTTTATCCAGATTTTATATAGCCAAAAATACTAAAAATAAAATGTTTAAACAATGCCTTGTAAAAATATTTTAAATCATTAATTTATAATTTATTTATAGCTTTGTAATTTAAAAATTATTTAAAAAAGATTAAATTTACAAAGGATTAAATTTACATTTTTATAATATTGATGTAATGGATGGATTTTAAAAACATTAAATTTCTTTGATCACAAGTGAAATTTAGTTGGACTATCAAATTTATAACCAAATATATATGAAAAGAATTAAAAAAATAGATATTTTAATTAGCATTTAACCAAATCCGATTTGAATTTGTTTATGACCTCGATGAGGGAAAACCAAATGTGTTAGTGTGAACTAACGCTAAGGGAATTTTTACTTTATCATTTGCCTTGGACAAGGACATGTTGGAAACATGCTAATGAATTTCTTCATGCGGTCACATGCACATGCATGCAGCTATGTTAATGTGCATGCATGCAATCTATTTATGAATTGTCCATGTAACTATGTGATATGATAGATGTTATATATACGAGCATACCCATAGAAATGTGAGTGCAATGTGTAGTGTGTGAGAGCAAGACGCAATACTGAGGTGTTGTATGTATGAGAGGAGAGTATGGTTGTATACCTGGGTTGGCTATTGTAATTCTCCCTTGAATAAAAGAATATTGATTATCATTGCCATGGTTTTTTCCACATAAATCACTGTGTCAATGGTGTGTTTGTTGTTCAATATTCAATTGTGTGTTTGATATTGCTTGTTTATGCTCTATTTTATGCTATATTTTTCTTCCGTCGCCTAACAAGTGGTATCAAAGCTTAGAGTTGAAGGAGAAGAGAATCTGGTCGCTGGATCAAAGAGCTTGGTTTATTAGAAGCTGTGATTTTCTTTTGGATGGTTGTTTCTGCTAATGGTGAAAGTGCAGAGTTCCAAATTTTAGGTGAAAAAGTTCAGTGGTAAGAATAGATTTGTGTTATGGAAGCTCAAGATGTGATATTTTCTTGTGCAACAAGGATTGCAAAGGGCTTTAGCTGGAAAGTCAAAGAAACCAACAAGCATGACAGACGAGGACTAGGATGATCTAGATGTAAGAGCCCTCAATACTATTCTTTTGTGTCTGGAAGATGAGGTGTTGTTTAACATCGCTGAAGAGACGATAAAAATAGGTTTGTGGACCAAAATGGAGAGTCTCTCTATGACAAAGAACTTGTCAAATAGAATCTTCTTGAAGAGGCAATTGTACAGGTTGTGGATGAAAGCAGGTACGAAAATTATTGATCACTTGAATGTCTTCAATACTATGATTTGTCAATTAACTAATATGGAAGTAAAGTTCAAAGATGAGTACAAAGTAGTTACACTACTGTGTTTGTTTCCTAATTCTTGGGATCATCTAGTCACAACTGTGTGGTTTAACAAAACAGATGTCATTGATTATGACAATGTTGTGGGAGCTTTGTTGTCTGATGAGATAAGGAAAACATCTAGTAAATAAACCTAAACAGCAAAAGAAATGGTGGTCAGAAGTCGATCTACAAAAGGAGGGAAAGATTAGAAAGGTACATCCAGGTCTAAGTCAAAAGACAATAAGGGTAAGGAAAAAATGTTGGTTTTGTGGCAAATCTAGGCATCTCAAGAAGGATTGTTGGAAAAGACAACAAGCATCGAAAGAGGACTCCACAAAAGAAACAAATTCAACTACAGGTATGGTTGATGAAGATTTGTGTGTCTGTTGTGTCTCTCCACCTGTGTTCACATAGAAGGTGCAGGGCGGTGATTGTTGAGTCATTGTGAAATAATAATAATAATAAAAAAAAAATTGTATTTACTTTGGAGTTGTAGAAATTATTGATTGTATGTAAATGGGCATATGTCTCTAAGACCTGGATAGGCATGCGTACCCCTGGTTTATCAGGTCACCTATGAAAATTCTAGAAATAGATTTAGGTAGATTGAATATGTGGGGGGGCATGTATGTTGGGTTAACCTTGACTCGGTGAAAGAGTTAATGAGTTAAATTTGTTTTTAGGTCAAAGAAGGTGGTTTTTTGGGTCCATGTGTTTTGGGTATCCCATGGTATTGTGTCCATGGATTTCATGTAATGGATCCTATAAAAGGCTTGGTGAACTCCATTGTAAATGGGCCTGGAGGTAAGCGGTGAAGGCTTACTTGGCCGGGTTGGACGGATTTGGTCAAAGTTGTTCGAATGCAAAGTTCGAGGTGGAGCAGTGTGTTTAGTTTATAAAGGTGGGTCTGTAGAAAAGTTGATGTGTTGGCAGGTCAATCAAGTGTTTGAGAATATATGATGAAGGTAAGTTCATATCCATGGAACTTGGAAGGTATTGCAAGGAAGTTGGGATCGAATAGGCATGTTTAGTAATGCAAAGTTGCAGCAATAGTTGTGGACAGAAGAGGTTGTATTATCTAGTAAATCGATCACCATCGGCTGCGAAAGACAGGAAGATTTAGGAAGAGGTATGAACAGGTCATCTGGTAATTACTCAAATGTGAAATTATTCGGTTGTGATGCTTATGGTTTTCTATCATCTTTCTAAGTAGAACCTAGATCAAACAGGTAAATCTTTGATATGGTGATGATGTTAAGGGGTGCATAATGTGGGATCCTACTACCCACAAAATCATCATGGACAGAGATGCAGTGTTTGATGAATCTCCTTTTATAAAATCAAACATAGTAAAATATGAAAGGTTCAAAGCATGGTTGGTAGTAGAAAGGTATCTGGAAGGTATTATATTCCATGAAAGTATCACATCGGTTGTTAACAACTTGTTTCTATTCATGTTGTGTTAGAACTGGTTATGATAGTACATCTAGATGTTAAAACTGTTTTACATGGAATTTTTTGGATAAGGGGATGTATATGGAACAACCAGAACAGTTAGTTCAGAATCGCAATAAAAGATTTGTTTGCAAACTCAGAAATCGTTGTATGGCCTGAAGCATGCTAGACAAATGCTACAAGATGTTTGATTCCATCATGGTGAGCCAAATTTTACAAGAAGTGAATATAACCATTGTGTGTATGGTATATTCATTATCTTGGTTTTATATGTTATGCTTGTTGCAAGCACAAGCATGGTTGAGATCAACAAGTTGGCTTAGTTGGTTAGGATGTTTGTTATGAAGGATCTGGGTGCAACAAAATAAATCTTGGGCATGTAAATACACAGAGACATGAAATATGGTAAGCTTGGTTATCACAACAGAAGTATGTGGTGAAGATACTCAGGAAATTCAATATGAATAATCTGAAACTGGTAAAATCCCTTTGGCTTTCCATTGTAAGTTCTCTTCAGGTTTATGTCCTAATTGATGAAGAAGAAAATGGTTATATGTCTCGAGTATTATACATTAGTAGGAAGTTTGATGATTACGATGGATAAATGATCAGTGTTTCACATGGAGTTGTTGTTGTCAGTAGACACATGGCGAAACTAGCTCAAGAGCATGGAAATGTGTGCTTCAAACACATAAGCATAAGTATCACCTACAGTGGTTGCAATGATTTTGTCTGTGGTTATGATTCATGAGATTTGGACAACTGCATCGGTCTATTAGACAGGTTACTCATTGAGATAGAATTATCCATGCTAGAGTGAATCGTGCAGGCATGTTCATGTGATGGTATTGTCAGAGAAGTTGCGGAGTTGTGATGGTATTTGGCTTCTCTTGGCTTGCAAAAAAGGTGATGAATTAATTAAGGGCATGATATATCAGGTAGTCAAGGTGGAGATTGTTGGAAACATGCCAATGAATTTCCTCATGCGGTCACATGCACATGCATGCAACTATGTTAATGCGCATGCATGCAATCCATTTATGAACTGTTAGTGTAACTATGTGATATATTCATGATGAGTCTTGAGTGATAGATGTTATGTATACGAGCATACCCATAGAAATGTGAGTGCAATGTGTAGTGAGTGTGTGAGAGCAAGACACAATATTGAGTTGTTGTGTCTATGAGAAGAGAGGTTGAGTGATAGATGTTATGTATACGAGCATACCCATAGAAATGTGAGTGCAATGTGTAGTGAGTGTGTGAAAGCAAGATGCAATAGTGAGTTGTTGTGTGTATGAGAAGAGAGGATGATTGTATGTCCGGTTATCATTGCCCTGATTTTTTCTCTCATTGAGTTTCCACATAAATCACTATATTAATTGTGTGTTTGTTGTTCAATGTTCAATTACGTGCCTAAAAGAACATACCAAAAAGTCTAATTTATGTTTAATTAAGATGCTTACAGGTTGGACATTGGATAAAATATAATTTGACATACACACGTGCAGACCGATTGCATTTATCGTGGCCATAATATCTGGCACCCATCGCTCTCTACATACATTTTATTTATTCACGTTTTATTTTTCTTTTCCTATTTTGTGAAACTATTTTTTTCTTATTTTATTTTCCATAGTTTTGTACTATTTTTTTCTTATTTTATTTTCCATAGTTTTGTCCGTAATTTGGTGAGAAATTTAGAAAATAGATGGAATTGTATGTATCAATGGTAATGAGTTTTGTCAAAAAAATTGGTGAGGAATTTAGAAAAATAAATAAATTTGTAGATTTCATATTTAGATTATATACCCAGCGTCCTTGAAGTTTTTAGAGGATTAATAACTGACCAAAAAAAAGTCAAACACATATAACGTTATGCCTATTTTATCTCAAGATCCTTCTGTACATTCTCTTGTTCTCCTTGTTGTTGCTGCGATGGCTTCTCCGGTCACTCTCAATCTGACTACCGTTAAACTTTACCCAAAGCTCCTCCTCTTGAAAACCACATTTATTAATCGTTTAATGTGTGGCGTGTAAGAATATCTGGAGCATAAGCAGTACACCAAATTTGAAAGGCAATGGTCTATGTGACATTAGTTACTTGACCCCATATTTCTCTCAACCTTCACCAAACATTTCTAGAGATTCTAGAGATCGGATATTTATTTAAATCGCCGATCTCTAGAATCTATAACGATGGGGAAACATTTATTATTTTTTCGTATATAATATATCAACTCTGAGTTAACCTTCAATTGCTTCTTCTTTCAGTGCACGGAAGCTTGAATTTATTGTCACAATATTCTTCTCTCCGTCACCACAACACGAAATTGAGGAAAACAGGTGAATGCCATTAGGTAGCAGGATTGGTCGATATACCTACCGGGCCACTGCAACAAAAAGCAAAAGGTGATTGCTAATTTATACGCTGCAGCGACGTCGAAAATTATTAATTTCCTTCCTAAAGACATTATATGTACTGTAGTCATACACCACATCTGTTTTAATGGAATAGCCGCTACATTCGGGGAGTTGGTGATGAGCAATCTGTGTTGCGTGATATGTTGAAGGGAAAAATGCTCAGTTGGCTTCGCCACCAAAGGCATCATTGTCAGAGAGTTGAGATTCCATTACTATATCTCTCTTCAAACATACTTTCATGTCCTAACTTATGGCTCTCGTGATATCATCGTTTGCTACAAGCACCAGACTAGTAATGTTGGTGCAAATCACAAGCAAATCGTTAAGTCATTCAAATTTCATATATGGGAAGCTCATTGAAATTTTCTCACCATAATACATTCATGTCCTTTTCAATTCAAATTTGTCTCATAAATTCGGTATATGATTAGTAAGAGAGTCTTGTAAAAGCCCATGCTACACGTCTTATAATGTCNCAAATTTCATATATGGGAAGCTCATTGAAATTTTCTCACCATAATACATTCATGTCCTTTTCAATTCAAATTTGTCTCATAAATTCGGTATATGATTAGTAAGAGAGTCTTGTAAAAGCCCATGCTACACGTCTTATAATGTCCTTTTCATTATCAGGGACTGCTTTACTGGCGAGTATGAAATTCATTTGTTTTCGGGATTTAGACATTAATATAGTCATAATATTTTTTTCATTTAATGGCATTTTCAGTTATTTTGCGGACTTTTAATGCTCCATGGAGTGATGGATTTGTAATATTTCATACAGTCCTAGTTTCTCATTAGTTGATGTTTAAGATGCACAACGGGTTCCTGTTTGAATTAGGTTAAAAGCTTTCTATTGATATACTCTTATTCGTTATATTTCTCTAGCTTTAATTATTAATACAGACTAAAAAATTTGTTAGAGCGGCTGGCAGACTGGACAACCCAGCTCTCACTCTCTCTGGCGAGAGAGCAATTTTATTACTCCACTTGCTCGTGTTTAGTAGCGACACTTGTAGGTTGAATATTCTCCCAGATACGACACGCTCGTTTCTATTCTTGCATGATGATTAGGTCACTCTAGCACTATCGAATCTTTTCAATCAGATCGAATCTTTGGCCTACAACATACGCTAAAGCCCAATCAGGCTTTAGCGTATATTGTAAGCCAAAGTAGTATTAAAAGAATCTAGTTCGGTAGCAAAGCTAGATAACCAAGGTATGGATGACTGAGAAAAAGAAAAAGGAAAGAGGCAAGCTTCGAACAAGACAAACTCAAGCTTTGATTGGTTTGGTGAAGGAAAGTTTGTTTCATTTGGGATTCGGGCCTGTTTTCATGGATACGCGCAAAAGCAATAATAAAATGAAGAGAGGTATTTGTTATGAATAATCTTTATGGGAGTCTCAATTCCTAAATTATGGAAACGACGATGGAAGAAAGATATAACGCAACTTTCTTATTCAAATTTATTTTCAATGAAAATCCCACATATAAGAAGCGAACAAATAGGCAGATAAATAGTCCCTGATACCAAGAATAACACAAAGAAAACTTATATCATAGTCCCTAAAATATAAAATTCTTCCACTATCCTTTTCAAAAGATTTTTTTTTCTTGTCAATGACAACCTCTCTTTTCGCCAATGGATAAGACTCTCTTTTACCTTTCCTTTTTTAAATTTTGTGTCATATTTTGACCTCCTTCCAAGTTTGACCGCACCAACTCAAACTAATATAATGCCCTTAACATAAAAGCTATCCCTGTGGCACGCCGCTCAATGCGTTAAATGTCTACTCAGATAGTGGGTCGACTGTACATGGGAAAGCAAACAGCTGTGTCGATTATGTAGATGTGATGACTTATGTTTCGTGACATCGGACGATTTCCATTGCCCAGCTTTTATTAAATCGTTTTAAGGTGTGGCGTGATACATACATCAATTTAACGTATTCGTACCAAATTTTAAGAATAAAGGTAATCAATTATTTGAACGTATATTTTCTCAATCTTGAACAACTTATGAAGTTTATTTTATTCTTTGATATCTCTTTGTTTTAAGAGGGGATACCTTATCATGTTTTATTTTGTTGGAATGTGAAAACTATTTGATCAAATCTATTTTTTGTTTTTTTAGTTGAAACCACTTAGTAAGAATAGGGTATCATTTATTGCAATCAGTTTCATGTAACTAAATGAGAGATTTGTATAAATATCAATGTTTCATAGGTATTTGATGAGCAAGGGCTTCAAGCCCTCTCCCGGGTTGCCCGGTTTCCAAGTTATGGCTGTAATCTCTTAGTTCTTGATAATAGAACATTTTCCATTGTCCCGTGGATGTTTCCCTCATAAGGTGAAGGAGGGTTTTACCATGTAAATAGTACATAATTGAATGGATGTGTGTTTGTCTCTTTGTTTTCTGCATTCTCTGTTGCATATGTGTGATCTTTGTGGGTGTTTCAGACCTAACAAGTGGCATCAGAGCGTTGGGTTAAAGAGTATTGCAGTAGAGGAGACAAGAATCCGTAGAGGATAAGGAGGCTGAGCGGAAGGACAAATTGGAAAGCAAAGGAGGAAGAGAAGGAGCGCGCAACAGGCTATGGAAGGAGGAAATGGGAAGCATAACATTTTTTCAAGGTTGTGCATTGGTCTCCGACTCCAGCACGTCCTTTGCAGGGCCTTTGGAAGGGCATTTTTCGATTCCATGGGCCTTGATTTCATCGTTGTTTCATACGATGAGTATGGTGTAATAGTTTGCAGAAAAGTTGGGGAATTTTCTCAAACAATCTCACGTTGTGGTTCAGATTTCTGGATAGCTGATATGGATTTGGAGGATTGTGTTCTGGTCGGCTTGATGTGGGTGAACTTGATATTTGTTGGGAACTGTCACATTGTTGTCAAGAAGAATCAGGATCGGCATTGGGTGAAGAATCATCAAGCAAAAGAGTTATTACTGGGTAGAAGTAATAGCTATTCAGATTTGTCAAAGAAAATAACTTCAGGGTTGGAGAATGGAGCCTGTTCGCTACCGGGAAACCTTCCAGATGGGTTACAGTCCACGGAGTTTGCAGAGATCAAGAGAATGAGACCCTCGGATATTTGAAGCATTGCACGTATGATCTGGAAGGATGGAGAACTGAGCGTGCTCTGGTGGATGGCACTACCAAACTAATATCGTTGAGATGTGCAGAGGATTAAAGATGACAAGATCTCATCCATGGATCAATGACATCGACAAAAAATTCATGCGGAGGGAGAGGAGATCGACTATAGAGAAAGTGATAGTGCCCGTGACAGTGATGTGGTGTTCGCTTGGAAGGGAAATACACTCTGGGACTAAAGGTGAAGCCTCCTTTCTATTCTAAAGAAGAGATTTATGAAGTGTTGCAAGGACCGTGTAAGTGAGGAATTGCTATCACTGGAGCTGCCGGAGTGGTTGTTCAAATTAAAAGAGGAAAGGATCATGTTGTTTCCGTGTTGTGATGAAGGGTTGTGGTACTTCTAGCTTATGACTTGCGATTGGAGAAACCGTGGAAGGTGAAGGACAAGAAAGGAGCTGTCGTTGAGGGAGTGTCAACTGATGTTATGTTGGACACTTGCATATGTGTAAAATTCAAATCGTCGGTGATTGAGGTGCGGTCAAGAAGCCATAAATTGTGGAGAAGAAGGTGCCACTACTATTCTTTGTAGAATTGCTGCTGGTAAAGATCGTTGTGGTTGGCTAGGTTGTAGTGCTATTTCGTAGTTGTAGGAAGACATCGCCACAGTTGTGCAGAGGAGCTCTAGGAAAGGGATAGGATGTCTGGCCCTAGAGGAGATGGTGTCAGCGGGATTGAAGGGGCACTTGATCAAAACTTTGGCCTAGGAGAATGTTTTCAGAAAGAAGGAGCCATCGATCTTGTAGACTGTCGACTGCATGAATTAAAAGTGGAGGTCGCAGAGATGGAAGGAAAGCATGGCATCTCAAAAAGACAAGCAATGGCAAGGCGCAACTGAGGATGAGAGAAGTGGGGGTAAGTGGCATGATCGGTAATGGTAGTTGTCATGTGAGCATTTATTTTTAATGGAGTTGTAAAAAAAAATGATTTTTCATGTAGTTGGGCATATGGTTGTAAGACCTTGTTAGGCATGTGTACCCCTGTTATTCAACTAGTTAAGTCTAGACGTAGACTTAGGTGGTAGGGGGTGGGTTACGGGTCATGTTAGTTGCCTGTGGTTTTATGTCCATGTAATCACATGTAATCAAACATGCTTAAAGGCTAGTTGTAACTCCATTATAAATGGGCCTGGAGGTGAGTGGGGAATGCTTATTTGGCCGCCTTAGCCAGATTTTGGTCAAGGGCATGTTCGTGTTAAGGTTAACCTAGGACTCCATTGAAATTTTCCTGGAGGTGAGCTTGTGTCAAGATCACTTGGTTGGCTTCATCTGCTTTTGGTGAAGGTCTCGAATATAGAGTTTGAGGTGGAGCACTGAAGGTGCTTAGGATCGCGACATGAGAATTGTTTGCAAAGCTCAAGTAATTATTGTATGGCCTGGATCTAGACCATGCAATTGTACAAGATGGTGATTCCTTCATGGTGAGATGAGATTTAAAAGAAGTGGGAATAACTATGGTATTCACTATCTTGGTGTTTAGAGTGTTTATGATATGCTTGTAGCAAGCACAAGCATGGCTAAGATCAATGGGTTTACTGAGTTGGACAGGATGTTTGAAATGAAGGATATGTGAGATCAAAAACAAATCTTGGGAACAAAGATACATAGAGACGAGGAAATGATGAGAAAAGGATATTGATGAGATTCGTTATGATCCTTGTGAGACTGGTAAATGTCTCTTTTATTTTTCATTGTAATCTTTCTTCAAGACAGTGTCCTAGTTATAAAGAAGAAGGAGGGTATATCTCATGAATAGTATGCTAGAATTAAGTATATGTTTGAGATGAGAATATTGGATATTTCACTTGCAAGGAGTTGTCAGTGTTCATTTGATAAATCCAGGTGGAATAGTGAAATGGGTGCATTGGTTTTGAAATCACTAGTATCATCTATCTTTAGATTGCAAGAACGTGATGAATGGACAATGGCATGATATCAAGTAAATTGTTGTCAAGGTGGAGATTGTTGGAATGTGACAACTATTTGACGAAATTGGTCAAGTTGGTTCATGGTTGTTTCCAACAACATCTATTCTTGGTTTTTTAGTTGAAACCTATCACACACCCACTACAACATAATGAAATTTTTCGCTTTTCCTCAAGGGACAGAATCCCCGAAGTCCCACGGGGGCCTAGTGCAGGCTAGTTCTTCCCTATTCACCTCCCTGTGATCGTGGTTTAGGACCACAGGCCAAACAAACTAGGCGCCCTTTCATGTTTCGCGACTCAGCGATACAGTGAGTCCAATATTAAAGGTAGAATGGCGAGGGGGCTCCAGAATGAAACTATGGCCGTAGATCTGGGCGCGCAGATTCTGGCCGTCCAGATCTACCCGCCGCTCGACGACAAAGCACTGAATCCCTTTCTTTAGTCCCTATCTCGATAGGACCACATACGCGCCTAAATGTAAGTGCCTTTCACAACTCACGACCTCGCGAGTCGGGAGTCGAAGACCCTCGAATTTTCTTCACCAATTGTCGATACCCGAGATTCCGATATAGTATGGCTTCCTTCTGTCAGCGTCCTCTGCATGTGACTGCCAGCTAGGCTAAATGCTAGCTCCTCTCACTATTCGTTGCTTCGTGAGTTCAACAATTGAACTCTCGTTCCTTCCTTATGCGATCCTCCAAGACTTGAAGGTCGGCGAAGGTTGACCTTCCTTTCGCACTTCTCGCAACTCGCCACTTCACGAGTTGTAGCATCAAATCTTGGCACCTTCCCTTCACGAACCCCTGAGAAGTGATACTTATTTTCCTTCTCGCGTTCTCGCTACTCGCGACTTTGCAAGTCCAAGGGTTGAGCTCTCATGCTCTTATCCTGCGAATCCCCGAGATGCGAGAAGTCAATGGAACGTTGACTCCCTTCTCCCGGCGACTCGTGTCCACCCGTCAATCACGCGGACCCCACCAGGAAATTTTTCCATGTGTTCTCTTATGCTCGGCTCTCGTCACTTCGCTACTCGGGAAGTTGTAAATGACTCCTTTCAACCTCCAAACTCACGAACCCCCGATACGCGATGTATCGAGATGCTAGATCCCACGGCTATCCTTCCTCTTTGATCAACAACCCAGATCATATCGCGATCTCGCGACTCGGGACTTTGTGACTCCAAGAGTCGGGTCTTCCACCTTCAAACTTACGAATCCCTGATACGCGAAATGGACAGATCTTTGCCACCTATCCTCTTTGATCAACGACCTAGATCCCATCACGATATCGCGACTCAGGACTTTGTGACTCCAAGAGTCGGGTCTTTCACCTTCAAACTTACGAATCCCCGATCCGCGAAATGGACAGATCTCTTCCACCTATCCTCTTTGATCAACGACCTAGATCCCATCGCGATCTCACGACTCGGGACTTCGTGACTCCAAGAGTCGGGTCTTCCACCTTCAAACTTACGAATCCTCGATACATGAAATGGACAGATCTCTGCCACCTGTCCTCTTTGATCAATGACCTAGATCACATTGTGATCTCGTGACTCAGGACTTCGTGACTCCAAGAGTCGGGTCTTCCACCTTCAAACTTACAAATCCCCGATACGTGAAACGGACAGATCTCTGCCACCTGTCACCCAACATGGACGGTTCCGATGTCTTTGGAAATTTTGGGACGTAGTCGAGTTCACTCTCCCGCCTAAGTAAAAGTTAAGATCGACGGCTTATAGAGCTCCGATGGGTCCCTGGGATCTACGATCCAGGATCCCATCACGATCTCTCGACTCGAGACTTTGTGACTCCAAGAGCCCGGTCTTCCAACTCCAAACTCACGAATCCCCGATACACGAAATGGTCATATCTCGCTATCTCTTCTAAGCTTCAATACCGAAGTTCAAACTCTCGGAGCTTCAGGCTCCCATGACCCCGAGGCCTTAGAAAGCTACTCTTTCTTACATAGGGGTTCCAGACCCGGATTGCATGAACCCTCAGGCAGTTCTCGAGCAATTATCCCTGATCTTAATCGAATCTTTGGTAAGGTTCAGTACGGTTACAAGGTTTATGGGGTAATTCTCGAAAAATAGTGCTCTCAAGGGGCCTTCCTAGAATATTATGAGAAACTAAGAAAATAAGACGATTCTCGGTGGAGTGAACTCATGTCCCAGACTTAAACATTTGTGCGAAAAACAACTATGGCATGTAAGCATACACAGGCATCCATTCTATCAAATCAATGTTAGGTAAACACTTCTATTCAAAACTATTTACAAGCACATAAAACTGAACATGCAATTATGGCATTAACTTCAAATAACACTTATCAGAAATAACACCAGAGGTGATGCAACTGTTGAGAGGGGTGCTCGTTTCCACCCAACTGTAGGCTCAACGACTCCCAACGAATTTACCACTAGCCACCCTCGAGCTGAGACCACGATGCTGCGAGACTACGTCTCGGTTTGCCAGTGACCAAGAACGAGGGTTACTCTCCCCCTTCTCTGCTATCACTCACTCTGCATATCTCCATAGCTCTTCCTCCTTCCCTCGCGTCTACCCCTTCTCGCTCCTTCCTCATGCATTTTCCTCTTGTGAGGTTGCATGTGGCGTGCTTTCCCTCGCGGTGGTCAGGCTCGAGGCTCCTATGGATGGGCGGTTCACTTCCCCCATCCCTCATTAATTCCTGAGAAGCCATCTACCTACCAGCCTACGAGTAAATTATTTCGGGCCAGCAAGCCGCTCTTGGTTCTCCGGGCCAGTGAAGTCCAAATACGGTATTGGTTTTGGTGGAAGTTAACGCCACCTTTCCAGGTGCCTTCCACCACCTTTCTTCAGCCATCGTGGTCTCTTTTTCAGCATATC